>JABYQP010000040.1:0-346369 GCA_022606235.1 Abortiporus biennis
AGCACTCCGCACAAAAGTCGAATAGCTTCTGACCATCTTCTTGCTTCTGTTCTTCCGTGAGGCGATATTTGGCTTGAGTGATCTCGAATTTCCCTCCCCCGTTCAAGGTGACAAGACATACACGGAGGTTAGTACCACCTACGAACATGGAAAGGTCAAGAGAGGAGAAATCGAGAGATGGAAGGAGACTCTTACCGAGATCTACCGCAAGATAGTTGCCAGTTTCTGAGCCGGAAGGCCAGCCGAAGACATAGGTAGGAATCATTGGCTAGCGAATGCAAGTTCAGCGACTGGGATTGGCGAACTGCAAAAGAGACTTACGACGACCTGGCCGTGTTTCGACAATCCGAGCTCGAGAGTATCCTTGAAAGCCTCGACGATAATCCTCATCCTCTGAGGTGTCAGCGTGAACCTGTGTTTGAGATGAGCATGTTTGGGAACGAGGAAAGACAGGTTACTCACATCATCTCGAGCCTTCTGAGGTGATCAGCCATCCGCCTGATCGAGATGAAGATCTGTACTATCAACAAACGTCTTGAGCGAGGAAAGACGAGAGAAAGCACATACTTCTTCGTCGCATGAGGCAAGTCTTCAACGTCGCTCGTTCGTGTATAGGTTGAAGCATGAGTCGGGGGAGGAGATGTGCTTGTTGAATCAGGTTGAGGTGGCTTTGACGTTGAGGCCATATTTGTTGAGAACAGAAGGGAGCAAGCGGGGGGAGAAACAGAGAGAGGGAGGGATTCAAACGATGGCGGGTAGAGGCAGACGATGAGGAGAGGGTCGAAGACGACGATGGAAGGAGAAGAGACGGCGACGAGGAGGAAGAAGTCGATGAAGAAGAGCAGAGCCATATCGGGAATCTCGCTTCCAGGGTCGCGTGCAGTCGACTGACGTCACTCGTCACCAAGGCGATTTTGATTTGAATATTCACCGGGGGGATTGCCTTATGTAATGGCTCATTACATAGTGTGAACATATCATAGACATGATGGTATGTAACATGCATGTTTTTTTACAATGATCTCTTTGTTAAGTCAACAAAGAAATCATTGTATTTTTGGCTATGTATCGCTTCAAGACATGCACTTTATATGCGAGTATGTCCAGCGTGTGTTCTGCCTATGTAATCCAGCGTTACATACCTCAATCCCCCCGGTGATTCATATCGTTTTTCATTGTGATTTTGATTTTCCTTCAACACCAGTTTCGTTAACGCCACATACAGATGTACTCGACGGCTGTTTCTGGCTGAACGGCTCATCGATCGTCTCTCAAAATTCGACTCAATTTTGAAATATTATACTCAAAGAATGAAGCCAAGTTGACCTCAAGCTTAAAATTTAAGTACTCACTTGATTGTTTCAAACATATGACCCAACCTTGAACGAGACAAACAAATCTTAATGGATATATTTCCCTAGTAAATGGGCTGGGAGGTTATACAGTAAAAAAAATGACATTCGAAGCGTTTTTCTACAGTCAAATAAATGTGATACATCAATTTTCAAGTCCACGCATACAAGACAAAGAGGTAGTAGTGACTTTGAATGATAAAATGAACCGAATTGACAGCAGACTAAAAACTCCAAAAATCCCTTGAACAGTCGTGTCGCTCATTCATCAATATTCACTGACTGATATATAATTTCGGGTGTCGTCGTTGGAACGAATAATACCCCTTTGGACTTCAATTTTGGGAGATACACCCAGTGCTGTTTTTCGATTTCAACGTGTACGTGCTCGGGAAGTCGACCAAGTTTAGCATCTAAAGTTTTGTAAGAGTCAAGATCTGGTGATTTTGTTGGAAAACGTGGCATGATCTGCACTCGAAGACATGTCAGTGTCGAAGAAAGGTTGCCTTTGGAGAGAACGTAGCAAAATCCCGAGGCAGTATTACGGACCAACGTAATCACTAGAGGTTTGAAGGCTGGAAATAGAAGAGCACCAAAGGAGAAACCTATGATATTATAGATTGAATCGTAAGCAAGGTCAATATGGGATAGTATTGTAGTATTGTGGACTTACTGTCATTGGTAAGTAAATGTGATCTCCTGTCGTTCTCCCAGTTTATACACAGGACTCGGACATCTTGAATAAAAGGAGGTACTGCATATCTTCATCTCGAATCTGAAGTTCGTGAATCGTGTCCTGTGGTCGACCCCATGATAGCCACTTCTGTATGACCTCAAGTGTTCGTGCGTTTTTATACCAAACATGAGGAAATCTAAGTTCTGAGAGTGCTGATAATGCCGCTTTTCTCTGTGGACCAGTAGATAGAAGAGGAGTGATGTGATTGAATGCAAAGCTGGGTAATGAATTGCTGTAGGTGAAATGTCCGAAGTCGATGCACACAAGTTGTGGAAAGCTGCCGACTAATCTTCGAAGATCCAGTACCGATCCCATCTCACAATACTCCATGCGAAGTATTCTCACCGAAGGGAGGGGACGAGACATGCTGAAAATGTTTGGATGCAAACCAGGCATACCAAATAGAGTGATTGACTGAAGATTCGGTAGAAGGGACTGATTGGCATGGAGGAGGAATTCGGAAAACGTCTCAGGCTGGCTACGGGGCCGGCCCCGTTGAGACAGTTTTGTCCCTAAGTGAATTTCAGTTGTCAATCCTTGGAGGGACGCCGATTGTAAAAGATGCTTGAGGAAGCATCGAACCTTTATTTTGTCATCAAGGTTAACTGTGCGTGTGTATATGTATCGACGGGTCTGATGAAAAAAAATACCGGGAGATGAGACAACAGTTGATCAGTTCGTTTCCTGTCCAGTCATTCTTCATCCGGTCAAATCAGTGATGTATATCCACGTCCCCTGCACCCAGACAGTCGATAACAAGCTCTATTAGCTCTTCTGGTATTCGAGGAGACCGGAGTCGTGATTTGACCCTCCATTCACTTCGAAGCTCCGATTCAATTCGTTTAGAATGACTTCGGAGTAAACGCTCGAATTGAACGACTATAAATTCCGGTAGCAGTTCCGTATATGTCTCGATTGGGGGCTCCACTTTTCAGAGGTAGATTAGTGAAATGGTAACAGATAATATCGCATCGAATGTTACATACGAATGAGTCTATGTCCACCTGCCTCAAGGCTGTCCATAAGACGACCTGCTGCAGAATACAATGACTTCTGCAGTTGCCGAAACACATCCTCTACGTTGGTATACAGCATGACGATGATTTCTGCGCTTTTCGTTTGTCAACGTTCAGAATAATTCGTATTTGAATGTAAACAACATCCCGACAGCTGAAAACCCGCTTTGTTCGATACATTCATAACGACGGCCGACATCTTCAAGAGAGTCAACGACAATCGTTTCTATTTCTTCAGCTACTTGTGGCAATGGTATCCCATCTATCTATCCATCAATGCATATAGAATACAGCATATTGCTTCAACTCACCCCTCGGCGGTGGTAAATCTTTGAAAATTGTATCCCATACGATATCCTGGCCAGTAAGCGACGCTATAATTCAATCAGACAAGGTAACTCCTATTTCAGAGTAAATAGAGTACTAGGTTTCTTAAAACGCACCACGGTTGATATGCATTGAGCTCGAGTGGTTTCACCGCAGGCGATGGTAGGAGAAGGTGAGAGAGAGATAGAGGTTGGACGATGAACATAAAGCTCACGAAACATCGATGTCCCATTTTATCTTAATTCCCTGATCATGCCTATCATAATTCTGGGTTCCATTACGATTATTGGAATGGGAATGTCGACAAATTCTGAAGTGCATGCTTGCGAATGATCAACCGTACAAATATCAGGGTGGGTCATGAGGCCTGAGGCCTGAGGGTTAAGAGAAAACAGTAGTAAGAATCCGAATAGGGAAAAAAGCAGGAACTTTCCTGAGTTGCTTTCTGAGTCCAAATCAAAAGCGAGAAGGGTGGGCAAGCAGGTAGAAGACACCTCATTGACTCGGAGAGTGAAGGAGTGCGATCGTGTACAGCTGGCAACGATGATTCAGGGTCTTTCCACTGGAAACCAATCAGAAAAGGAGACTTACATGGACACAGATTATCTCTCTCACAGGTCATTTGCTAATGTCGAATCCTAGATGAAGACGATAAGTTCTTGACGTTCACGGACGCGCCATGCACGACCGTGATTTGTTTGGGATGTTTTGGTAGACCAATGTCAGAGGTTACAATGATATAACCGAGCCTGCTGGTACCGGTATATACTAAGTTATCGTACTGAGTTGGTTGAAATTGGAGTCGCATGTGGCACCGTTCGTCGGTTCGGTTGGACAGTGATCAAGACATGGTGTACCCATCCGAGGCAAGTTTGGTTCTATGACGCCTAACGTCAGCAGGGAAATCATATTTACTCACAGATTATATTCAATGATGAAGGTTTGAGACAGTATAGCATACTGAATATTCGTCTAATATGAGCTTTGGACGTTGAACGTTGAACGCGCGCAAATTTTTCGCCCGGCAAAAATACGATCTGAATAGATTCTGACTGTCCACTGTGAGTACTCGTTTAGAATCATGGGGAAAGAATGTCACTAACTTTGGGTGAATTCAATTGTGCATGTTTCAGCAGTAGTGCTTAAATGTAGCCTCGAGTTTTCTGTGATGGCGTTCAAGTTTAACCAGGTTCGACAAGGTTCGACCGAACCAGTGTGGGCCAAACACTGCAAACAGAATCATATTTCAGGCTACAGTACAATAATATTAATTCGCAAGAAGATGTATATGAAATCTAAAGATACTAGCAGTAGACATTGAGTGACTTGGAGATATATGAACGAACAAGTGAAAACAAAGGGCAGAAGTCCGAAGCATCCTTGAGCAGTTGTGCTCATACATAAATCTAGAAATGGGGTCGTGTCATCGTTGGAATGAATAAAACGCCTTTTTTCATCAATATTGGAAAGAATTTACAGTGGTCTTCATCGATTTCAATGTGTATATGCTCAGGAAGTAGAGCCAAACCATGGTCTAAACTTTGATAGAGTGAATATTCGTTGTCGAGAATGATCGATTTTGGGAATGAGATCCACAGTCGAATACATTGCAGCGTGGGAGAAAGGGTGCTGTCCGTGAGCGCATTGGAAAACGGAGGAATATCATCTGGATGCGGGATGTAGACTACCAGTTCCTTGAGAACAGGCAGAAGAGAAACATCTAATGGAGCAGCTATAATTATTAGAAGATTAAACCGTGATCACCCTGAACATACGTAATCACTGCAAACTTACGTGAACCAACATGAGACGGGAATGAAAGCCCCTGCAAATCGAGACTCAGGATTTCGATCGATTGAAGGAACGATGGCGATAGTTTGTGTATTTCTCTAAATCGAATCCAAAGTGCCCGAAGAGGGGCTTCAGACCATAGGAACCATTCCTGTATCGTAGAAATTGGTGTAAGGTCAATTCGGGGCAGTCTCAACTCCGACAGGGCTAGCTTCGGCATTCTTCTTCGTGGAGGCAGATTGACATGATACGTTAGGAATGAAAGTGCTGACCGGGCTGCACGACCACCTCCGATGATCATACACGAGAGATTAGGGAAAAGGCAGCTCGCGAGTCTTCGAAAATCCGTTAGGGAGCAAAAATTACAATCCGCAATGCGGAGTTGTCTCACCGAAGGGATGGGGTGAGAGAAATATAAAAACGCTGGATGTAGTATAGGCATACCCTGGAGAATGAGTGACCGAAGATTGGGAAGGAGGTATGAGTTGGCAAGCAAGAAAAATTCATAATACGGGAGTGAAGCTTTAGCTTTAGCGTCACGGTTTGATGACAGTTGGATTTCAGTTGTCAATTCTCGGAAGGAAGGCCATCTTGAAAGATTCTTCAGAAAGTATCGAAGCTTGATATCGTCTACCAATACGACTTTACGGCTGTAGAAGTAACAATGGGCCCAATAATAAAAACGCGAGCAGGTGAGACAGCAGTTCATCAGTGCCTTCGCTGTCGGGTCACCTCCATCCATACGCCCAATACGTAAGCCACTTGAACCAATGCAGTCGAGCACAAGCTCGAGGAGCTCTGGGGGTAATCGAGGAGACCGGGACTGTGATATGACCCTCCATTCGCTTCGAAGCTCAGATTGGATCCAAGGATGACTTCGGAATAAATCTTCGAAATTAACATCTATCAATTTTCGTAGTTGATCCCGGTAACTGTATTCGAGGAGGGTATCTGATCAATAGATTTCAACCCAAGTGTAAATAGGTGCCACATGCATGATATGAGGGTAATCACGAAAGAAACACTTTATTGCAGTGCTCAATGACTTCAGAACCCGATAATATGCATCAGGTACCCTAGCGCGGAGGATGAGTATGATATCTAGTTCGCTCATTTCAAGCCATGCACAATCATTTGTAGGCAAATATAACCAGCGTACCGACAGCCTCAAGACAGCTTTGTTTCCCCAATTCATAGCGGCCAATGATGCCTTCCAGTGAAGGGACAACAAGACCATCAACTTCTAATTTTAGTAACACTCGCTGCATTTCCGCTGCCTCTCTATCAATATATATAATATAAATTATAAAATTCTGACTCACTATATTTTTTCCCCCATGGAACACTGAGCAATGAGCGTTCAACAATATCCTGAATAACCGAATCTAATACACAACATACAATCCAACAAAATAAGTCAGCAACCGACCTCAAAACGGAATAAAACCCAGGTTGTGTTAGAACACACCCCGACCAGTAGGATCAAGATCATTCTGATAATACATCGAATAATTTCACTGCAGTGGTTTGGCAGGAGAAAGCGAGAGGGAGAGGAAGAGGAAGATAGAGGCTTGGGATGGATCGATGCCAGCTCTTCTCATAGTCTCCCAGCTCGTGATAAGGTTTGATTTCATCGCAATTGATACAAGTTGGAATGGGAACATTGACAAACTTCGAATGAGGATACACATGGGTTGCAAGTCATCAGTATATTCGTTCGTATAGCTTATGAGGATTCGAGGGACATACCGGTGAGAATCGCAATGTAGAAACAGGAAGGACCTCTCCAGAGTTGTTCTTATTCCGAATAAAAAGCGAGAAGGGTGGACAAACAGGAAGAAAGGACCTTATTGAGATTGAAAGAGTGGACCCTGTATAACCGGCAAAGACGATTCAGGGTCTTTCCAGAGAGCAATCAGAAAGTAGACTCACATGGACACATACGACCCGGCTCACAGGCCGTTCGTTAATGTCGAATCCTAGATGAAAGCAATAAGTTCTTGATATTCGTGGACAAGCCCGTACACGGCCATCCATATGGCATGTTTTGTGGCTGAGATATTCCAGACCAATGTCAGAGGTTGGGAGGAACATCAACAAGCCTAGCACTCGGATCGTCTGAGTTATCTTGCGGAGTAACGGTGGGTTGGATGAAATGGGACACACCTGTGGCACGGTTCATCGTTGAAGTCGAACAGCGGTCAAGATGACACGCACCCATCAGCATCTTTGGTTCTGTGATGGCCTGTCACCGCTGCGTCAATAAAAGGTGCAAAGCATCAGGTAGTCGTACTTACTCCGAGAATTTATTCAACGATAAAGGTTTGAGACAGTAGAGTACAACATCCCGAGTATGTTGTTCACCCGAGCTTTCAATTAGTATCGCTTTTTTGCTAGAATTGATTCTGATATTCTGAATACTTTTCTCGAAGTTAGAGGTAAAAATTTCACTTACTCCAGGGTTCCTTCGTTTGTATCTTTCCGTGCTCACATACGGTCTCTGTGAAGGGTGTGTTCGACCCAACCGAACGGGCGCTTATACCTCCAAACAAACAATGCAATTTTCGATTTCGAGGGTTCTCACGCAAGTTGATCCTTGCCCTCATCCTCCTCCTCGTCCATAACTCTGCACCTCGCTAGACTTAGCATCGTCAAATCTCTGCATGATTCTCTAACTTACCTCTGTATGTCCCACTTAGCGTTACTCTCTTACTCTTCGGATGGACCAATCTTCTTGGATGAAGAATTAGGTGCCCGGTACAGTGATCCTGGTTTAGTCTTGAAGTTTAGAGGTGAGTACAAAACCACATTTCATTTTTCTTCTCTTAATCATTTTTCACCCTAGGATTGCCATACCTCGTTACTGCGATCACATGCGATCAATTCCGTTGGTCCGCTGTATGTTTCGATTATGCTCTTTACAGAGCGGTAATTTCGAGGCATGTCGAACTCGTAAATTCCTCTTAAATCCTCGAAACACCCACATCTGCGTCTTTTAACAGCTCTCATACTCGTCGATCATCAATTCGATCTTGGCGTGACGTTGTTCTGGTTGCTTACTCGAGGTATGGAGATGACAGAGCTTTGGACCTTTGTTGGCAACGGCTGGTACGTTTACTTCAGTTTTCTTGCAACGCGGTCAATTACTGACTGGTCTCTCTCCGTTCGTCTTTCAGCTAGCAGAAGTGCAGGCCTGGGTCTTGCCACATACCACCGTTATCCACGCCTGTTCCGACACCTAGATGCCACGTCAGTTTCCCCAAGTCTCAAGAGCTTGGCGTTGCCGCAATACATATTGGCATGCATCCGAAAAAATGATGGGCAGCGTAGAAGAGTTTGTAACCGGGAATAAGTTGCTAGGTAAGTCTCTCGTCTATTTTACCTCTCAAACCCCTCGGTTTATCATCAGTTCCTCATGATTCTTGCATCATCGCTGTTGCATTGTCTTCAGCCCTCGAGATGATATTGCATACTCAATGCTGCTCTGTCGTTACCTCACTTGCCCAGATCATTTTTCCTCGTCGCGATTGTGCATCGTGACAAGGGTTTGGTTTGGCTTCGTTCAGGTAACAACCCAAGATGATGATTTGAAGGCTTCGCCTTCTTTCGACGGTTTCCTCTGTACATCATCGGTAGACTCCCTCTAGTATTCTGGAAAATGGATCGGTGAGTTTCTTATCTAAGCCGTTCATGGAAATTACGACTAAATAAAGCGTCCCGTGATTAAAATCCGAAGACAGTGGATCCAACTCTGGCTCTTTTTAAATCATATCCCTCCTGCAATCCTGCAAGTTTCGTTTTGTCGATGGACGTGGTGGCATTCGCGATCTCACCAACGAGACCAAGCGCAGACATATTATGCCTGTTAATGAGTATTGAAATGACGGGTTTGGTTCTATTCTATCGCGTATTTCGTTTGAACATGAGTAGGTCTTCTAATATATTCGCTAATCGCGCTAACTCTCCTCGGTACTTCCAGCGCTTAATCCCACTCTTCCTTCACACTGAATCGGAATCTCTGCATATCGTTGATCCTACTTGCACAGTTGCGGTTCGTTGCATACTTTCTCGTGTCAGGACAGATCATTCATACTCATTTCATCTACAGATTCCGCAAGGAAAGATCGTTCAGGAGCTGTTCAGGTATCGTGCCTGTTCTCTCACCACTCGCAAGTTCCAGCTCCATGTTTCAACTGGGCCTAAGCTTCGCTCTATAGATATTTTGATTGGATGAATATCGAAGTGACGCGTCATGGGGTCGAGCCGAACTCGCATCCTGAGGGTTCTACGCTTGACTTCAAGATTGGACATCTTACCATACCTCGTCAGCTTTCGATAATACGTCATTCACCCTCAAGTCAAAATCATAATTTGGTTCCGGCTTTTCGAATCACACGGCCTCCATACTACTCCATTACTCAATTATTCTGGACATACATGGAATCAAAAATTCCAAGTCTTTTCAGGCGGAATCCTACTAATCGGTCAAACGACTCCACCCAACTCGCTCTATAACTCATCACCTTTCGTCCTATTCCCATAAATTCGTTTTCCCGCCCCAAAACCACAAATATCCCCTTCACTAAACATGATGTTTATCAATCCTATCATCTTAATCCTTGGAATCATCTTCTCAAGTGTAGCTGTCTTTGCTTTACCGATCGAGGATTTGACTACTCGAGATGGCGTTGTTCGACGCCAGGGGCGTCGTAATCGTTACTTATCACCAGCTGGAGTAGCAGGAACGGCCGATGGAGGTACTGTAACGAACTCTGGAGGTACAATCATCGATGCCGCAGGAGCTAGTACGCTACATCATTGCTTACCATCAGTCCATCGAATCTAATACTCAAGCTTATAACCTTTGGTAGACGTGGATGGTACACCAGGCACCACCAGTCAACAAGGAACTGGTGGTAGAAGGTTCCGCAATGCGGGGAGTGGTTCTAGTGGAAGTGCCGATGGTGGGACCATAACAAACTCTGGATCTACCGTTACCAACGCCGCTGGTGCTAGTAAGTGACATTTATTTATTGCCTTTTTTTTTTGTAACATCACTCATGTATTTATTCTTTCTACAGACGTAGGCGGAGCTGGTGGTAGTTCGACTACTGGTGATGTTACGAAGAAGTGATTCGGTAGATTTGGGATAGGAAGGGGGTTCAAATAATCAATCAGTTTCATTTTACATTACTCTCAAGATGCTTTCGCTCCCGTTACGATCAATATTGATTGTTCATATATACTCTACGATTCTGTATTTCTAGCCGATATACTAGCCCAGTTTTAGCCATGATTTCCCTGCCCAGGCGACGGCCAATTCCTCTCAGCCTTAGGAACTGGTCATTGCTGTGATATATTCTTGCCTCGCATCCGAAGAATTGATGAGTAGTTTCGAGATGACCTTGACCCGATATCATTTTTAAGTCTTTGGAGCATACATCGAAAAATGCGCTGTTAATACCTCTATTCGACGACGTTCCAGTTGACGCATCTGGCTCAACAGCGATCTCATCGAAGACCTGACAAATTGCGCATTCCGAGTATCTCCCATATCTTTCATAACTAGAGCTTCTCGACTGTCAAATCTGCATAATTATAGTAGTACATATCTTCAGAGGCAATACCAACTCCGAATAGAACATCCAAACTACCAAATTGTCTTATCAATAGCACAAGTCAAAGGAGAAATAAGACGGTACAATTCAATCAAATCCAAGTGCACCATACATCTCCTTAAGAGCTATAGAGATGTCTTTGAAAACATAGCGACTGTGTAGACTGTATGTCGATCCCCAGTTATGTTCCTTCCAACCCAATTCTTTCAAGACTTTCACCGCCGACCACTCAGGCTCACAATCCTCATTCGAACCAATGTCTAGCACTCCCAAGTCCCACAATATCAGATCATCGTCAACTATGATATCAAGTTGACAATGCTGACGAGTCCATGGCATAAGAGAAGCGACAATATTGGCATCGTCTCTCTGAACTTGATCATATAATCCTGGTCGTAGCTGTTGATCAGGTAGCCAAAATATGGGGCGTAAATATGTTTCAATGTAGACTCGAACATATTTCAGTGAGCCTGAGTGATCTAGTTGCGA
Organism: Abortiporus biennis; assembly: GCA_022606235.1. Taxonomy (NCBI): domain Eukaryota; kingdom Fungi; phylum Basidiomycota; class Agaricomycetes; order Polyporales; family Podoscyphaceae; genus Abortiporus; species Abortiporus biennis. The sequence continues at coordinate 11,330 of JABYQP010000040.1, forward strand.
TAGTCGCAGGTCTAGTTGGTCCCAAGGATATTCTGCATAGGTGTGAAAGGATAATTGAAGCGTGATTGCCGTGAGCACAACTTGTCGATTGTTCAGATTTTGACTGACAGCAGGGATCGAGGTGGCGTTCACTTTACAGTACTGCACTTGAGATTCCTCTGCAAGATGTTGATCCAAGTATGTACGGCCCGAGGGGGCAAATAAACAAGAGAGAAAAAGATTCGTCTGAGTGTGATATCCGGAAAATTGAATATTTAATTCCCCTGAAAAAAAAAAGGTCCTGGATTAGTGAGTTTCTTCACGTCTATTGATTGCTACCTACATATACAGGTCGCGGAGTTATTCTCCCAGTGGTACTCAACTGCGATTGTCTTCAACTCCTTTAGATGTTGGAATAGAGTCTATCAATGATGAAAAGAAAATTCCATCACTGTAACTGAGTAAAGGCTTCCATCCATCGTCAACACTGCGAGAAGAGAGTCGATGTGAATCACCTGCATTTTGATGGTTGAATGGTAACATCCAGAGCTGCAACGGTGTACTGCGGTATAGAGGAAAGTGATCTTGCTCAAACACTGTCAGGTGAAAATGGGCGAGAGACCGTGGAAGGAGGTAGATATGAGAGAAAGTCGCAGAATTTCGGTGAATATCAGAGAAGATGACTCCATATAGATAAACGTGCTGAACCTTGTGAAACATGCAGAGAAACCTTCGAAGCTCCGAGAATGAGATTGTACAACCTTCCAATGTGAGTTTGGTCACAGTTAATCGCATCCATCCTATCCGTTGATAAGCGCGAAGGAATGAAGGGTGAAATGAAAGGAATGAAGGGTGAAAGAGAGAGATGGATGGTTTTAGAATTATATCCTTCACGCTAGGTAGCATTAAAGTGAGCTTCACGATGATGTTGCTCAAGTGAGTGAAGTATAAATCCCAAAAAAATAGCTTTCGTATATGGGGAGAAATCGTTTCATGGTCCCGATTTTCCAACAAAACTAGTAAACGCTGGCAGTGATCGCTATCATAAATATGACAGTAGTGAAAGTGGTGAGAACGACATTCAGACAGCCATGATCTGCATGTGAGTGCACACATGGCAAGGGTTACATGGTGGTCAACATAACGGATAATCTGTCGCTGGACATCCAGTGAAAGCACCGGCGGGTCACGATATGGTGGGATCAAGATAGGAAGATCAGCGATGGTGGATAGAAGAGGCTGTGAAGAGCTAAGTTGCGCCTGTCTTCCCACTTGGATAGAAAGGTTCAAGTTGCTCTGGGTCCAAGTCATCTGGGATCGGATGTCCTCAGCTTCATTATCCCTCGACATTGCATTAATCCTATCAAGTCGCGGGTACTCCGGCAGAAGAATGACGACCTGTATTCCAGCATAATCTGTTCCAAGTTCCTCCAGGATAGTATCCATCTTGCTCCAATCGTGCTGAGAATAGATATTCTCATCAGCTTTAAAATATCGTACAATGCTTTTGAGTGGAGGGGGGTTATACTGTGAACCATGGTCATAGTCCTGCATTGTTGAAAATGTAAATTCGAATATTTGGGTCTCAGGTCCCACCGGCGGTTCAACCTCGTAGGTAATTGAAACTTGTAGAATTCCTAGATACACATCAGTGAATTGAATTTATGACCACAAAAAAGGGTACACATATAACTCACGTTCATCTCGCTCTACATCAGTGAGCCATGTGTAAAACATTGATGATAAGAAGCTATCGTAACCCTCCAATGGCATCTTCAACAGTTTCATGAATATACGAGCCTCGAACTCTATTAATGGAGTGCTGGTCATGCTAATCATTTTCGAAAAGAAATCTTGGGTGTTCAGCTTAGGAGCCAACCAGAAATAGAATGCGTATGCACAAACATCCTCCGAAGACTGATAAACATCAATCCTCTGGAGGTTCCGTGGAAATGTTCGGTAAAGTGGTGCAAATGTGCGGCGGGTTGTTGTATCAATTATAATATCCATGGAAATGAGCAACAAATACTTCAGGGATGGAAGATTTGCAACAATCCTTCGAAGATCATAAGATTGAATGGAGTAACTGGAAAACCAGACTTTATGGATATGTTGAAACTGTTTCATCTGCAACAGAATGATGTCTTTGAAGGGAAACCACTGGTATCTGTATGGGGAATTGGCTTTATCGAGGCCAAGAGACAGGATTTTGATATTTGGTATAATATTCGGTAACTTGATCAAAGCAAGGTGAGCCAAAGGGTCAGAGCCGAGAGATGCGTACACCGAGGCTTCTTGTGTCTTATCAAGGGCATATTTTATGTGAGTGTTCATAGAGCGCATGTTGCTGAGTCTGGTGAGATCTTTTGCATTTCTTATGGTGACAGTCTGGTATGACAAACTTCGAGCTCGATGATACCGGTATCTGCATACTTGAGTGCACAGCAACTCTGGAGGTTGATGAGAGATATCCTGTCGTCCATGTAATATTGCGCTATCAGTGCACATAAACATGATAACCACATCTTGGATCTCTGGAGGAAGACGTGGAGGGCCTGCAAAGGTCGACATTTAAACTGCGGTAGATCTAGAGTACAAAGTTATTCTTTCAGTTAGGCATAAGTGTAAGGTGCAAGTATATGTGTATATACTATGTAAGCGTATTGATAAACTGTTAACTGGTGTTTGTCGACACTTGAGGATGGATGAATGAGGAGGAGGCAAATGAACGATATCATTGGACTCACCCGCATAAATGAAATCAGGCGCCCATCTTCTATAGCTCAGAGTGTTTTGTTTCTGATGTTTCTCTATCTCTCTCTCTCTTATTTTTCCTTCAGGACCTTTACTGGATTATCCACACATTCGAATATAACCAACAGTGAGAGGTTCCGGTTGACGCTAATCGAACAAACGAGGAATTACATTAAAAGTTGCAAAAATATCATTAATACTTCGAAAGGCCAAGATTATCTCAAAATCGTGTGAAAAAGCCACGACAAGTTCTGAAAAGGAGTAAAAATAGAGGGAAGAGGAGAAGGGGAAGGAGGAGGAGGAGGAGGAGAGGGGAGAGGGGTGGGTCTGGTGTTGACGTTGTTGGTCTAGCGGCGTACAACGTGGGTACAGGGGGGTTGGCATCGTTCCACTGAAGATGTAGGTGCTTTATCAAAATTACCAACGTTATGATGACGATAGTTACAGCATCATAAAACCAAACAGAGAAGCTTGTGAAGCGGGTACTATCAACAAGTCGGTTTGAGTCTGGTTTCGACCTTGGCTTTCCTAAATATTTCCAACGTCGTAACCCAAAGTACTCAGGTAGATCACGCCACTCTTTTCGAATCCTTTTGTTCTCCGATTCAACGAAAGTTCTTTGACAGATGTCACAGAAATTTGATGTTTCCTCAGGCCAAGTATGCAGAGGTAAGATTTGAAACTTGGCTTCGAGTGTGTGAATTGTGTTCTGGTATATATTGGCACACTGTTGACGAGAAGTTGAGCATGGATTATTATAGTATGTTGTGGAATGTGCGATTCGATCGAGAAGGATTAGAGCGTTGATGATAGATTCAATGTTGACATTGCTGAGGTGAATTACGGGAGTTACTTGATTTCTATCTTGATTGGTTCCAGGGAATGTGTATCCGAGCGCGATTTCCTTTGCAGTGAAGAAGAGGGAGATCATGTAGAGTATTGGTGGGAGAAGGTAAAGATGTTTGTCCATGCTACGTATGATATTGGCCAATTCGAAGAGTCGCCACTTGTTTTCAACATCAAAGGGAAGAGAAGATGGATAGTCTCGAATTATAGACTGAAACTCGTCGAAGTTGGATGGGAATGAGATAGAAAGGATTCGACAAACTTCATCGCGAATGAACGAGACTTGGAGTATATCAGCGACTCGCAGAAGAGACGTTAATTTGTTGATATCCCGATGGTTCAGATGACTCCAGACATTTCTTCTGCATAGACACTGAGAAATGAACACGTCGACGATTCAGGCTTTTGAAACCACGTACCTTGGGTCATACAGAGCAAGTAGGAATATCCTTACATCGGCAGCTTTTTCTCCTGGTATGTGTACTAACGGACATTCTCCATCGTACATATCTTCCCTGTTTTCCGATTTTAGAGAGGCGAACTTATTCTTGAAGACAATGGAATGAGTGGCGAGGATACCAGGGTAGACACGAAAGAGCGTAGATTCTGCTTGAAGGACGACACCTCCATCATCGTACCATAGATCGTTACATCGTACGACTCGCACTGGAGGTTCCATCTTTCAAGGAGAGGTTGAAGTTGGTTTGAAAGAGCAGTCGACTCGGACGCCAGAGGTCACGGTTCAAGTTGAGCATCGTGTTAACCTGTGGTAACCCTCGTGGCACTCGGTCCTCGAGGGAGAAAAAGCAGGCAATAAACTAGAAACTTTAATCGCGATTATGAAGGGGAAAACGTGTAGAAACCTACATCACTACTGAACAAGGATCACAGATAAACTCAGAATCTCATCGACACGTGGGCTTGGACTTTGGACATCGCAAAGCTGGATGGGTTGAGAAGGGGAATTGAGATGATCTAAACGACAGTGAGACAATAATCGTTCAAATAACTCATCGTGTCTGGCACCTGCAAAGCATGTCCATGAAAATGCAGTCCACTGTTACAACTGACAGGGTAACCAAAGAATCAAGTATGAGATGTTTCGATTCCTCATTCGTCATAGATGAAGGGACTCACAGTAGTCAGACATGTCCACTGTCTCGAATCACAGCTAACCGGTCAGAAGTTGAATATCCTGTGACGCGGTCCAGACTCCACGTAGTATCCGTTATCAAGTAGTCGTGGGGTCTTCAAGGTCCCGAAACTTGAACCAGTGATACCGAGTTCAAGAGATCCTGTCATCACTTCCACCGCACCAGAAAATCTATTAAACTTTAATAATCCTCAATCCTAGTTCATGGTCGACAAGGTACGAGGTGGCTTGGTTGATCCGAAGGAGCATGGCGTCGCGAATTTGGATCCTTGTCTTCAATGTCTGTTTTGTCAGTGTCGCTGTCGATATCAACTGCTAGGTCGCGAGGAAATTGGAAACTAGAGTAGCGCGATATGTATGAAAACTAGATATGTTCTGATAATGAGATGTAAGTAACTGATATCACAGAAACGGAGGTATCCAACATACGGATTGTGGTAAGTACGAATTTGGAAAGGAGAACGCCAGAGCTGCAAATTTGAAGAAACGGTAGATCCCGGCGCCAGCCGGGACAAACAACTTCGGCTCCTTCTGCGACGAACACTCCTGTAAGTCACTACCACCGCTAAGCAATACGATAGAGCACCTCATGAAGCTTACTTTGTTTATCCTTCTTTCTTTTACCAGACCTCGGTATTCAATTCCCAAAAAACCTCAACGCAGCCAGTCCGAAATTACATGTCTCCGCTAATATTCCTTCTACTAGGTTTTATCCTCGTGATACCCTACTGGTGCCGAAAATACACTCCTCCTCCTCCTCCTCAGACCTCCAGGATACCTACATTTATTCATACTGGTTTATCTGGAATTTAGAAACTATAGCACATAGCGGCCGCCTCTTCCCTGACAGGAATCTCTAAACAGTCATCATTCGCGACACAGGCGCACTTACACTTGTAAACTCTATCCCTCGAATTAGAGGCATGCTGCTAATGACCTGCAGAGGTTGGAAGTCATACGTAGAACTCATAACGTTTGGATCGGTGAATTTCACCGTTCAGATTTTCATCATCTCACACTGATGGCTTCAGCATCAAATATTGAAGTTGCAGTAAAGTTTAAACTAACGAATCGCTGCTTCTGGTATACGAATGACAAACGGCAGGTGGAGTATGGTATAAGGTACGTTGGTTCATTTTTCTCCCTCTTTTATTCTCATTTACAAATCGTCGAGAATCATCCAGATTTCGGTATTCTGACTCTGTAATGCTTTCTTGATCCTCCTTGAAGATCCCAGTTTTTACACAGCCCCATGGAGGGAAGGGTCTGCATCTGTCTTCCTCGACGCAACTCAAAGACGAAGAATGCAGTCTGTCCTGTCTTGTCGGTGTCGGCGGCGAATACCTCGGTAGTATGCGGTATGAACAATATTTCGAACTCACGGTGGCAATTGCATACCGAAATACAACCAGATACATACTCGTATATCACGATCATGGACTTTTGGAAGTGGGTATACAAAAGCGACAGTAACACAACTTTTTTCCCATCCTTTACGCCCTTCAACTAATCGTTAATCAAGCCTCATGCAAAACCCATTTGTCCCCATCATTCTCTTCTACAAGTTCCTCTCTCTTCAACCCAAGTATTCGAAAAATTCCCCATTCGGTAGCTTCTGGAAGAACATCTAATAGGAGATCAACGACGTATGAAGCTACGTGCCATCGTGTCGTTATGAATGGAGGTACCGGTTGATGTAATCTTCCTGGTGTATTTGGTGGCAATGGAGTTCGAGGACTGTGGTAAGTTGGATCGCAAGGTTAATGTTTGCCTGAGATTAGTTGATAATAACTGGAGTAGTTGGAGGACAACATACGGTTCAACCGTTGGGAAAGTTCCCTAGAAGATCGACCGCATGAAAGAAGAGAAGAGTGAGTGAGTTCGCCAAATCCTCGTCCTCAAACTGATGTGCTCACTGAATACACGATTAGCCTAGGTGGTATGTCAGCATCTATCTGTTCGAGGATCAAACGGATACTCACCATGGTAATTTAACAGCATGCAGATAGTCCAAGAAATATTTCTTTCCAACCAAGAACATCGCCGAATCCGAAGGTATTGTATGTGTTGGATACCCAAATTCCCTGTTCGAATCTTTATCAATATGATGAACCGATACTCCATGCTGACAGCGACAACAACGTACGATGGAACGAACAGCTTAATGCCAACAGCTTTAGCAGCTTCAGCGACCTCCAATTGAGCTTTGAATCCTGGAAGTTCGCCGATATGCCTAATAAGCCCATCTCTTCGATTCAACCGTGAATCATCCCCAACAGTACTAATGACAACATCAACGCCCCTCAAAGCCTCTTTCAAAGCCTCGTAAGTCTCTCTTGATCCATAAATATAATCGATTGGGTAAATGGTAATGTTTAATATGTTTAGGTATTGATTTCGAAGATGGCAAGCTTTGCAAAACGATTGCGGTCTTGTGAGGATACGAATTTGGAGTTGATTGGATAATGAATGTTCGGAAAATGAATGAAGAAGTTCTTGTCCAAGTTTTCCTGTTGCGCCGAGGATTGCGAAGGAAGTATAGGTATACTCCCAGGAGTCGGTCGACATCGTTTTTGGCACACGCAACGAGGATTATTGTGATGGAAGTAGATATTGGTGAGAATATAGGTTGTTGTAGTCCTTGAGGATGAATTTCGATCGGTTGAAGTGTCAAGGAACTCGAAGTGTCAGATCTTCGATCTAGAATGTATGGACCCGACGTCCTAGTCGTGATGCGTTCAAGGAATGGTGAGATGTTCGCTTTCATCTACAAGCATGAGGACTTACCATTCAGTTGCGGAGGAAGACGTGGAGTTGTGAGAGATGAAGGGTGGCGGGTTGGGTGTCCCACCAAGAGGACAAACTGCGAAGAAGTTGTGGACGTAGATTGTTGGACGAGGATGCAATTGGCAATCTGGAAGCGGAAGGTCACGGTGTGTAAGTCAAGTTCTATAAGCTCGGTTAAACCTGGATTTATCCAGGTTGCTCCCATAGCGTATTTAAATCTCCAAAGCTCATTCTTTCCTCATTCATCCGATAGAATTTGCTGTTTCTACGGAATCTTCACAACGTCAACGTCATGCGTACATAGTGTCAATGTTTGTAACAAAAATCCCCAAAGCTTGAAACTGTAAAAAAAGGCCATCTCACCTCCTTCCTCCAGATTCAGTCAAATTCATCGCTACTGCTCAATGCTTCGGTTGTTACTAAATTGCACATATGTACTCGTAGACGGTACTGTCAATGTCAATGGTGGATCATAATGGCTTTAATGCTTGCCGAAAGGTGAGCTTTGTCATTGTCATTGGTCTTTTCCCTCCTTCTGACGGCAGTTCATTTCAGCTGCATCACACTGTACCAGTTCCTGACAATGCAGTTATTTCGACATACATACCAATTCCGCCTTGCAGATGAATATATCCGACCAGTCGGTACTCCGATATCCATCGGAACATTTGGAACTTGGAAGAAAAAGTCAGTTTCTTGAACGTCCGATTCGCCTTTCTTTGTCCAGGTGGTCTAGTATTCTAAGTTGTAAGTTCTCGTTTGTATCAATCATGATTCGCAGTTTGTCCTTTATTTAGGGAATTTGATATAGTAGGTCTCGGAGAAAGAAGTCACGGGAGAAGTTGAGCGGATAGATGCCTATCGCCATATACATACAGACGAACTGGCAACAATTGGAAGGTGAATAAACCTTACTTGTACAAAGTACCTCATATCAAGTACGCCACATTATTCTTGATATTCTGAATGCGTACGTAGTATCTTAACTACATTTTCATGATCTAACGGTGCACCGTGACTATGCATGCTCTTCACCTTGAAGTAGACGCGCCTTCGGTGGTTGTGGTATCAGTGCTTCTTGCTATCTTGCTGAATGTTCGAATACCCTGATGATTAGAATATCATTGCCGGATGCTCCGAGTCGGTATGTTCATACTAGTACGACTATTTTTTGCAATCACTTCATCGTCGGCAGATATGAAAGTTGTTGCTCCTCTCCTTACAGGTTTCGAGCATTCTTTCAAGCGGCTTCATGTGGTAACGGAGATTACAACTTCAAAATCGGGCACTTTTTTTGTTGACGACAAGTAAGCACTTCATTGACTATGATCACTAATTCCTGCATTGTCGAGTTTTCTGAATATACATCTTAGCGCGAACTCAGGGTCCTGATGAGCTCTCTCTCTCAACGGTACGAAAATTTCAACATCCGTCAACCAACAGCCAACCCTCTCATTCTCACCTATCATTCTGCCATTGAATAATAAACAATGTTCCGCTTCGAGTTTTCAAAGCTTTAATCGTTGATCTCAGCAACACATGGTGGGTGTACTCTGGAATCAACGGCTCGCACCATGCGAGTTTGTGCAGTGAAGACCACTCTTACTTCGGCACTTGAGAGATCGATACGAGTCGAGAAATGAGATGGATGGCGGCTTAGGGGATAGCCGATGAATCCTTCTTCCAGTTACGAGAAGAACTTGAATAATAAATTAGAAATTTATGTTGACTCTTCATCTGCGTACATGGAATCATCCACACGAATGCTGGTACAACGGATGGATATTATCAAACTGAAAAGACAGGAAGGAAGGTACTAGGCAGATATTCAGCTCGACAAGCCTGGATAGTTGCTTGATATATCGCTAAAGCATGAAGGTGCACGGTGAATGCGAGTAGATCTCAACCATTATCTGAGAATGAATCAACCGACGGAATATTGAAAACTTGCGGGGCCCAAGAAAACATGTACTGTACCTATGAAAACGCGCGTTGAGGGAACGAGTGAAAACCAGAACACAACTAGGGACAGGCTCGGCACGGCGACCGTGAACCAACTTCCGGTCAAATGTTCAATGTTCAACGTTCGACCTCTGACCTTCTGGTACTTCAATGCGGTTACCCAAGCTGTGTGACAGTAAAATGATCGTGCTCCGAGTGGGTGGAGAGTTATCGTTGAGGAGAAAATACAAGGTATGAGAATACGATGTAGATTATTCACCTCAAATGAACACAAACCAACGGCCGGAACTTCCAAGTTATTGACGTAGAATCAGAAATCTCTGAAAGTCCATCTGGAAATAAATGACGGACAGAATAGTACTCAGTACTGAAACAAGCAAGCAAGAAAGATGGCCAGTGAGTATTTTTAACCAATTTGAATGAAACGAAATAAACAACTCACCGTTTGTGAATTCCTTGTAATGACAACTCTTCTCACGACAGATTCGAGAGCAAGGAAACGTCGGTGTGACAAAATTACCGACAGGTGTAGGATCTAGTAAGAACTGAGAATCGTATACTCAACAGAAATTCTTAACACACGGACAATGGCAAAGAAGTGGAAAATCGAGGATGGAATGGACTTCTGTGGCGGGTGATAGGGAAAAGAAAAAAGAAAGGCTATTATTGGTCCAGATACTCACCTCTACCATCATACATCGTCTTTCTCTTCGTCAATCGCAGTACCGTCGACACTTCCCATCTAGAATCTAGGAATGCGAACATATCATCGGCACTTCTTCATGTCAAACATCAAAACGAGTGAAGGTTGAACGTTGCGCATCGACCAAGCAGCTTGGATGTCATTGAGAGGGGGGGGGCTTAATCACTGTATTTATTGCCTGAGGTGATCGCAGTAGATATACTCAGTAAAATTATCGGAATGGACGAACGAATGAAGGCGTAAACTCACTTTCTATTCACCTCACTGCACTTGAAATCCCCATTCATCGATAAACTTCCAACATTGTCATTATCGCTACGACATTTTGACTCTCTACCTGTGTGCCTATTAATCATTTACATGATTGAGTGGTCTGAAATCGTCTCTGGGGTGGCTCCGATCGAGGTAGATGCAAAATCCCACCCCTGCAGAATTGTGAAATTAGCTTAGACTGGGACTCCGGAGTTTCGAGAACTCAAAACACGGTCTGAGTTCTGAATCATGGAAAATGATGAACAATTTGACAATTAGAATCGAGGCAGATAATACTTCAAGCGTACCTCACTTTCTATGCTTCTATAGTTGCTGGTGGTTGCTCGGGTACCATCAACAGGGATATCTTATTACTTCTAGTCTCAAACTGTGACTTCGACGTTGAAACCGTCAGTGTGAGATGATAAAAACTAAAGACGGATATTACCACTTCAGACGTTCCGAGTTCGATGACCGACCTTCAATCCTTGCTGGTAATTAGCAGCGAATCTACTGAAAAATATTTCTCTGAATCTAATGGATGTTTCCAGCTGTCGACGATGATGATGGGGTTAACGTTGTGACAGGTTTATGCATTGTCTTCCTGAAAATCTGCAAATGAAGCGGCTGCCTATGCAATATTACTTGTTTTCAACTTCAAATAAAATATATACCAGATGATCAATGACTATACCTCAGTCCAGTTTTAAGAGTCAAACCGACTCGGAGAAGGATTGATCATTAAGGTCTAAGGGGGCGGCCTTGCTGTATCGGGTTTTGGTGTGAATTAAACTGTCATATACGGTTAAAAAACTAGAAGAAATCAACATGAAGTACTATAGCATGTTGTTGATTGAGTGATGGTAAGTAGTCACTAGTCACTAGTCACTTACAGGACACTTCGAGGAAGCTGAAGGAGGTGAAGAGATTTTGACGCCTCTAAGTTCTCAGTTTACACGGAGCGCTAATATTCGGGATTTACCGAACGCAGCTTTCCAAACCGCTTTCTGCAAATTCGCAACATTGCCGTTCGCCTTTCACGCCTATCATGCACCACAACTCATCAACAATTCGTTCTGGCTTTCAATGGGAAGTATGTTTTGCTGCTCCAGTTTTATTTATACCTTGGATCGTGACGCATCCCTGTTTTCTATGATGGGATAGGTGAGTAGTATTCGCAGTACAAGTATCACGTCCTTTTTCCGTACATGTTAATCTCAACTTCTTTCTATCCTAGGATTTCTATACCTCATTATTACCCTGATATACGGCTACCTGAAACTTCATCGATGTATTCTTTGGCTATCTACCTCGTCACGGAAATGGCGGTTTCGCGGTATTTGTAGCTTGGAGATGATGATCTCCTTGTACGACCTCCAACCCACATATGCCAGCAGATCAAGTCTCTCGATGAGGACTATGAGATTCCTTGTTTTCCTCCTTGGTTCATTGGAGAGACGAGGTTTGAAGGTTGAAAACTGATAGCCACACTGGATCTTTGTTAGTAACGTCAACGAGGTGAATGATGTGTCTACAGTCTCCAATCTCGCAACACAGTTTCATGACTGATCGGTACCCCTTTGTGCATCTTCTAGAGTGTAGGTGGATGCAGCCTCGTCCTTAAAACTTCCCTATTACTCTTACTCCTATGGACCATTCCTTTTGACACCATGCCGACTCTCAGTTCCTCTCAGTAGCAAGACTTCTCGTTGTCGCAACGTCGGTCATTACATTGTGTCAGAACTGATGAGTTGGTTTACAGGATGACTTTGTAAATCGGTGACGCATCGCTAGGCGAGTAACTCCATCCTTTCTTGTTCAGGTACTTCGATTTACGAGCTTGCCATCATCTGTTCATGCATTTACATGCTGCCGACGTCACATTCTGTTCATTCTTCAAGATAATCAATGATGTTGCAGGTCCAGGGTGCTGCAACATTTCAGTTACCTCAAATCCCCAGATCTTTTTTCCTCATCACGATCATGTGTCGTGACTTGGGTTTGGTTTGGCTTTGTTGAGGCAACGGAGACGATGTCAATTGTTGTACTTCGCCCTCTGGAGGATCATACTCCTTTTGATGATGGTGAGTCACCATCCGGTTTCTCTAGCTTGCGTACTCTTCTTACTAGGCGATACAGTCAGGTGTCCTTCATTCAGATAATGCTATGGATGATCTCTCGTTATTGGCTTGTCCTGTTGGTCTTATTTCGAGATGGATCATGAGATGACGGGTTCTGACTCGAAGAACCACTGTGTAGAGTTGCAGAAGCACCTGATGTTCAGGGATGCATTGGTAGAGAAGTTAGTATTTCAGTCATTTCACTCCAATTTACCGGCATGTCCACGTATCAGCTTTCCATGGTCCTTCCATGATCCCTGCTACATTCCGATCTGTTCATCCTTCCTTTAACCTTCAAGATGATGTTGCGGACCACATATTGCCTCGTCGTTCCCTCACAGCTCCAGAAAATACCTCATCACTGCAACCTCTCATTGCGACTAGAGTTTGCATTTGGTTTATTGAGGTGGCGGCTGGATGTGATTTATGACTATTCATTAAATTCAACACTGGAGCCTCGAACGGACATGATTTCAAAGGTCGCTTCTTCAAGTTATTTTTATGTCTCAATGGTTATAACCTTGAGACACCGATTCAGACACCACACCCAGCCCTCAAAAATTTCTTCCGACTTCAACTTGAACCTGGTTCTTGTTTTTTGGCGGTGCTATGCACTGATCACGTCACATTGGAGATATTATATGGTAGAAGGTAACAGATTCAATCGGAGGAAGAAAATAGGGATTCAAAGAATTGTAGTTATTATACGTGAATTGTAACTACATAAGGTGACATACAAAACAAAACAAAACAACGGTCTCAAAAGCTCTACATATCTTGTCCCTGAGGGCCAATGAAAATCCACAACCCAGACCACCAAAAAAGATACTAGACGATCAAAAAAAAAGTTCTGTCTAGCTGAACAGAACAGAACAGAACAGCCAAATAATTTAATTTCCAGTACCAAAGCGCCGACATCCTCCCGTTGCAGATCCAGAAGTTGAAGTTCCACCCATTCCAGAGGTATCTATAATGAAATGAAATGAAATAAATGAAAGAAAGAAAGTATACGATTAGAAAGAGGGTATCTAAGGGTATCAAAATTGGGAAATGTAACTTACTTGCAGCAGCTGCATTAGTGATACCACCGGTACCAGCAGAATTATAAACTCCACCACCACTTGCACTTCCACTACTTCCACTACGTGCATTACCACCATTAGTTCTACCAGATGTAGCAGAACCTGATGTACTAGTTCCACCTCCCGAAGCAACGTCTAAAAAAAATTCGTCAGAACCTAGAGGAAGTAAAAAAAACGTAGGGAGGGATTTAGAAACTGACTAGCACCAGCGGCGTTCGATATGGGACCTGATGATGAATTAACGATAGGACCTCCATTAACTCGACCTGAATTTCCTGATTGAGCTGAACCTCCACGATATTGAGGAGATCGTTGTTCAATGTCAAGATGACGACCTTCCAAGTTGATCGGTGATGCAACGACCATTGAAGACATGGCAGTGAGGAAGAAGGTGATGATAATCGTAGAGCGCATTATTGATGATGGATGTCGAAGGTGGTTGAATGATTTTTTTTGTTTGCGTGGAGAGGGGGAGGAGCGGGCGGGGGCAGTGGAATTCAAGATTTGAACATGAGAGAGGAAATGTTGTCAGTTATATATAGCCAAATGACACGTTCGTTCAACTCAGATTGGAAGAAATGAAGAGTGCTCCATCTCAACGGGTCATGAACTAGTCAACGATGACAACGAGGGCTAGAGGAAGGGAGCCAAATATTTCGGAACCAAGCCAGGTTGTTTCGATTTAAATCAAAGACCAAAGTCGTTTCTATGTGTGATTGATTGTTAACTACGTAGACGGAGTTGAAAGGATTGAATTGGTGAAGATTGGGTGTCGTACTTACCTCCTTCGCCCTTCATATGCACTGCTAAAAGCACTCTATATAACATTCCCAACGAATCTAATGACAAGAGAAAACGAGAACTTCAGGACATCCGCAGAGGAAGATGCCGCGGCGGATGCAAGCAGTCTGTGGGACTACCTAGTCAGTGGGGCGTGTATATGAGTACCAGCATTGCTTACTGTGATGCATTATCAATTCAACTGATTGACCGTTGTAAATTGACAATAGGAGATAGCTTCAGAGGACACAGTACTCTCAGAATCCGATGAGGAGAAAATAGCGCCTATCGCTTTTGGGTACCCACTTCTGAGAGTCCATGATCGATCGTGATGTACGAGTATGTGTTTGATTGATCCTCTGAACCAGTTGTATTTCAGGATGTAAGTAATTGCCACTGCATTCGTCAGAAAGCATCATAGAACCAGTATCCTGAAATCTGGACAATATTCGATTAAGTATTTGAGAATTAGGATAAAGGAGCGAGAAATTTGAAACCCAACTTACCGGTAAGGGTCACGGCCGCCAGGAAGGTTAAATATCTGGACAACGGGGATTTTGAACTCCGAAAATCAACATCCCACGGTCCACCGCGTGTCAGCCCCGTGACTCGAAACGCCCACAATGACAACTTTCAAGTTTGGTACAGTCGGTTTTGAGTTCCCTGCTTTTCATTACTCTTGTCATCCACTGAGATTAGTTTAATATTCGATTTTCTGCGCGATTGGTTTTTCTCTTCAAGTTCCATCTGTGACCTCACCGAAAACTCATCCACAGAGGACATCTTGCATCTGTAAGTGCGATAATTCGGAGATTATAACACTCAGTTGTATATGTATATGTTCCTGAACTTCTTTCTTTCTACGGATCCAGTTGCACAAAATACTATCCTACTTATGCAATTTTTAAAGTCCCAAATTGACGAGCTCGATCGCGTCGTTTAGTTGGAGTCGTGATTTATTTTCTCGATTGACAACTACATCATTCGCAACATTTCTTGGCCTCGTGAACACTCTTGCTACTCAAGAATCGTGTCTCATCGAAGGAAATAGATCAGCACTACTTACCGTGAAGAAACTCGCTTGAAGGATGAAAAATTCTTGTAAAGTACTTTTTTTATTGATTTTCTATGTGGACTTTGGAGCACTGACTGTTTCTCTCCATTGAGGTTCACAGAAGTCAGGCTTGTGAGGACATGCTTCCTATTCGGAGATGATACTCACCACTGGTTCGACACGGTTTCTGCGGTTAAGAGCTGAGGTTTCGCCCCATTATGAGCGAACAATCATCTGCCACACCATTCGAATAATACCTTTGTACTTGGCGTAAGTCCTGTCAGTTGCCATGCCAAGTTCCAATGGACATTCTACCTCCGCAGTATGATTTTCCTTGGGAATGTAACAATCTTACTTCACTCCGAACGAATATTCCTCCGGAAGTTGCATCATCCAAATAACGCTGCTGGACGTTTCAGCATGGAGACCGTCAATTTGTCACTAGGTGAGAGCCAAATTTGAGCTAACTTAAACCATAATGATATGTTTTCTTACGTTTGACATCGTGTATGAAGCCAGATACACACGTCAATTATGACTTTATGTAACCAGGTGGGTGTTCATGAACTCGTGTCCTGGAAGCAATGTCAAGCCCTGATACTATCTCTCGACATAGATCTTGAATCACCTACTTCGATTGGCTCGGAGCAGGTTTCGGTTTTCAATCAGACAATGATTTATTACAATACCTTTCACATGCCATCCTCGACTTCCAACTTCATCTCTCGCATGGTCTACGAACATCTTTGTACGGGGGCCGCCGTTCATCAGATCACACAAATAAACCTCCCAGTCGAACGTCATTTATTTTTCCTTC
Organism: Abortiporus biennis; assembly: GCA_022606235.1. Classification (NCBI taxonomy): domain Eukaryota; kingdom Fungi; phylum Basidiomycota; class Agaricomycetes; order Polyporales; family Podoscyphaceae; genus Abortiporus; species Abortiporus biennis. The sequence continues at coordinate 27,619 of JABYQP010000040.1, forward strand.
CTCCGATTCAGACTCGAGATACTAACCCTTGTGTTTTACATGTCGATTACACACCATACCAACAAAGGATTCAATTAAATTCGGCGTGCCTCTACGAATTGGACCTGCACTCAGAGCATCAGCAAAAAATGCCAGCATCTAGATTCCGGACTCAGTACTCACTACCCGCTGTCGTACCGTTTCGACGTCTCATTATCAAGTTTTGTCACGGACAACACCGGGGTTGCCAATCTAAGTAACGGTAGCACCGAGATATACGAGAAGCTAAAATATAGCATAGGAAGTTAGGAACACGGCTACTCCTCCAACTTCGACTTTAACAGCCATGGAAAACTCACGATCTGGACTTCTATTTACAAGAATCGTCAATACGTATTCTTTCGAATTTATTACCTGGTCTCCATAAATCAATATATCATTATTCAATTCCAGGTTGCTCTAAATTATATTCGCTTTTAGCTTTGTCCGCTCCGCGCTGAGATGATCAGGCCTGAGGGTTTGGGCTTGCCCGACGAAACCGGAATTCGACGCGTAATGGTCAATCCACGCAATTGGCGGAATTGTACAATGACGACGATGCAACCAACGGCAACGACGACGATATTGGTGCAATACGAATGAAATTTTCTCGAATGCTTAGAGTCGTTACAGTAAGTAGATTCATTACTGTAGCCAGTAGATGTACTTAACACTTCAGTGATATCGCAAGTCAAAAGTTGCGTTTGACGTACGTGTACATTGATTCTGAACCGATGCGAACTAGGCAAAAGGTTGGGATTATTCGACCATTATGAGGCAAGGCAACAACAAAGACGCAATATTGTACAAGTAGTATTACACAGAGTCATGACTAGCATGACATTGGAAAAAAATAATGCACAGTACAGTATTAAATACAGGGAACAAATTGCGATCGAAAGCAGCGAGAGATGATTGAACTAATGTACAATGATGATGGTTGAACATCATCAACGATCGATGAAAAACTGTGAATGTAACAATAGGATGAATGGTTCAGATGAGAAAAGAGCACAACGAGGAAGAGCAAATATATATGCATGCGATGAAGAAACCCGGTATAGTTGAGTACTACTAGAGTGAACGTCAACAAGAGAGATAGGAAAACATACGAAAGGAATATTACACATCACGATGGTCTCAACAAGTGTTGAATGGACAATATTTTCCATCGCTCAACCACCCATAACCTTCTTCAACAGTCCAGTTCCACGATCCACGGCTTTTCCCTTGCTCTTCTTCTCAGACTTGACTTGAACTTGAGGGGGAGGAGTATAGCTCGAACTTGTAGAAGTCGACGGCGACGGTGCAGCAGCAGCAATGGTTCTTGTTTCAGCAGCGAATGCTTCCACTTTGATAGCGCGAGGACCTCGCTTGTGAAGACCACGACGAGACTCTTTCGGGTACTCGCATTCGAGACCTCGACGGGTACATTGACTGAAATTAAATGTTAATATCTGACAAAAAAAAATACAAAATTGAAAAAGGTTTGAAACTCACTTGCACGTCCTATCTTTACTTCCAGGTGGCGGAGGTCCGCACGCGATCTTTCTTTCTCTACAAAACAAACATGCCATGACTGGTTTCTTCTTCTCTTCTTTCCCTCCCCCACTTCCGCCATCACCGCCGTTCCCATTGACAACACCAACGCTGTTCAACTTGAAAATAGCTTGACCTGGCTTTGCTTCTCCAGCCGGAAAGGGTACTTCATCCATAGACGTCGCAATGGTTGTGTTCGGACTTGGACTAGGAGAAGGCAGTGGTGGAAGTGCGTGATCCAGATGCGTATTCGGAAGGGCTTTGTTCGTTGAAGTAGCCTTTATCGAAGTCACCGGAGAGGTTGCAGGTGCAGGTGCGATGGGAGTGGTTGTGGTTGTTGTATTGAGTGGTGGGAGCTTACGAGGTCGTCCTCTGGGTCGAGATGCATTTGAAGGACCTGGTGACATCTTGAGAGACTTGTTATGGCTATCTTCCTTGTCCACAGGCGAGAAGGAGTTGCGAGGAGAATGCGCTTGGGTGAGTGGGACTACAACAGTGGTTGGACTAGAGGCTGGGATGGATCTGTGTGCAGAAGGTGGCGTCATAGCCGATTCGAGAGTGTAGCTGCGAGATGTCTGGATGGTGGGTCGGGTTGAACTAATTTTGATATGATCTTGCATGGTGTTCTCCTACGAAGAATTAATAAGGAATGAAATCTCTACAATGTTTGTAACCACTCACGATGAATTCAACGTTACCGGACCCATTGACATACGTTGAATTCAAATCTCCCGGTGGATGAGCCCACTGGTGAGAATGAACACCATAATACGGAGAGTCGATTGATTGATTCGACTCCCCGTATTCTGCGCAAGACACATCGTGGTTGTCCATACACACATCTAAAGAGACGGATACGGATACATAAGTGATGAACTAAAAATTGCTAGCGAGAAAAAGACGAACCTTGGGCTTGATTGACGAAACCAGTTGTGGCCATCGCAACTCCTCCTGCACAAAATTCGACATCTTTCATGTCTTGATCTTGAGCATATGTGTTGATCCCATGGCTGAATTGGGAGGGATACGAGAAACCAGTGGTCGTCAAGTCACCATTGCGACAAGCAGAGTAAGCAGACGCGACCGAGGAGAACGAAGATGATGGTGAGTTGGTAACATAAGAAGATTTGCTTCCAAAGTCCAAGGCATTTGCTAAGCTTGAGTCGGACGAGAAGGACGTTGAAGAGAAGGCTTGATATGCAGAAGGCGTCTGATTAAGAGCCGAAGGTGAGGCTGTAGCGTGGTGATGGTGGTAAGTGACATCGTTTTGTAGGAAGACATTTGCAAAAAGACCATTGTTGTACGCTTCAGTATGTGCGTCGACATACTGTGGCGGAACGAAGTGTTCGTAGGAAGTAGAGTACATGATAAATTGAATTTGACGGTATTGTGAGCGGAAAACCAAATTCAGTTGATGGGGACAGCGAGGAGAAAACAAATTCGACCCGAATCAGGTCGAGTTTATAAACTGATCATGAACAAGTACATGGTTCAAAAGGAGGACTATAGTAAATTGAATCTGCGAAAACAGGCCACACTAGAAATCGAACAAGCGAATAAACAAACGACAACTCTCCCGCCTCGTTGCACGTTTGAACAGAAACTCAACTTACCGTTTGTGACTTTGTGTCTTGCCAAGGGCTCGGAAATTGACACCATCGGATTGTTTTGACCTTCGTTCAATACCGAACTCCCACTTACACGTACTGAGACTCAGCCTACGGAACTAAAAACAGCCACAAATGATCCCTATTTGTCTCTCATCTTCCCATTCCCAACCATCTGTTTCCCAATTTTTTTTTCCCTTTTGTTAGAGTTTATAACAGCGACTATACAGTACACCCACAGCTTCTTCCAATAATCCACATCTACACACCAATTATTAGGCCCATGTTCTCAAAATGGTCCTGTGTACACGAGGTTTACCAATTCATGAAATGTACGGAACAAGTGGCACCTTTCGTAACAGTTGTCAATCGGGTTCTCGGTAAGATTATACCGAATATCATACATGCTCGGTGCGTCTCCCATCTTGATTTTCTCCTTGAACTCAACTTCCACGACTTTAGCGGGCCTATATCACCTGAGCGTAGGATGCAGTGTTTCAATTAGCTAAAGCACATCGTCGAAGATTGAACTCAACAAACTAGTGACTCGGCTCCATCCCCCTTGAATCGATTCCACTCTCGAGCTGCACTCGTGATTCTCCTATGCACCTCATTGTTTTAGTTGCTAATTCAATCCGTAGATCTTTGAATTCAATTTAATCGTGGATCAAAAAGAATCACGATTTCATGATAGGCCACACAAACCTCCTCCATTCTACCTATGCAATATTCAACTTTCCTTGGACCGCTCCCGAAGCCGAGCGGTAGAGTCTATCAAGATCCTAAAAACATACCCATGGCTGCACACTCTCAATGTCAGATCTGTCAAATGCCCATCTGTCGGATACTAGCAACTGGAGAGATCTTTCCCTTTTCGACGAGTCTTGAAGCTGAACTCGTGTAACTCTCATATTCCTCACATAAACGTCCCGCGAAATCGCCTCACAAGACCTCTCCGATTGAACCAAGTACGGCATTACGCGATTCTTCGTTTACATACTCACTTGTGCCCCGCCCTCCGCCTCCGCACTTCCGGATTAGAATCTCACAAGGCAGCCGCTTTTCTTCCCTACAGACGTCGTTCACACAGATTCGGAAGTACTTCTCGTAACGTATATGTTTTTGTCGTTCGATTTTGGCAACTCATATTGAACGCGAGGCGGCTGCGGAACGAATTCGGCTGCACTCTGTACTAGTACAGTAAGCACTTACACACTCATTGACAAAATAAGATTCACCTCATCTTCAGGTCTCTCATACATGGTATTCGCACCAACAGTTTTGAGAGCTCGTAGCATTCATATCTGAGAGCTAATACCAGATATTTACCATTTGCATAAAACTCGGCGGGAAGGCCATTAGTCTACCCAATAGCTGGAATTTCGGATGAACCCGATTTAACAAAGGTACGCTCAGCGCGACTCTCTTATTCTCAGTCAGGCTTGGCAAACCCGACATGTCGAACGATCAACCTCATGCGAAGTTGTTTATGCTCGTGGAGTCGTGGTTGTCCGGTCAAGTTCCAATCCCTTCGGTTGCCGTGGTCATGGGACAATAAAGCTTTGTCGGTTAAGAGAGGAATATACAGCGAATCCATCCGCACAGTCAGTCAGTTAGTCTTTCATAAGTTTCGCTTCATTTTATTTCAACTCGACTCAATAGTGAGATGTCTAGTGTACATTCCTACAAGAAGATGGTTAGAAACAAAGCCCCTCTTTCTCATACACACGCCTTCTTCCGCCTTTCCTCTGTGAATAGAAAATGGAGTTACCCGGCCGCTGAGATGAATCTTAATCTCATGCCATGTACCACACCGTAAGTAACATAACACTGTACGTTTCCCCACGATCGCTCACGATTCGGTTCAGATCTTCGTATTGATTTCCCCTCTTGGTTTTTCTCAGCCCCCGGGGTTTTATCTGTTAACAAGTTCATTACATGAAATTTCGGACCCAATTCTTACTGCATCCTCAAGGCAATTCTTCACCATCTTGAAGAGTCAGATTGTCGTCTCAGATTATACACGTAACATCGCTGCAATCTCTCACTAGCTTTCATTCATACATTCATTCACTCAAGGCGGTCAGGTTCAACATCCAACTTCGAGAGCCAACAAATTCTTGAAGGATTGGGGGTTGAAGTTCATCATCTCATACTCTCAAAGTGTTCTGTTCTATACTAAGCTTCACTATTGACATTCAACGGACGTAGAGGTGAAAGTTCAAGGCAGTGAAACTTCAACTATCATCGTCGCGCTTCGCTCGTAAAGCTGTTCCAACTTCCAACTGTCTCCGTTGATCACCTTGCATACTGATCACCTGGATGCGTAGTATAATGATTGAATTCCAATTCCTGAACTTCTGTGTACTCGTATTATGTCTGCTTGAAGGCTGCCAGTTCTGCGGCTATGAACGCCGATCAATGGGGAATCGAACTACGGGATCGATGATAGTATACGTACTAGGAGGGAGATAATTTCATGGTATGGTAGTGTCGTCGTCATGGATTATACTCGTCAAGACTTTTAAGCCTGAATTGTGGACGTATAGTCGACCCCACGTTGAGAAACGAGTTCGAAAATCTATATCGTCGTCAAGCACGACAATTCAATTGGCTCAACCGTAAACTTTCATAGAAAACATCTTTTAGAAAACCTCAAAGGGTCCACTTTACTTCGAATCAATCGATTGATAAACGGCCACCTTCTTCTCCCGACTCTCTTGAGATACTATACACCCCTTACTCAGAATCGTGACTCAGCGACTCGGAACCTTCCATTTCATCCATTGAACTGAATTGAATACTGACACCTTCCTCACGATGGCGCTTGGATGATTGATGCTACTACTTTTAGCTGTTGTTGCTGCAGCAGCCATGGCAGTATCAGGGCGACTCGGAAGAACTCGTGATCATCGACCATCGGACCTACAAACACACAGAATGAACAAAAAGGAAATCCCCGAGCTCTGAGTGAAGATAGAGGGAGGAGAATGTGTATGAGATGGATAAAAATATGTACTCAGTCGCTCACTACTGAACCTTCTGACCCTAGTCTGTCATTTTTACTGACTCTTATTCCAGCTTGCAGGTGGTTAGTAAACGACGATTGTGCGACCGGGAAATTCATACATACCTATCAAATCATATGACCACGACACTACGTCGGATATAGATAGTGTTCCTATCATGGAAAACCGTCCCGTTTCCTCCTAAAGTTTAAAGGTTCCGAATGTACAGAAAAGACTGGAGATATCAACATGGTCAGCGACAGTCGCTCCCACTTTTTGTCGAAAGTGGGAATTAAAGACACACCACAACGAGGATTATAATGTCCAGAGCGTGCTGTTTTCTCAACATTTTTTCAGCGCTCGGTGATGGCACCACGGAGGAAGATGTAAACGGGGGATTTCTGGATCATCAGAAATTGAATCGAATATGCATTATGGATACATACTAGTTGGTGTGGTCGTAAACCAAGGTTTGCTGAGTAAGTCCTGTAGTATTCCGACCAAAAGTTTCCCAGGACGATACTGTAGCAACTGTTCAATAACATGGCGAAGGATTCCGTTTGACCTCGGAACCTTCCTACTTTCTAAACTCCCAAATGTGTAAATTTTAAATTTACTCCACAACAACCAACCGTCTAGTAGGAATTGAATCGCGATCCTGGCCATTGGTATCGGCTTCTTCCAGTGTTGCATCCTTCCTCCAATAGGTAGGCTCGGGTCTACGTACTAGCAATTTTTCGACTCAGAATATACGAGGTCATAGTCTAACCAATCGATGAATGCTGGAAATGCTTTGAAATCGCTACAAATAGTAGCAGATACATGTGTCTTGAGTTTCATCCAGGAGGAAGTGTTGTAGATCGGAGCACAAGCGGGGTAAACTGGATTAAACTCAATCAATTGACAGGGCCCGGTAAAATGGTGGATATACAAACACTATGTACGTACGTTATGCTTCAGAACAATGGCGTTTCAAAGTTTCAAGGAACCGCGTCCGAACGATCATGATTGACATGCGCAGTGAAAGGGTTGGTCTTGTGAGCCTGTATTAGTCAACCGATAGATTGATAGTCAGCTCGGGATGTATTCAATATGAATTATAACTTACTTGTTTGAGAAGGATTTGCTTAAGTTAGACCGTCGGTGGCCCAGTTTGGTTTTTACAAGGTGAGGATCTAAGTGAGTCGTGTCCAACGCGCCCTTTTCACAATGTCAGTAAGATCCGACACGTGTTCATTCAACGCGATTCGCCTGCTCTTGTATAACCATTCAATCATGTCAAAATTAGAACACAGAATCGAGGATCTGAAACTCACCGACTGACCGACTGACAACTTTGTGAAAGGACCCAATTGACAACATCACATTACCCAAACCATCCTTCTGTTACTCTATTCATATTTCATGATCGTATGACATGACCATGGGATCGTCGTTCTGTCTCAAGGTACTTTTTAACTCACGACAACGAATTCGAAGAAGATGCTTCTGAATTCTGAACCTCTCAAATTGTGGGTTCTAAGGAGGATTTTGTAACTTGAACTTGTTACACGATTACGATTTCAAGTTATTCGGATCTCGGGAATGGAAAATTGAGTTACTGCCAGTGCGTGTCTGTCAATGAACCTTCAAAGAATTCAAGTGAGCGTTAGATATATAGAGTACAATTGATATGGATTCAGATACATACCCACACCACACCTAAGGGGTTGATTGGGTTTTTTTCCATTCCAATTCACCGATAAAGCTTCTATGAAACTCCAACTCCAAGGTTCGGATCCTTCATCCGATCTTGATTTCTTTAGAATCCCATTCGACTCCGGGTTGGATAATATGAAATGAAATGAAGGATTGGTAAAATCTGATAACTTCATTCGAGCTTGAGCCATCTCGCGTTTCATGTCATACTAGTGTAGTACTAGTACTGGGGATTCAAAGCACGTTGGATTGATCGCAAAGGATCAGCATCCTCATGTTGTGTAGATCCTGATTCCTGAAGAACAGCAAGTGGTAAATTGTAATCATGAAGCTGAAACTGTCCCTTTTCATCCAGTCAATCGTGCACGCCACGTTTGAGTACTCTGTACTTACATTAGTTGCGCAGTAGCAGTACGATGAGATGTTCCACAAGATACTGTAGCAATGTGCACGTTTGGAAATGTGAAATTGTTGTAATTAGGTGCGAGGCGAATGCTCAAGTTGGATAGGGACGACACTCGGGCTCGTAAGAGTAGTATCAAGGGTGATCTTCGTGCGAAACGCTTCATGAAGAATTGGAGGAGTAGATCCCGTCAGCCACTGTATTCTAGAGGTATCCCAACCACCACATACGCACACAACGTTCTAAATCGAACGTGAAATCGACCATTTGTTCAATTGTACGCTAGCATATTTCGACAAGTCTAGTTTGCGTACCTCGAAACCCAGGGGTTGTTCTAATATTATGTCTGTCCTTTTCAACTGACTTGTTTCCCGAAAATTTATTCTTCGCTTCAACAATAGCACGCAATATGTGGTAGAAAAGTTCACAGAAAATAGGAAAATCGCGATACAAGCTCAAGCGAGTCGAAAATCAAATGCATCTTCAAATTCCCTGCAAAACACGTGAGGCGATTATGAGCGCTTCCCCGCAATCCGGTCATACTGGCCGGTGAGTTACCGAGTCCAATTTACAGTTGAAACTGCAGGCTCTGGTCATAAACCCGACCTTCGACCTCTCTTTCTTTCTCTCTCAGACCACTTTGGTTCAAACGAAACCGCCAGCGGAATCTGCAAGTCACTATACCATGTCTTACGATCTTGGAAAAGCTGTTGGATACGAAGAGCCTGATGTTCCAGTAAGTACATAACTCATGAATCATTCGAAGTTGTTTGAAAGTCTAAGAAATACGTTGTCGTGTGTTATATAGGTCGCGTGGAACCAGAGGGATTTAATTCTTTATGCCATTGGTATTGGTGCGAAGAAAGATGATTTCGCTTTGATAAATGGTGTGTGCATTCACGCTGTGACACATTCACCCTACTCACACAAACTCTCAAAATCCATCACATAACCTTCCACAGAACTCGGTAAATTCTCCGTACCTTCTCTCCTTTATCATACTCATCATACCTCTCTGCATAACCCTTTAGACAAATCATGGTCTCCATTCCCCACATATCCCGTCGTACTCATCTTCAAAAGAGCAGACCAAGATTTGAACGATTTCAAAGCTCGTATTGGTGGTGGAACTAGAGCTCCTGGTCTCCCTAAGTTCGATCCTAACCGTGGCGTACGTGTTGTACCTTGTCTCGTTTCCCTGTATACGATAGGATGGTTGATTAACTTTTAGTTTTTCTTGGTTGTAATGGTGCTCTTAGGTCCACGCTACTCAATCTATCCAGGTCATCAAGCCTATCCCTGCCGTGAGCGGTGATGGATGGAAATTGAAAAGGAAGATTGTCGCAATTAGCGAAAACAGTACGTTCTCAAGTTTACATTCTGACCTTATGGTTATCTGTAACGGAAGCTGTGGCTGATGATGATATGTTCATTTTATTACAGAATCTGGCATCGTTCTCGAAAGCGAATGCATTCTTGTTGATCCTCAAGGAGAGGTTTATGCCAAACTCTATGTAAGTTCATTATGAACGAATCTTTTGCTACTTTCCCCCCTTTATCTCATCCATTCATACTCGTACTAATAATACCTCCCCAACTCCAACAGACATCCTCATTCAACCTGGGCGCCAAAGCTCTCAACAAACCGTTCACCAAACGTATCGCAGGTCCACCTCAACCCTCGACTAAAATCCCAAGAGATCGTAAACCCGACTATGTAGTAACGGATAAAACAACTCCCGAACAAGCTATCACGTATAGGTTAAGTGGGGATTATAACGAGTTGCACATTAGTTGAGTTTTTCTGTCTCTGTTGCTTCCTTTCTTTATCCTTCCGTTATGGCTTTTAACTAACGTCCATTTCGTTATGATCATTTCTATATAGACCCCAAAATTGGCCAATCTGCAGGATTCGGTGGTGTAATTCTACACGGTTTATCAACATACGGATTCGCAGCTCGTTCCATCGTATCCTCTCTAACACCTTCCACTCCATCCAACTTGAAATTCATCTCAGTTAGGTTCACTTCTCCTGTTAAACCAGGAGATACACTCGAAACTTCTATTTGGGTTGTTGGGCAAGTACCGAAAGATCAAGTTGATGGAGAGGAAGGTGTGCTTGAGGTTTTGTTTGAGACGAAGAATGTGAAGACTGGGAAGGTTTGTCTTGGGAACGGATTGGCTTGGGTCAAAAAGGATGGAAGTGCGAGTACGGATGTGAAGGGGAAGTTGTAAAAGTTGAACGTTGAGTGAAGAGGATGGGGTGTATGGAATGCTTGGTAGATGATAATTGTTCAGTCCTTCGTTCGTTCGTTTGTTGACTGACTGATTTTTTGTACGATATGTTGTTGTTATTTAGGTGGAATTTTGAAGCATATTTGGATTTCGACATGTTTCTGTCAAACGTACTAAATTTCTTGGATATCACAATCGATATGCTTTCCAAGTTTCAATTTGTCGTGATCTTCTGGAAGTATTCGGCTTGAAATCATTGACGAGTATCGAATACTATATTGTTGAATGTTGAACACAGCTTGTTTACAACTTACTCGATGATATATTTGATTGACTGTTTTCCTTTTTTCTTTCTAGAGATGAACATTGAACTATTCAAACCAGTAACAATATGAAGCAAGCATCATCCTCTCGCATTAATTCAACTTCAAAGTTGTTGATAAACAAAGAACTTGTGCAGGACATTCACGGTTGGAATGTCCATGTTCACCGGCCTGAAGATAAAGTCATGGTCATTATCATGATAGGAGGAATGATATGAGAAAACTTACAATGACCGCTCGATGTATTCCCATTCCAAATAATTTGCAGCTGCCTAAAAACAAAAAGCAAATATCGGATGTGAGTAAATTATCTTCAACGTTATTCCGAGTGATACATACTATATAATTAGTGCTCTACAGCCTTGTCTGTCGGTGTTGAGAAATGAATCGTACAACACCACATAGCATTACTACCAATTCCACAACGGGGAATCATCGTAGTCGGGACCCTCGGGATAGACCGTCAGAATGATCCCCTTCGATTTTACTTTTGGAAAACATTCACTATGTTTACTGGAAACCTTGACCTCTTGCAAATTGGATAGCGAAGTGTGAACAAGAGTTTCATCGAATAAAGAACAATGTCGGTGGCTCTTCTGAATGTTTGGGAAATGAAATCGAATACCAGTAAGGCAGGAAGATGGTGGGTGACGGAGGAGAATCGTTCGGAATGAAGGTACGTCAGATGGCTCAAGACAAAGCGTGAGTCTCTTGAGTGAAGGGAAGATATGAGAACCTATGGAAATATCTAGCGAAAGACAAAAATGTCGAGTTTCAATGAGTGGCATTATGTGAAAACGCTGGGATCAAAACGTACTATCATCAACGTCGGGTACGTCATAGTAGCAAACATCCAAATCTTCGATATTCTTTCCACAAGACTCAAAGAGAGGTAAATGTTCTGCATGGGTTGCGACATTGCGGAGGGAAAATGTTGGCTTTGTAAGTAGAATCCATCGCACAATATCAGCCGATTCCGGAAGTTCCAGGTGGACAATGGAGGGCATATCGGAGTGAGGCAAATTCTTTCTTGAAAATGCGAAACGACTGCTATGAGCAGACATGAACTGAACTTCGTCCAAAATGAGACTGGTTACATGCGGAAAGAACTTGTCCAAAAGTCGCTGAAAGTCCAATAATGAACTGAAATGGATATTGTCCACTTTCAAGGTTGTGAGTTGCTGAAACGGCCGTCGAATCAATAAAAGAGAGTGATGAATAGGAGGAATTGAATGGATCTCGAGATTCCGTAGTTGGGGAAGGAGAAGAGGACCTCGCATCAGAAGAAGATGCACCACTTTGGCAGAAACGACAGTATGAGGATCTCTGTCGCGATGTATCTGGCCTAGAAATATCATCGAGTGAACGAGCGAACGCAGATATGGCCAATTTTTGAAGCATTTAAAGAGTAAGAGCAGCGTCCGGTCATCATCTTCCTCTTCATCTTCTGCGTTTGATGTCGAACCGTTGGATTGGACTGGTTCCTCGTCACTTGTTTCCCCTTGGTCATCGCCATCCTCTGATTCATCACCACCAGCATCGTCATCTTCAACTATATCTCTGCCGAGGTAAAAGACAACTTCCCGGAAAAGACACCGCCGACTGTGAGGAAGCAATGACCGACATGTAAGACAACAACTCCACAATGCCTGTCGGTCATATTCGTCCATCTCATGAGTAAGACAACTTATGATGAGCTCGCAGACCTCCAGAGGGAGACGCCATGATTGACCGAAAGATAGGTCCATATGTGTCTTTGACTCTTTGAAGACTATGCGCGTATGTTGAGATTGGGTTGTCTAAGTTGGTTCTTAAATCCGGACTCGAGCGCAATGTTGAAGTGGATTTTCGTTCAATGGTACGTGATTCTGCAGCCTATTAGGAAGAAAATACAACAATAAATACACACTCACAATCAAAACAGGTCTACGCTGGTGGTACTAGTTGGTTGAGAATTGAAATGAGAAACGAATCATCACTCATATCATGATTGAGAGGATACTTCCCTTGGGGAATCCCGAGGTCAATTTATATATCACGTGCTTATATTGACGTTTGGATCTCTGGACTTACCGTCACTTTAAGATATGAATATAGAATGTGCAGCATACGGCGTCCTGAACATAAAGATAAACAAAGAATTGGACACACAAATTGTGATAGCCTTGAGAATAGGATTCCGTGTCATTGCGGGCCCTTCCAGTCACGGGGCTGACACGCGGTGGACCGTGGGATGTTGATTTGCGGAGTTCAGAATCCCTGTCGTCCAGTGGTCTCTACCACCCACCGTTTCCTCTTACACACCTACCTTCTACATCTCTTCGCTCTTATTGGCAATGCAGCCTCAAGATTATACCGTCGTAGTCAATAATCTTGTGCACACCGACCGATGTACATTGCAAATATGTTCGACCACCAAAACCAACACTATTGTGGCCATTGGCTGGCCGTCTTCGCTCGGGAGTATGTTTTCAGGGATATACCAAAGATTATCTTTTGAGACAAAGCTTTGATTCGATTGGGACTAACCTGGCGAAGTTGACAAACTCGCGCACTCATACAATGGCATCCTGAAGACTCGGAGGTTCACCGTCTAATCATCCCAGTCTTCGTTGAATCGTATCCTCCTGACCGGACCTTGATATGTTCATTTTTCTTCTACTCGGAAGTACTGCGCAAGCTCCTCAGGTGAGTATTCACTCTTACTCCTTGCCTGACGATGCTGAGTGGCACACTGAATATTGTTGATTGTAGCATCAAAACGTCTCTTCCTTGAAGATCAAGGTTTTGGAAACCCCTGCTGTATAAATTCATGCAATACCACCCTCTCAACATCGGGATTTCACGCCCAAACGATAGTCGATATGCTAGTCCTCACAAATCCATTGTTGGCCGGCGGTCATTCCAAGTTTTGGTTGCGTTTAAACTAGTACTCTCTCTTGGGTCTCTCCACTCTATTCTCTGCTCTGAACTTGGCTCTATGACCCTCTCTGAGATCTCGAACCCACTCTGCTCCTTTCGCTACTTTCAAACGGATGATTTCTTGTACTTGATTCAACTAGTGCTTTCTGATCTGGCTCTATGGCCGTCGCTCAAGTCTGCACTCTCATTGGGATGCTCGTACTACCTTCTCCACTCTTGTTTCTCTGTTTTTCACTGGCTTCCCCTTGCTTCATGCTTATCTTTGTCTCGACCGTGCTCTGTTCACATACTCGGACTCATCCACATAGGACGGGGCACCATCTCCAACGAATCCACAACCAGCCGATGAGAATTTCTGAAAGATATCAACTCCCCCGTGGCTAAACCCGCTTTCCACCATCAAGCCATGGAACTCATCAACATAAGAGATGGCCACGGTGATCATCGCAATTTGCTTCTGTAATGTCTTCAAGGTCGGCATTTGGCGCCCCAATCGGGCACTGGTAAATCGCTGTTCGGGTTTTTTGGAATCAAGTTCTCCACTTCAATGTACAAGATCCTACGGACTTCATTCATATTAGTATCCTGGCCCCGTCAATTCTATCTTCTGGTGACTTTGATTCTCGTTTCCTCTTCTGCCGTTTTATCTCTCGTACCTTTGGTATTCTTTGAGCTGTTGACTACTACTGGATCTTGTTTATCGGCCATCAAATCCCCAAATGGATTCTTTATCAACTTGGAACTTTGACAATACTATGTGCTATACTTCAAGTTCATCGAGAGGACACTGGCTTTCCGAAAGGCTTTCCAAGTCGTTGCTGGATAATTAAATTCTAGGTTTCCAAGCTTGCTTTCTCCTTACTCTCTTACCCGCCCTTGCCACCTTTCATCTATGTTGATCTGTACGCTAATGTCTTTCTTCCTCCATCGTCCTTTTTCTGCGCAATACCGATTTCGACATCATTTAATTTATTTCGTCAACAAGACTCAGAGCAAGGAGCAAGAACCTGCAACATCTACAATAGTAGAACATCTACTTGGGTGCTAATACTGGTTTTCTGGTCTTCATATTCGAGGTCGACGTGCCACATCTTTCATGCTCACTATTGGAACCACAAACTGGAAGATTCACTTTGGCAATGCCACTAGATCCAGCAACTTCATTCTTCGCACTCCAGTGCTACCAATCAGGTCCAAAGATCTCTGGCGTCGCTCTCATTCTGGTATTTCTCTGATTGCTCTCAATGTGGTTTACTCTTGGGTTCCAGCTGGTTTCTTTCTTCCTCTCTGTTCAATATCTGGTGTTCTTGTGATCTTGTCTCCTCTGCCACTGGTTCTCTCGCTCGCATATTTTTTTCAACTCTCATCAGACAACAACCAAGATGCTACTCCGAAAAATACGTCTATCATTGGCATCCATCAACTCGCATCACCAACGGTGGCTCTCCTCAACACCTTTGAAACCTATATCCTCTTCAAACCCCTAATGAAATCCTTCCAAAACCATGACATACCCCTACAGCCAACGGTCTAGTAGCCACACCACTATGTTCACAAAAAAAGCATTCTTCCGAGCTGTTAGAGTTGGTGTTAAATTTGCATCGTGATCTATTGGTATGTCTGTTCCAAATTTTCGTCGCGATAATTCAAAAGATAATCAACGTGCCCGTGACTGGCAAAGCAAACTCTTTCTGATTTTTTCTTCATATATATGCATTCATCACTAACAAAAACAGGTCCCCAGGGTAGAGTGGTGCTATCATACATAATACTGCCACTTGACGCAGACCTTTTCGTGGTCCCTGGGATAAGTACCTGTTCAGTTTCTCTGAGCAGGGAAACTAACATGCGTCGAAATTCCTTCAATTTACCTACCGTAGAGCAAGTGGTAACTAGTAACTAGTTAAGGTGGAAAATACATTACTACGACAGAAAAACATCAACGGATGTGTATGTTACCCAAATATTGAAGCTACCTTCATATAATTCTATTCAGCCTCTTTTGCCCGAGCAATCTCTTTCGTCGCAGCATCGCGTTCGCGTACAGCGATCGTATAGAAAGAAAGTCAGCATAGTCTCATTGAATACAGATCAGGAAATTATGTACAATTTGTTGTGCTTCCCCAAGAGCTCCACCCTACAAAACGAGCTGTGGACAAATAGCCACCAGAGCCAGTGAAAGCACAATCTTCAACATGATACATTCGGGGGACGATTTGAAACAGAGCATTCACCAAAGCGTTAAGATCAAAACATTCGAACAAAGCTTGAGAGAACCAACAGAGCAAAACCGGAAGGGACACGGGAAAGATATCAGAGAGACAACAATACAAAGCACAGCAAGAGTAAAGTTCAAGTCGAGGCATTCGAGTCAGGAGGCAACGAAACTTTAAGAGTAAAGTCAAACGGAGGGACCTGAGAGACAGCAGAGAAAGAACGGGTGTTGATGTTTGAATTATGAGCCGACGTTTGGGCGTTAGCAAGGGAGGGATTGGAAGTTGTAGGCGTCCATATTGACTCCGTGGAAAGGGATTTCATAGCCTCAGAGTAACTGGCATCCTTCCAAGGGTTTGCAGTATACAAAGGCGAATCGATACTCCCAACAAGTGTGTTGTCGGTCATGGTAGGTGAAGGAGGACATTGCGGTGTATTTGCTCCAGAAGCCGAGGGAGTAATTGAACTGACCGAAGAGATTGTATCAGAGAACACGCTTAAACCGTCGTCGTCTGAAGCAGAAAGATGATCCTGAGATTGAGTAGCATGATCAAATCCTCTAAGTCGTTGCCTTCGACGAA
The DNA here is from genome assembly GCA_022606235.1 of Abortiporus biennis. Classification (NCBI taxonomy): domain Eukaryota; kingdom Fungi; phylum Basidiomycota; class Agaricomycetes; order Polyporales; family Podoscyphaceae; genus Abortiporus; species Abortiporus biennis. The sequence goes on from JABYQP010000040.1 coordinate 44,167, forward strand.
GGGAATTGGCAGTGATCATGCTGTTCAATGAGGCGATGTCAAGATCTTCTGCTTCAGGGATCGGCGATAGAAGGGCACTGGGAGAGATCGACGTGCTCGTAGATAAGGAGCTGACGGATGTTGCACGATCACGACCAGCGTGAACGTTGCGGTTAGAGGAGGTACTCCCCTTCTGGGGTGGGTTCGGTGAAGACGAAGAGCTGTCGCTCGGACCCCATGAACCGAACCAAGAAGAAAACAAGGTGGGTACCTATCATGTTTTCAGACTTCTTCATCACCAATACTAACGGAGACACACTCACCTGTGCTAAAGCCATAGAGATGCTGTCCCATGCACTCATGCGAGCGGGCTCTTCATGTCTTTTGAATGTCAATGTTCCTCCTGTTGAGTTCTTGGGAATCCGAAGTTGGACGTTGATAACGTCGCATTCCACATTATCAGCTTCGCTCTGTCCGATGACAATGACTTCACCAAAAGAGTTTTGCTGTTTCGCATTAGAGCTCTGGGAACTAAAGGCCTCCCAAAGAACTTTCGTTGGTTGATACCACTATGTGTTAACATTATCAGATAGCTGCTTGTCAAATGAAGGCTTTGTCGTGCTCACCATGTACGCTGTGACCCCGAATGCAACCCAAGGTGCTGCGAAAGCGAAGCAAGTCGCTGAAAACATCACCCTGCGGTAGAATAAAGCACTCAGAGGTGACATGATGCGCTACCTCTATTGGTAAATGGTGGAAGTTGTAAAGAAAAGGGCCTGAGACGTGACGGGTGACACTGTGATGAAATATCACAGTGCTTGTGACTGGTTCATTTATCGCGTCGGTTCCATTTGGCAGGGCCTCCTCACAAGAGGATACAAGTTACAGTGACTTCAGACCTACTGTATCTGCTATCTACATACTTACTCAAATTCCTGTACTGCTCATCTCGCCATTCAAGTAAGTTCTCTAATGAGTTTACGTGCTCATGTGGAGCATTGACTACTGTTACCTACCGGGCTATTAGGCATCTAATATTATTAGTACTACTGGTACATATGAATACTACCTCAACATTTTCAAATCAAGTGCCACAACTCGACTGAGGGCAATCGAATAGTAGAACGAGCTGCGAACGTATTGTTCTAGAAAGGGCACCGATACCGACTATGACTGTTACAGTGTCAACCCGCTCACCAGACTCTCCTCGATTGCCTTGGGAGATCTGTGATCAAATCATCGACGAGTTATCTCCAACTGCTCTCGCAACGAGAACCCATGGTAACTGGTCAGACGATGTTTTGATTGCCACCCTGCTGAGCTGTGCTTTGACATGCCAAGCATGGGTCCCTAGAACGCGTTATCATCTATACAGATCAGTTCAACTGTTACTACACCTCCAGAAACGGATGGGTCCAAATGGTCAACACTCTCAAGTAGACATTACCATCAAGTGTTTCTTTGCTACCTTAGACATGTCCCCGCATTTGCGTTCACTGATATTCGAGATGTCCATTTTTTGGCCTGGTTACAGTGCGCTCGGAGATGTTATATTGGCGGACGTATATTATTCATTGCTGAAGCGCGGCCCCATCCTTCTTCCAAACCTGCGGACACTCATATTCAATGTCCCACTCCCTCCACTGCATCCCTCTTTTCTGTGTATTCGCCACCCATTCCGTCGCGTCCACAGTCTCTCTTTCAATGAAGATATGAAGATCGGTTCAATGTTGGACCTTCGACGATTTCTGGACAGCTTCTTCCCAAATATCACATCTTTTCATTCATTGAATATCAGTTTCCAGACTCCATATTTCAACCTCCCGTTCTCACCGAAAATACATGTGCGAGCACCATCCATAGTTAGAATATCCACGAACGGTATACCTTCAAACTTCACCAAATGGTTGTCATCAACAAGAACTGTGACTTCTCTCCGAGAACTTCGAATCAACTCCCATGATTTACCTTTCCTTGGTCCATTAGGACAATCTATCGAAAACCTGTGGGTTAATATGTTCCACCTCAAGGAAGCCACCGGTATGTTTAGTTTTACTATCCTTCGTAGCTCGTACCAATATTCATAAACCATCCAACACCCACAGACATTGACCTCGGTGCTGCGGTATTCCCAGTACTCCGACACCTCACAATTCGGCTCTGGGACGCAGAAATTATTGATTTATGTTCTGCTTTTTCCCGCAGTCCACCATCCTCACGTCTGTCTCTCATTCGGATACTAAAATTAACGCAAACCGACAATTGCGCTTTGCTGGACGACACAATTGCTACCCAACCATTTGCGTCCCTTAAAGAGTTACAAATTCATGAATACTACAAGGAGTGTTTTCCAAAAGTGAAAGCAATGGGTATTCTTATATCCCTCATATCGAATGAAGACGAGATCGAAATACAATCTATCAGCTCTATCTTAAATGGTAAGCTCTTTTTGTGTTTTTTTTTCTGTGCTCTTCTGACACATCTTTACAGATACTGGTGCTGTCTGAGCCGAACACACCATGACGACTGCATCTACCTTTAGACGATGATGCAGAGTCGCCAGATTTTTTGAATATGGTGAAATCCTTATTCCACGTGGCTGTAGCAGGTCGAAGGGCGGCGTCACCACCGACACGAGCTAAAGGACAGGTAAGCTCTCTCTCCAAATGCGATCTCTCTTTCCATGTGTGCTACTCACACTCACTATGTTATCTTAGACTATGTGTTAACCATGAGGGTTTCGCATGTCTCTACTATCCTTTCCGTCGTACGCTGCAATTCTACCTAAGTAGTGCCATACCATCACCTCTACTTGAGACGAGTAAGGTATCTAAGTAGAGAATAGGTACGTCCAATTTTTCCTCCTGTCGACTTCTCATTCATTGATTCCATTACCAGTCATTAAATCATTCGTCCAAAGATGTCCAATATCTGTCATCGACCCGCTGCAGGCGCAATTGCACTGTCTGCTACACGTCTCTTTTCCAGCTGTATCAGTGCTCCTACAACTCCTATAATAGTTCCTGTCATTATTGGAACGGTAGCGGTAGTGGCAGCAGTGATTGTTGTTAAAAAGGTAAGTTGTCTTTTTCGTATGCATGACCTGATGTATCTTCGAGGCTAATGTTGTATTATGCACTACTACTATTAGTACATCATCGACAGACCAAAACACGACTACAAAACGTTGCATCCGACCCAAGATACCAATCGGCATAGTAGCAGAGCACGAAATCAGGCGGGATCATCCGAGCAGTCTCAACCTGAGGGTGATTCGATGGAGTTGACGGGTCGTTTTGATAGAGAGGAGGAGAAGGATGAACTTGAATCTCTGGTTCCGAGTTGGCACGCGGGCCTTAACGAGCTTCAAGACTCAGACCTCTTTATCAATCACTGGAATCAACAGGCTTCTGAAACCCAAATTCAACCCATTTCTGTCAATATACCCCAGATAGTACAAGTTGAGAGTTCTATGGATCATCAAATATCAGATACGACGGAGCAGGAGGTATCTTCACCTACAGAAGAATTCTTTTCAGCTCCTCAATCTCCTTCAGATGACGAATTCTTCTCAGCTATGCAATCTCCCGACTCTGGGGGAATTTTCAGCCCTCCAAATTCTCGTCATCAACCGGTGGATTTATTCGCCGTCTCTTCCAAGATTCTTCGTGATATTGATAGTGGAAACTTGGACAGAAGACTCGGAAACGGGAGCTCGTAGATGAATACGCTTGTTTCTCTCAGTGTTTATTTCTGTTTCTATGATATTGCCGGTTGCAATTGTCCAACCTTTGGCCGACGATGCACTTGTGCTTCAATATGCTTCAACTTGAATTGCATTGGTGATCTTATTCCACTCATTGTGTTCTCCCTAAGTTTCTCCGCTAATGTGATTAGTACACTCAAAGATATGCATTTTATGTATACTCGATGATACTCGAGTCGTGGTTGTCGATTCATAGATATTATGGACGAGAAAGAGATTTACAGTACAAACCGGTGAATTTGAATGTCAATGGGCGTCTAATGGTTATTCAACGGCGTGGGAAGACTCATATTGGACTTAAGGCTGCATCCCCCTTTTCCTCCTCGCTGTCGAGCACGATGAGCACGGAAGGTGCTCCAACATTACCGCACATCGACAAAGGGAAGGCAAGAGCGACCCCGCCAGTATTCGATGAACGTACTTCTCTTCTAGGCTCAACTTCAGGCTCACTTCATTCAGAGGACGCAAGTGAAAGCATCCCTCCTCGCCGAGAAACTCTCTGTTCGAAACTATTATCCATCTTTCTCGTTTCTCTGTCTTTCTGCGTACTCGTTTTCATATTCATAGCTTTGCTTGCTTATTCATATGCCTCTCGCTCTTCAGGAATTCCACCGGATGAACTTGTTCAAAGAGCTCTCGTCCTTCGAGGCCCCGACCGAATAGACGTCCTAAACGTTACCGACCATGGTGGAATGTGGGTAGAAGTCGGTGGAAGAATTGGCATCAACGCAGGAGAACTATTGGGTGTCAATGAAGAAGACGAGGACAGTGTCTTACGCGACATGTGGAAGTCTATTGGTCGCTGGGGAGTCCACCGTTTGGACCGTATATCAGTCAAACTGTCTACAGTCACTCTCTCCTCGGCTGGACTGGATAAAACTTTTCTTGCGAATGTCACTATTCCACCTCTCGAACTACCTCTCACTGTCAACCCACCTCCAGATGACACTTGGCTCCGAAATCTAACTCTCACTGTATTTGTTCAGCCTTCGGAGGACATACCATCTCTCGTCCGGTATGCGAGAGACAGCTGGATGGAAGGAACAGTCACTGTTCAAGGTTCGGTGGAAAGTGTCGTCGTCAAAGGAGGCCGTTTAGGAGAAACAGGATGGAGGAAACACATAGAGATGGCCCAAAGTCACCTCTCGAATAAACTCCGCATACCGAGTGAGTGAAGGATGTTCTTATAATGTACAATGGCTCTCAACTCCATCTTCCCAGTTCCACCTTTACCTGGACTGCCTCAACCGGGCAAGAATATGCCTTTGCCGGATCCTGCCACACTGGTGACCTTGCAGTCCTTTCTCATCACCTCCTCCAACTCACATCTCTCCATCGACGCTAATGCAACAGTGATCAACCCCACGCCTCCGAACATCCACTACGACGTTCCTCAATTACCCTTTGTCGTATCACTGCCAACAAACATTACCAATTCCTCCGTTCGGCCAATACCAATATCCTCTGTCACTTCGTATCCATTCAGTCTCACTCATCCCAACATAACGCTTCGCTTGAATGGCTCTGTACTTCCGTTGAACCCATCTGCTTCACCTTATTTATCCTCGTTTCTCACCGACTATATCTCTGCCATCTCTCCTCCTATCCTAGTTTCGACTCCTCTCATTCCCAACCTCTCCCTCTACACACATTTCCCAGCCCCTTACCCCAAACCTCAAATCCTTCGAAACGTAACTATCAAAGATATGAAGATTAAGCCTACTGCTGGTGGTGACATGCTTGCCAGTGGGACAGTCAAGGCGACTGTTGTTTTACCAAAAGGAATCAACGTTGGACTTCAAGTAGCGAAGGTCTTCCCAGACGTCCTTGTGTTTGATGGAGAAGTGCCGGATTTAGTCTCAGATGTTACTCGTCGTTCGAAGGAGCGAAGTAAAAGCAGAAAGCCACCTGAGCATCCACTGCCTGACCCTCTACCCGAACGTGCCTTTGCCCATATTCTCCCAGAGGATTGGTTAGACGCAACTAGTGTTCCAGTGGAAAGCCCGAATGGAGAAGGTACCACCGTTCAAGTATCGGCGAATATCGTGGATGTACCTCTGGAAGTTTTACCTGGGAGAGATAAAGAATTTAGGAACTTTGTTGGAAAGGTATGCTTCTACCTACGCTTTCTTTGCCTCCTGCTGTTCTAACGAAGGTCTCGCTTTTTCTCTAGGTCATTTTTGGTTCTCAGGGTGCTTTGGCTGGTGTACAAGGCGTGGCTGCTGTCGCCGTCCGTGTTCAAGGGTTGCCTTTTGATAATGGGTATGATGGTGAGATGGAGTTGGATGGTTTACCTTTCCAAGGTAGCGTCAGGATTGGCAAGAAGGGGTTGCTGGTCGACCATTTACCCTTGCCATGATTCTGCTTCTCGTTTGGAAATATACGAATGCTTATCCTCAATGACAATATTCTCTCGTATCATGGACTTTCTTCTTTGCATGCATTTTGGTGTATTTGTAAAATTGTATAGCTGTAATTTTTGTTTCGTTTTGCCTTGAGTCCTATAGTACATCGCACATCATGTTAAACATCCACATTCGCAAATCACATCTCCATACATACGGCAAATCGAAATCGACTCAGGCAATCCGAGAAATGCAATGATGACTTTGCAATCAGTGGTTGCGACTTCCTCCTCCTTGACGAAAACTCTTTTACATTCAATTATAATGCCTCATCAACACACCATTGATATGCTCCTCCTCGACATTCCCAACCTTCTTCAGTGTACTTTTACCATAAGCTCTCGTCCTCCCCTTCCTCCATTCTTCCATAGTAGGCGTGTCTTCAGCATCCTTGAACCTACTCAAGTCAACACCGACCCTTTGCAATACAGGACTGTCCTTCAAAGGAGCCAACTTCACTTCATCATCTGGCATTGCGAAGTAGAACGTGCCAAGACGAGGATATCCACGTTGATCCTTTGGGGGCTGGACGACGCGGTGGATCGTAGGTTTGTAATAACCACCTGATAAGAACTCGAGTGCATCTCCGGTATTAATGACCTATTATACGGTAATGAGTAGATCGGAACAGAGAAAGATCAATGGGTAGAAAAAATAGGTCTGGAAGAGAAGGACTTACGAGAGCATTGTCAATATGTTTTACAAAACGCCATTTCCCATCTTTTGAGAGGATTTGAAGAGAAGTAACAGGTTGAGACCAGAGGATAGTGATGGTTCCAGAGTCTAGCGTCCGTTTCTCAGTGAAATTGCTCGTAACAAATGGAAACAGATATGACGAACCTGTGTGCCCTTTGAGCCAAACTTGATTGGTCTTTTCTTCGTCTTCCTCTGAGCGAGGGAAACTGCACCATCGGATGAATCGTTGGATTCAATTCATAGAGGGATACTTATCCGAATAACTCACTATTTCATGAATCTGACTGAACGAATTTGAAAAGAGCTGAATAAGAACGTTGTTATCGCCTCAAACAGCCTCTGGAACGTACCCCATGTTTCCCCGGGTGCATCGAACCGGTGGTTGTTGACAAAAGTATCTTCCGGAAGTTCCATCCCAACAGCGATGAGCCTAACCATGACGACGAGTGTATTAGACAGACATAAGTTATCAGAGACGTACCCCGAAATAATGATAGGGCCCAATGCTCACCGAAGAATAGGGAATAAGATATCGAAGTGGTTATGTTTAGCAAAAGCGTCGATTTCTGGAAGTAACGGTCGTATAGCTTTGGGATGTTGCTTTTTGTTAACGTCACGGAGGACTTGTAAGATTCAGTCATGACACCATTCTAAACTTTATAATCAGAGTCGCTCACGGTTGTAATGTTCAATCTGGTCGTGAACACCAGCATCAATATGCTAGATGAAGGGTCAACAGATTAGAATTGTGGAGATACGAAGATGGAAAGGAAATGGTCACTTGCCCAGTATTGTCGAAGTTTGTAACCTTGGTATGAAGCAGTTCCGAGAATATCCGCTTCGTATTCCTTTTTCTCTTCATCGGAAACTTGGGAGAACGGGACGTCTGCTATGTCGAATATACGGTCGTTCTTCGACGATCAAGTCAGCGCGAGATTATGATACCCTCAAACTACGGGTTTACAGACCTGTTCTTGGGTCCAACCGTGGTTAACAACATAGAAAAAACCATGCTCCTTGACAGCATCTCGGACTTGAATTGCGAGTTCTGCTCGACCTTCAGCGGTAGAAGCTTTCGAAAGGTCAATGAATGCCAGATCGGCGTATTCCACTACCGAAAAGGAATTAATCGTGAGGGACGACGTCCAGAATATATAAATTAATTTACGCACAGTCTTCTTTCGTTCGAGGTGCAGGAATGTAGCGAGGAACTGGCGGGAGAGTCATTTTGGTACGTATAATGTAGAGTAGTTGACGTTCTTAGGACTCGAGAGCTCTGTTGAGATGTGAGCCTTGTAAATAAGTGAAGTGGGCTGCGGTTATTAATACAGAACACGATGCGTGTCAGTTCCGACGAAGCTAGATGAATGTATTGAACGTGAGTGTACCCACGAATTTAGATTCAGGAAGGATGACTGCCAGTGAAGTTTACCCCACAATAGTTTCGCAAGTCAACAAGCTTCGAGGTTCCTGTAGAGTACTGGCGATAAGACCGATCAATACTATTCTCGACACGACTTTGCGACGTCTGGGGTCAAGCCTATAATATACATCGGCAAACCTATAGTATAAAAGAGTTCAGTACTATGTTCGTCACGGTCTGTGATCTTGAACCTACCACTATTTCCTACATAGTCTTCTGCAGATAGACATTATCTGTTGTAGACTTACACACGCACGATAATGGGACTGAGAACTTGTAATTAACTTCAGATCAAGGCTTTGACTACAGTCAACTGCAACACGCGGTTCAACCGAGCAAGGAATGGTTCAGATGGGTTGCACGGCCATGATTCACCTTCTTTACATTATTACGGTTCAGTATTGAGCGTTTGAGCATTGAACGAGTGGAGTGAAACCAGGAAGAGGTTGAAAGATAAGATTATAGATCTCGAGGACGGTTTTGGTTGGAATCTCACTCGATTCCATTGAGGTAGTGTGAACAGAATGCTAGTATGAGATAATAATTCCTATCGTGTCTAAACGTTGAACATTGGACGGTGTTCTGGGGAGAAGAGAGTGCATTAGTACTAGTAGGCAAATAGTAAAAATTATGAAAAGAATGTGGCAGCCTGAGCGCAACACGATAAACATTTTAGTATTCAGCATGTTCCGACGGAGTTTCTAAGTTTCTAGTCTCAGTCTCGATTTCGGAATATAATCTATTCCTCTTCCTCTAAACTTGACCACCTTGCGGGTTACCGGTTACTCGAGTACAAGTACTTTTCAATGAACGGCTACTGTATATGAATAATCCTTCCCTCATCTTCGAACAGTCCAAAAGCTACACCACGAAATACGATAATATTAGTGCGTTCAATTTACAGTAGATTCTCAATTCACACCTTTGTGTCCAATATCTGCAAAAAGCTGATTTCTGAAGGTCCTTTCGCAGTCATTATGCTATATCCTACGATATTCTTGTCACATCGAGACAGATTCCCAACCGTGTGTCGTTAAAGTCTCCGTGAAATTTATCGACATGCGTGTCTCATTGCGTGACCGTGTTTGAGACGCTCGCTATGTTCGTGGATCACCATGGTGTAGGTTCTCATTGAATGGCGTGATAGGAACTCATGTTGACTGGGATTAATTCCACACATAGATTCTCAATTGAATCTGGTTTCCGTGGAATATTAATAACATACACTAGAAGAAAGAATTGTCTCCTAACTTTCACAACCTTAGAACGTTGAAACCCGACCCCACGAATCCCATGTCGACCTCTCCTATCCCCACAATTCCTCACTACATTGCCGCACCACCAACGAAGGAGGATTGTGCGTATATCCTTTAATATCCAGTAGTCACCGTTCAAGGTCATATATAATATTCAATGTTTTCAAGTGGATTATGCCGACCTTGCCATTATCGACCTCTCCAAAGCTGCCTCTCCCGAGGGAAGAGCTCAACTTGCAGTTCAAGCTCGGGATGCAATGAGAGAGCAAGGATTCTTCTACGTGATCAACCACGGTCTGTCACAAGAACAGGTCAGTAGTCTTTACGAAACTTACATGGAGATATCGTATTTATCTGTATTTGACTCCGTAGAATGATCGAATTTTTGATATCGCCGATGTCCCGTTTTCCCAAGTACCCGAAGAGGAGAAAAAGAAGTACGACGGAAGGATGCTAGAAACATCATCGTACCAAGGCTACAAACTTCGACAGTATTGGGTGAGCGTCTGCTCTTCGGCCTTCATTTGGCCTCGTATTCTGACAAGTCCCATCAGCATATCGAAAATGGTGTCCGTGACCAATTAGAACATTATAACAGTAAGCCTACTATGTCTTTCTAAAACCGTTTCATGCTGAAAATGTCGAAGTCAACCGCGACATCACCAAAAAGCAGCATCCAGAGGCGGTTCGACCACTGCTACCAGAGATTCAGGCTTTCGCCAAATACAACCACTTCAACATCTTATTCCCCATTCTCAGGTGAGTAAACTGTTGCGACCACGATTTTTCGCTAAATTGCGCCATCTATCTCAATGATACAGACTATTAGCTATTGGATTGGAACTTCCAGAAGACACGTTTGTGAACAATCATCGGTACGATGCTGTAGGAGAAACATATGGTGCGATTTGTATTCCTGCTTTATTCTTATGTCGTTCTTTTCTCACTACCTCTTTCCTTCTCAGTTCGCTTCATGAAGTAGTAAGTCTTTCAATTCCCTTCGGATGCAACTCCTGGTCATAATCAAGTGCATCATCTTTCGTCTAGCTACCCTCGTTCCGAAGAAGAGGAACAAAAGACCAATCAAGTCTGGCTTAAAGGTCACACCGGTATGATGTCACTTCAAAATCATTCATACTCCTCTTTCTTTAACCACTTCCATAGATTTCGGGAGTATCACCATACTTTGGTCACAACCTGTTGCTTCTCTCCAAATTCTTTCAAAAGATGGGAAGTGGCGTTTCGTAAGGCACATAAACAACGCACTTGTACGTCAGATTTAATCTTCTCATTTGAAAAGTCAACTCATCGCATCTATGTTACTGTAGGTTATCAACGCTGGAGATGCTCTCGAATTCTTGTCAGGTGGTTACTACAAAGCCAACATCCATCGTGTCGTTCAACCTCCCAAAGATCAGCGTGGATATACACGTGTTGGAGCATTCTACTTCGTCATGCCAGATGACGATGTGAAGTTAGTCCCTTTGGAGAAAGAAAGCCCGATTTTACAAACTGTCGGTGTTGTTAGAAGGTTCAAGGATGAAGATGCACCCACGATGGAGCAGTGGAGGAAAGGAAGAACAAGAGCGTATGGTAAGACTGATTTGAAGAAAGTAGACGGCGGAAAAGTCGAAGAAGAGTACATCAATGGAGTATTGGTGAAGCATTATAGTTGAAGTTTTATTTATCTCTATTATCTCTCATAGGCATCATCTATCCCAAGTTCCTTCGGCCCGGATTCCTTCGAGTTCTCAAATACGATCTGTTGGAAGGTTTGTACGATAGTTCTACTGCCAGTGTATACTGAATTGGAATGTTCCAAACTCCATCACCCATTGGTGTTGTGCCTTGAGGACGAATCCCAGTGTTTGTACCGAAGTTCAAGTTTCCCATCCCAAGTCTAAACACGTTCCGAAAAGGAACTCCGATACCAGGCATAGCGGTAAGCTGACCTCCAAACAAGGCTGTAGATGCGAAATAACAACCCAGGGCTTCTTCGATACAATCTAGAACTCAAGATTTGGGGGGTCTCTCTGACCTCACAGTCTATCATAGGGCCACGATAAGAATGTGAGCGGAGTGGCCATATTGACGTTTCTTCCATGCATCAAGCTTCATCCGACCTGACCTGCGTCTTGTACGAATACACACTGGCCCAAGTGTTATAAGGTGATGGGATCCAAGGTCAGATGGATACATCGTAATCAATTCCCCAACCCTCCCTCTCAGTGGCAATGTCGCTTCCTCCCATCCCTCATTACACCCCTGCGCCACCAACCCAAGAGGAATGTACGTCAATTTATCTTCATATATTATTTCTCTTTTGATTCGTTATGTCGTTCAGGTTTACTGACCCATGTATGGCTTCCTTACTCATGATAACTTAGTGGAATATGCGGACTTGGCTATCATTGACCTCTCCAAAGCTTCAACTGCAGAAGGGAGGGCTGAACTCGCGATTCAAGCTCGAGACTCTGTCAAAGAACATGGGTTTCTCTATGTCATCAATCATGGATGGACTCAAGATCAGGTGGGTGCAATCCTGAATTGGTTCTACGTTGACGCGTTTCTGACAATTTACTCGTTAGAACAAACGTATCTTCGATATAGCCGACTTCACCTTCTCACAAGTATCTGATGAGGAGAAGAAGAGATACGAATCTAAGATACTCGAAACCTCGACATATAGAGGTTATAAACCTCGACAATTCTGGGTAAATATCAGACTTTGTCCCTCTTTCGAACATTATGATTTTCTCTGATATATTCATTATTCTGATTTTTACAGCATATTGATGCTGGAGTTCATGATCAGATTGAGCACTATAACAGTGAGCCATTCACATCCCACTTTTCTTCACGATTGTAATTTGTATTTGGCGATTTTTCCAGCTAACCGCGACGTGAACAAACAACCGCACCCCGAGATAATTCGACCGCTTCTCCCTGAGATCGATGCTTTTGCTAAACATAACCATTTCGATATATTATTCCCTATCCTTCGGTGAGCATTACCTTTAGTCATATACATACGCCATTATAACAAACGAGATAGGCTGCTCGCTGCAGGAATGGAACTTCCAGAAGACACTTTCATCAACAAACACAGGTTCGATGCCGCTGGAGAAACATCGGGTACGTCGCAACAGTCTGATTGAGGATGTTTCCCCTACCTAATAAGATTCCTTTATCAGTCCGATTCATGAAGTAGTGAGTGTTCGAATCCAACGCAATGTTCATGATATGTCTTTCTGAATCCTATGGTGCAGTTACCCTCGGTCGGAAGAAGATGAAGGAAAAACCAATCAGGTCTGGCTTAAAGGCCACACAGGTATGCTGCTCGGAAAATCCATATGATCTAATGTGTTGAGTTCGGACTTGTGTAACCTTTCATAGACATCGGAAGCATCACCATACTCTGGTCCCAACCTGTCAGTGCTCTTCAAATCCTTTCAAAAGATGGAAAGTGGCGTCACATAAGGCATATGGATAACGCACTTGTACGTCCATTCTTCTACGTAATTGAGAGAACGCAGAGAACGCATCAAACATCGCTCTACAAGACTTGAATACTAATATCACGGACCCACGGTCTGTAGGTTATCAACACTGGCGATGCTCTCGAGTTTTTGTCAGGTGGTTATTACAAACCTACCATTCACCGTGTCATTCAACCACCAAAGGATCAGCGTGGATACACACGTGTTGGAGCTTTCTACTTCGTCATGCCAGATGATGAAGTAAAGCTTGCTCCTTTGGTCAAGGAGAGTCCAGTATTACAAAATGTCGATAACTTGAATAGATTCAGCCAAGATGCCAGCGATGTTCCTACGATGGAACAGTGGAGGAAAGGGAGGACTAAGGCTTATGGCACGAGTCAATTGAAGAAGGTTGATGGTAGTAATATCGAGGAAGAGTACATCAATGGTGTGTTGGTGCAGCATTTCAACTGAACGGTGAAATTCTCCGTTTTTCATTGGCATCTGTTTGCCCATGTATGCCAGGGTATGACTGTTTTGTTTGATACAATCCTATGTCGAGAAGTTCATGATGTAAACCTAATACAAGCCGAAAATGGTACATAAATCTCATCTCCCTTTTTTTTCGACGGTTTCGTGGCTGCTTCCTGGTTAGTGTATCGCGTTTTTGCCTTCAGCGATTTCATGAATTTTGATGCATTTCTCACGACAGATGTACTCGTATGACGATGTTCAACAACCTTGAAAGTTTTCAACTCATATTAAGTATCACTCCTTTTAATCGCTGTTTCATGAATTTACTGGTAGGGCTAATTTGTATTTAATTGAAAGAAATTATAGCCCTTCATGATGTTCATTCGACACAGCATGCCTCCTCTCCGAGCATCATCAATTCTGTGTTATGGTGGCAGTGGAGATAGACAGTGCATACTATTGATGTTCAAATGTATACGGTACTAACTATACTCATCTCCTCAATTTATCATAACTCCTGGCAGATCCGTGCTGAGGGTTTCGGTCAATCAATTTGTTTGGCTGATCGTGTCCAACGATTTTGACTCGACCATGAGATACCGCGCTCATTATCCAGAAATTATAGAACTTTGCCACTATGTTTCAGCTACACACCTAGGCATCGTTTGATACCATCTCTCCTTCGGGATTTTTATATGTTTGTCTCTGTCACCAGAGCCTATTCAATTCGTGGGTTCAGAATCTTGAAATAGTACCATTCTCTCATCGGAAGTAGCGGCATCATTGTTCCTTGCAGCCTTTAGTAGTCGACAAATTCACAACTGACCTCAAGCAACCTCGTGCAAAGATCGCAAAACATTCATGTCTATTCGTATCAGCAAGAAGCTTTCAACGGGAGCCGCCGAGAGTAAGTATATGTTTCCTCATGACCTTCCTGTAGAGACTGCATACTCACGACTCCATAGTGCCTATTTACTCTCCGGAGTTTTCTTTAACCTACAACTGCGACTTCTGAACTCATCTACTATAATCAGTCTTCTCCGTTCTCTGGTTCTTTCTTCAATAGAAATGTCTAGTCCGTCATCTTCGACTGGATCGCAAATGGGGGACTCATCCTCAAGCATCCCTGCTAGTATTCTGAAGCAGGCTCAATTCGCCGAATTCTTTATCAGCAGCCTTGCATCGGTGAGTAGAACTCGCAAATATGTCAGAAATAAATATTGAGTGAAATTCTTAGGCATGGTTCTGGGACTACTTAATGTCTCTTCGAGAGGAATTCATCATGTTTTCGAGACATCGGTTCACTTTCCCTGATAGTGTATACGTCCTATCACGGTAGGTGGTACATTTTCAATACTTCAGGTCGATTGAAACATATTTATTTACTCCATTATGCAGCCTGAGCACATGCGCATTTCTTATACTCTCACTGATGGATATAAGTTTCAACAGTGAGTTCTATGTCGGATTGATAAGTCCTAGTCATTGACGACTTGCTTGAAGCTGGGGGCCTACAAAATGAAAACTGTCACACTCTGATAGGTTCGGTCTCCATTGCCACAACGATCGCAACCATCTCCTCTTGTCTCTTATTTTTCTTCCGCATCAGAGCTGTGTTCTTTGACGTGCGAATAATCGTGCTATTTTTCTTCCTCCTTTTTCTTGGGACGTCTGCATCGGACATTCAATCAATCTCATCCCAACATTTCTTCAAAAACAAGAGTGAAGACCCACAATGTCAGCGAACAGGTGTCAACAAGTCAGGAGGAACTGGATATATCCTCATATTGACATACGAAACATTGGTCTATCTAGCTATAAGCGTCAGACTCTACATGTTGCACGCCATATTGCCAGCTATGTCCCAAGAGAAATCTTCGGAGTCTCCGAGCGATTCGCAGCCGTCTTTTGGTAGTTCTTTTCGCTATCATCTGAAGAGATTTTTCACGGGAGAAGGAATGGGATTCTTGTCCAAAGCTCTATTCATGAGCGGACAAATCTATTACCTGTGAGCTTGACAATTATTTCTTAATTTTCAAAACATCCGTTGTGCTGATTCCCTTGACTCGGATATGATTTTGGTCATAAGTGCGACTATTGGTCCATACATTCTCGCAATTATAGCCGATTATAATCCTTCAGTTCCGACATTAGTCAAAGCACCGTTAACGCTTCCTTCCCTAGTTTTACAAAATGCCATGGCATGTCGAGTTTATCGACATCTCAAAATTGGGAGAACAGTCGACTACTCTCGATTTACCGTACCTACTACAAAAGGCGGTGGTCATCCCCCTCGAGGAAACAGTGCACCTGAGATGTCCACTGTGGCGTTCCAGCGAGTCGGAATGAGCACTGGTTCAGACCCTTCGGAAGGTGTTGCAACTACTTCCACGTCATCAAATGTAGAGATAGAGGGTAAAGAAGTCCCATTGCAGTCTATCGTAATCGATGCGGTATAAGTAGCTTCAATAGACGGTTTCAATGTAATATGTATCAGAATGAGTCTATCACCGAGTCATATGGATTTGGGGATATGCGCATATTTTATACTAATTCTACACTATAACATACATTTTTGGATCATCGTTACTAGGACGTCATTGCAACAATACTACCGCATAACCCTTCCAAACCAACCATAATGAAGAAAAAGGACTCGAAGAAAAGATCCTCAGGGTATACTACCACAGAGCCCTCAACCGTAAAAAATGATAACTTAACTATAATGCTTTACCAAAACACCGTTAATGTATTCTTCTTCGACCTTGCCACCATCAACCTTTTTCAAGTTCGATTTTCCATACGCTTTTGTTCTACCCTTTCTCCATTGTTCGGTAGTTGGAGCATCCTCATCTTTGCACCTCCGCTCGACACCAACCCTTTGCAAGACTGGACTCTCCTTCTCCAAAGGAATAAGCTTTACGTCGTCATCGGGCATGACGAAGTAGAATGCTCCGACACGAGTATGACCTCTTTGATCTTTGGGTGGTTGGATAACTCGGTGAATAGTCGCTTTGTAATATCCACCCGAGAGGAATTCGAGAGCATCTCCGGCATTGATAACCTGAAAATACGACGGCATTTGGTAAATAAAGCTCGAGGTGAAACGAAATGAAATGAGGTAACGTACGAGAGCGTTATCAATATGCTTGATGAAGCGCCATTTACCATCCTTGGATAAGATTTGCAGGGATGAAACAGGTTGAGACCAGAGGATGGTGATACTTCCAAAGTCTAAATCGTGAAACAGTCTGAATGATTGATCGGACTTGCTTAATGTTTCGGATCTACATACCGGTATGACCTTTCAACCAAACTTGATTCGTCTTTTGCTCCTCTTCTTCCGAACGAGGATAACTTGTTATAACGAAAATCATTCAATCGAACATCCTGAATCATGGTCGAAATAGCATACTTACTATTTCATGAAGCGGACTGTAGATGAAATATGGGATTAATATTGAAACATCCTCGTAAATGGCAGGATCGTACCATATGTCTCTCCTACAGCCTCAAATCCATGGTGATTCACAAAGGTATCTTCCGGAAGTTCCAAACCGATAGCAAGGAGTCTTCATGCCGGAATACAAGTCAGTGGATAATAAAGCATTATTGTATTGAAGAGATATTCACCGAAGGATGGGGAACAGAACGTCGAAATGGTTGTGCTTTGCAAACGCTTGGATTTCAGGGAGAAGAGGTCGAACAGCTTCAGGATGTTGCTTCTTGGTGATGTCGCGATTGACTGCAAGAATAAGATGAACATCATGATATCAAAAAAGATGGTTTTTTTTCTCACTGTTATAATGTTCAAGCTGATCCTGGACGCCGTTTTCGATTTCCTTCACGGGGAAAAGATATGTTGTTAAAATCCACAGACATATTACGACACGTCCAAGTGAGAACGTACCCAGTATTGTCGAAGCTTATACCCTTGGAACGACGAAGTCTCCAGCATCTTTCCGTCATATTGTTTCTTCTCATCCTCTGGCACTTGCGAGAACGGGACATCGGCAATGTCGAAGATTCGGTCATTCTATGAATACTCTCAGTTAGAAAAAATGATAATCAAGCGTGAATAGCACCGACCTGTTCTTGTGTCCATCCGTGGTTGATAACATAGAAGAAGCCTTTATCCCTCATAGCATCCCGTGCTTCAATAGCGAGAGCAGCTTTCCCTTCAGGGGTCGAAGCTTTGGAGAGATCAATGATAGCCAAGTCGGCATATTCAACTTGAAAAATCCCATTCTCATCAGCTAAACAAATTAAAATCATAAAGAATAGCAATACTCACGATCTTCCTTTGTTGCTGGGGCGGGGACATAGTGGGGAATATGTGGGAGAGATGAAGTTGACATTTTGCGTGAATTGAAGAGATGATGGTGAACAGCACTCGAGGAGATGGTTGTAGTTGCAAGCTTCAACAACAGCAGTCATCAGGATATATAGCACAGACCCGGTAATGAGCCCAATTCCGAGCAAAGTCCAAGAATTACGGTATTGCGAGCGCAATCACGCCATCCTCTAGGAATTCGCGTCAAGGTTGGCAAACTCTTCAGTATAAAAAGTTGACGAGTTTACCTGGGCAAAGCTAGATTGTTACCAGTCCCTCAACAATAATCAAAATGAACGTACCCATTTTTTAATGAATTCTCCACCATTTTTATTGGTCTGAGAGGCTGCTTGGAATGGTGTGATGCCAACCTCGCTTTTGAGCGCTTGTACCGCCAAAAGGCGCATCATAAAAGGATATGTACGCGTATTTGGAGTAAGTTGGCCACTTGGCCGAAAAGCCGATGAGGTGATCATTGTCTCTTTCCTGCAAATGTTGCCTCCATCTTGATAAATGGCCAAGATATTCTAGCCTCTTGAACACAGACGGAACAGCTTCAAAGTCTTGAAGAACATGCGGAATCCCGAGGATAAATCATGTTGAATCGCAGACTCAAAGAGTTCAAGCCTTCAGGGCTGAATACTCTGAATACTCTGTTGATTCTCTGAGTACAATGATCACGAACTTCGAAAATATCTTAAATTTCTATGAGGGGAGCTATCATGCATTCTGCACCAGTTTCTCTCGTTTATGACTCGATAATATGTGAACAGATAATTATACCTTCGTATCCTGTTTCCCTCAGTATGAAAGCTCTGGGGACTCTTCACTCTGTGAACGATGTTCAGATACAGCAGGAGTAACAGGTTCCACTCGAATTCCATGAACACCGAGTCTACTCTTACAAGAAACGCAGTGCGTTGTGGTTCCCCCAATATTCGTCATGTTGGCCGTGTTACGTCCAGAGAATCGAACAGTGGACGCTTGGATTGTGGTCATATCAGCCACGCTACTATTGTTCTCTGTAAGACGACCAATTTTGAGTTGCCGGTAGACTCGACAAGCCATAGTGTTCTGGATAGTCACATCTGGGGTAGTTAAAATGGCACGATAGACCTCCGGCACCCAAGGTGCTAGATTGGCAACCATAGCTATCAAGTTCACGCCCACGGTAGCTCTATATTCTGGATAAGATGAATATATAGGAAAATAACAGACATTACGCACAAGTAATATAGTTGTCCAGATTGTATCAGCGCTTTAGTTAATCTACCAGTTCTATCTCCACGGAAGAAGGTCTTGAATGTATGAACAAATCCCACATTCGCCGCTGAATCTGCATCTGTGTATATGTTTGAAGAGAGAATAACCAGTCGTATAGTAATCCCAGTGTAGACCAATGTGTCGTGAACGCCAACGAGAATAAATGCGGCGGACATGGATGGCCTGACGTTTGTTGTTTGGCAAATATTTGTCGGTCCTACGTTGGCCCCATGAATAGGTCGTGTCACTGCGAGTCCTCCGAGTGTACAAAGCCATAGGAAAAAATAAAATCCGACGATGTAAGAATAATTGAAGAAAACTGCTCGAATTCGAAAGAAGAATAGGAGGCAGTTGAGGGACATTGTTATTACGCCCGTCCATGCAGCAGCTTTGTCCACTTCATTGCAGTTATTATGTGCGATTGGGCCACCTAGTACGTAGTCACAACATTGGGAACTGTTAGATGATTTGAACCAGCTCGGATCACAAAATGTTAACTCACCAGCATAGATGATGAGCATGGCAATATAGGATATTGCTACGATCCTGTTGCATCACTGACAATATTGACTTATGTATCTAAAACCGTAAACCTGTAGAAATACGTACCTCGATAAGGCGTAGACGACATCAGGAAGTGCCAGTTTATGCTTAATAAACATGGAATACTCCTCATACAGAAACATCAAATAGTCCCACATCCATGCCTGTAATTTGTGAAATTATCATTAGGGCGATCATCGTCTCGGACGAGATAAATAAAGATGAACTCCAATCACTGCCATGACCAATAATTGGGCTACTTGAACTTGGTGAGCAATATCCGGCGGTAGAAAGGCTAAAGGAGTGAATGGGTTGGGTAATGTCGTGTTTGTGACTTTAGCGGACATTATGAAAGATGTGGCATGGCCAGCAGGAAGATGATGCTGGTCAGGTACTTCAGTTTTAAAAGAACTGCATGGAGTTGCAGCAGTGCCAGAAAACTACCAGTGAATTCCGAATGGTACTGAATACTCTATGTAACAGTATCTTCAGCCTGAATAGCCCAATGCTGATTGATTCACCTACTCATCGGTAAGCTATCCGGCTCGACCACCAGTCTGTAGGATGAGGAGGAAAATTCCGAGTGAGGAAGTAAAGCCTGTGCGTACACGCCGTTGAAGTGCGTTGAGAGTCTGGAATTCGACCCTGATGTTCCGTTACTAATCTTACAATTTTCGGTAATAGAAGTCAAGAGAATGGAGCACGAACCAAGTTACCACTCCATGAGGTGTTGAAAAATCTCACAGTCCTTCGTGATCAACGATAGCTGTCCAGTCAGTAAACCTGAGATTGCCGATGATAGTCATGGGTCTTGAAGCTTGAAGCTTGAGTATTGGATTACTGTGTATAAAAGTCACCATATTCTTACTCACCACGACCAAAATGATACCGCTGCTCACCGTATGTCATGGTGGCCCGGTGGCTACTGCTAATTTTCAGAGTTGCCTGTGATGTCTCTTGATGTCTCCGTCTGACCTTTCAGAGAAGAAATCTGGGAGTCCTGCACTTGAGCGAATAGTGACGATGAGATCGATACCAGAAATGCATGAGCTGGAGCATCAGCCAGCTGAGCTAAAAAGCCAACGCCTCCGCGCCGCTTCAATGCTCGGAGTTGGAGAAATTGGTGGGCCGTAGCAATACTGGTCAAGATACTGCAATCTCTACATGGATATGTTTCGAAAAATATAAAAATAGCAGTATCGTATGTATCGCTGTCTTCCTTGTACAAGTAAGTCGTTATAATGCGAGGGAAAAGATTAGATAGGCGGCACTAATGAATATTAAAAGGATGTGTTATTTAAATTCGTCATGACATTACTGAGGCGATACATGAGTCTACTATACGCTAACATAAAAATACAAATTGTGGCGACCGGGTACAACAACAGATCGACTTCCAAGAAACTATAGCTACCTTGAGTCCTTGACTGATTCATCAACTACATCAGACATCCTCTGATTGTACTTTTGTATCCTTCTTCCCCAAGTACGAAAGCTCTTGGGATTCGCATTGAGAATTATCTCCAGGAACAGAAATAGTAACAGGATCTACTCGGATACCCCGAACATTCAGAGTACTCCCACAAGAAACACAATGCGCAGTGGTTCTTCCAACATCCGTCATGTTGGCGGTGTTACGTCCAGAGAATCGGATGGTTGTTTGGATTGTAGATATATCAGCCGTCGTAGCATTTTCAGTGATACGACCAATCTTGAGTTGTCGGTAGACTCGACAAGCCATAGCGTTCTGGATAGCCACATCAGGGATAGTTAACATGGCGCGATACACCTCTGGTACCCAAGGTGCTAGGTTCGCAACCATAGCTATCAAGTTCACACCCACGGTAGCTCTGTATTCTTGATTAGACGGCTACGTAGAAAAAACAAAGGAAAGTACGCACAAATAGTACAATTGTCCCGATTGTATCAATGCTTTCGTTAACCTGCTCGTCCCATCTCCTCGGAAGAACGTCTTGACCTTAGTGACGAATCCAACATTCTTTGTTGAATTCGTGTCGATGTAGACGTTCGAAGAGAGGATCATCAAACGAATAGTGATCCCAATATAGACCAATGTGTCGTGAACGCCAACGAGGATGAATTCGGCGGACATGTATGGTTTAACGTTGGTGGTTTGACAAATATTTGTCGGTCCTACATTGGCCCCATGAATAGATCCTGTAACTGCGATACCTCCAAGGGTACAAAGCCACAAGAAAAAATAAAATCCTACAATGTAAGGATAATTGAAGAAAACCGCTCGAACTCTGAAGAAGAATAGGAGGCAGTTGAGGGACATCGTGATTACACCCGTCCATGTCGCAGCTTTGTCCACTTGATTGCAATCAGTATGTGCGATGGGGCCGCCTAGTAGTACGTAGTCACAATATTGGGAACGGTTAGATGATTCGAATCAACGACCACAGTATGTCAACTGACCAACATAAATGATGAGCACGGCAATATATGATATTGCTACGATACTGTCGCGACGTTATACGTATCAGATCATGTAGTTTAAGAGTGCATATTTGTAGAGGCACATACCGAGACAAGGCGTAGACGAGATCAGAAAGTGCCAGCTTATGTTTCGTAAACATGGAATACTCCTCGTACAATGACATCAGGTAGTCCCACATCCATGCCTGTACTTTGTGATATGTTCGTTAGGTACTAGTTGGATCGAATAGATGAAGAACGTGACGAACCCCGATCACAGTCATGATCAACAATTGGGCAACTTGGACCTGGTGCGCGATGTCGGGTGGTAAGAATGCCAAAGGAGTGAAAGGATTCGGCAATGTCGTATTTGTCACATTGGAGGACATTATGAATGAGGTGACCGGACCAGCAAGAGGGAGATTGCTGGTTCAGTTTTAAAAGATATGCATGGAGTTGAAGCGTCAGAGAACGGGGTTATGTATGACCAACAATACCGTGACACTTGCAAGGTTTGAAAGGGCGTTCTTCCAACATTCTCCTTTGAATTGGGAAATTTTTATCATTTTCTTGAGAACCTTGCCAATTCAATGGGACCTGGTGAACGCCGCCTAACTTTGTATTGTGGCATTCGTTGATGGAAACCCGCGACCGGTGCTGTGTATATAAAGTTAGCACCAAATCATTGCACCCAGCATGGCGCCAAGAAGACAACAAAACATATGGCTTTGACACACCAAACGTCGGCTTCAAGCTCGACGGATTGGCATAGCGGTACAGATCACAGCACAATCGCCAGTGAACAACGAATATTAACATGTCAATCGTCGTCAGATTCAGGATAGCCCAATGCTAATGGATTCACCGATCCGTACGCGGCTCTACCACCAGTGGTGGAAAAGTCCGAGCGAAGGGAGTAGTCTGTGCGTACACGCCATTCGTGTGAGTTGTAAGTTTAGAATCTGATGCAGTGTTACTCATCTTACGATCTTCGGTAAAAGAAGTCAAGAAAATGATGCACGAACTTGGTACGAAACCAAGTTTACCACTTCATGAGGTTTAGAAAATCTCTCTTTATGGCACTCCCTCATGGATCATCCAGCCAGTAAGCCTGAGATCGCCGATGATAGACACCAGGTCTACCATTTGCATTGCTATGAATATATATCACCATGGAGTTACATAACTCACCCACGATCATAGGTACCGCTTCACCGTGTGCGGACTTTTCAGAGTGGATCGGTCTGACCATCTGACCTTTTGGGGCGAAAGGAGCGGAGCACATCTAAGTAGAGTACAGTCGAGCACCGGCTGAGAATCTTGAATCCTGAGCTTTTGAGAATAGTCTAGTCTGGAACGAATCAAGGAAGATTGGATACAGGGATCAGTGGCACTTGAGTAGCACTCACCCGTCTCTGCAATGGTGACATTCTTTGGAGCAGTGTCGAAAAACCAACACGTCAGCGCTTCAAAGTCAACTTCAACGCTCGGAGTTAGACTAATGGTAACTAGACTGAACCGCGTTGATTCAATGCGTAAGATAATCTAGCGTAGTATTGAGACTATAAGGACTCACAAGCGGTATGTATAAGAAATTATTAGAAACACACAGTGGCGTCGGACACTGACTTTCTGATTTAATGTCCGCGTCCGAGAGGAGTCGCAAGATGCACAAAAAATTGTACGATACTGCTAACTGCGCACGGAAAATGAACGTGACTTTGGGTCTTTTGAGACGCGTGTATGACTCTGAGCGACAGAACCAGAGAGCAATATGTCAAGAGGACTTCTTGAGAAACAGATGATTCATCGGCAGCAGAGAGAAGGCAATAGACATACCAATGCGTCCGCTTATCATGATTTGATGCAAAATAAAACACTACACACATGATAAAATTTCGCGAAGAAATTCGTACACATGAATTGAAGTTTGAAGTTGAATCCCTACTCGACAAGCATACATCGCGTTGAAATCCTAGCCATATTATCGAGACCTAGCGAAAGGATATGCTGCACAGCTTTCATCCTCTCCCCAACAAAATTCTTGAACCCGCTCTCAATAAATCCCGGAAAACAACGCTCTTCAGGGTCTCTAATATCCAGTACGAAAATCTCCGGATCAAGGTTCAAAATGGAGCGTTCCAAGTATTGCCAATCCATGAAGATCAAATTGTCGAAACCTTCACTGGATATTTTCGAAGGTAGAGGTCCGGATTCTGCAATGAAGTGAATAACGAAATCTTTGAGGTTAGAGGATGATGAAGAGAGTCCAGATAAGATGTTGAGAAAAACATTGAAATATTCGGTGAAGTCGATGGAAGTTTCACTGTCGGCTTGTTGATGGATGAACAATCGGAAGTGGAAAGATTTGAGAGATGTGCATCGATGCACGTTCAGTCTATCTTTGTGCAAGAGCTCCACTATGAAGAAGAGATTGAGGATGAGAAGACGAATGGGTGGTTACTGATTGATTTGAACGTCACGTACAAGTTTCAATATCCATGACAACGCTATGAGCGAGTTCGAACTCTGCGTGCTCAAGTGACGAAGCGTACTTAAATAACGAACTATACGCCTTAACCGATTCCCTGGTTCGGCATTTCAGCGACACTTGTCTAAGGCTATTTGCGCCAAATCGGTTACATATCTGGCCTGGAATGAGTTGCAGAGAAAGTTTTCGAATCCGGATAGGTTTGGGGGTACTTGATTCGGAATCGTAGGTTTGATTGAGAGGAGTAGACGAGACGAGGAATGGGTTGATGGGGGAGTGGATGATTAAGTTATCAATATCCTCGAAGAGATGTAAGATGTCTAGTAAAGTTTGGACTGGTGTGACCGAAATATCTTCCGGCGGATGGCTTCCATGCTGGAGGTCAGGAGATCCTGTTTGTACAGAAATTACTCTCAACTGATGAATTTGTCGTCGTATACCCGAAGTGCGGCGGTAATATTCTTTGATCCCTGATGACGATATGGGAAGTGGGGAGGGTGCAAAACATCCAAACTTGATAGTCAAGCTTCGTAGATTTGGAAGCACTTTGAGGAGGGAAAGAATGCAATCTGTGGTGATGTTTTGATGGAACTATTGTTGACAATGTGTTGAGAAATGATCAGAATACATGCATATATCATTCCCGACGATGGACGCTTACCATCAACCACAACTCCCTGATATCCGTTGCGAGATAAGGAGCTTCCATAGTGAACTGAATGAATCTATTTAGGACGGAATTCTGGGGTTGCTGGCTACAACGAAGAATGATGATGCGAAAGAGATGTCGCCGACTCTCGTTGAGCCACGCTTTGCAAACTTGAGAACAGTTCTTCAATGTAGTTCGTTCGTGATGTAGGAAGTCAAGAATATAGTCGAGTAGTTCTTGGGGTAGATTATCGAATACCATGGCTGCCATGAACGATGTTGAGTAGGCGGCTCTGAGGAGGTATCGTGTTGGAACCACAGGCAAGATGGTATAACGAAGTATAAGTAGAAACCAAGCCGGGGCCGTCCTCGGTGGTTTGATGACATGAGAAACGCAGCAAGGTTAACCTTCCTGGAGCCCCTTTCTTGAAGACGCCAACAAGGTCATCAGTTCATCCTAGTTCGTTAGATTTTTGGTGGCACTTGTTACAAAAATTCCCAGCGATGTGAAATTTTGACGGAAGTTGACTCCTTGAATATAGGGTCGTATGAAAAAAAAAATGATAGCTGGATGTCCGTATTGGCGTCGACACGGAGTCCGTGATTCAACCAGACAATCCTGTAAATTGGTGAGCTGCTACCATTCGCTGATTCATGTAAACTTGGCTCATACCGACAATAAGCTACATATTGTAGTCCCCGTTCCGTTAAATTTTTGAGAGGGACTATTTGAAACAGAATAAATTGAACATTCGATACTTGGCATTAATCCAGTGGACTTTAATCTCCGCGATTCACTTCGTTTTCGCAGTCTGCAATGGCATCTTATAGACAGTGGTAATAAAGTGGAGTTTGTGATATAGACATCTGAAAGTTCCGCATCAGGGCCCATAGCGAAGAAAGCGCAGTGGATATGGATGGCACAGTAAAAGAACAAGAAAAAGAGCTTGGTTGAAAGCAAGGAGGAGGTTACGTTGGCGCCTATATACTTGCTGTCTATGGAATATGCTGACTAAGCGATATTTTCAATTCCATGGGCGCTACAATGCTGAGATAGTGCCATTGAGTCACTTCTGCTACTTACCTCCAACACCTGAAATCTAGTCAACTCTTGAAAGTCTGCTTGATACCCAACTAGATTGTATACCCATACTGCTTTGCATAACCAAGGTAGAAAGGCAATAGAAGTGCCTGTAGAAAAAGCAGACATGTCGCGCCAGCCAACTGACTTGGAGTCTTCGTACATCTTAGTTGAAGAATCTCAAGACAATTCAGTACGTCTGTATTGTGTTATCTTTGTTTCACTCAGCGTTAAATAGGTTACTCGTAGTCTTCACCCCGTAAGAGCTATGCACACGATTGGTCACCTGAAGCTACTGGAGGCAAGATATCAATTCACGGTCGACACTTTGTGGACGCTCATGGGAGGGTGTGTAACCTCAGAGGAGTGAATCTGTCTGGAAACTGTAAAAGGTATGGTCCTGTGGTTTTTTCTTGTATTTATATCTTGACTGACATGTAGTAAAGTCCAGTAAATCACGACCATGATATCTTCCCTCATATACCAGAACCTCTCACGTTCGTTGGACGGCCATTCCCTCTAGAGGAAGCACCCCAACATCTTGCTAGATTGAGGAGATGGGGCTTAACATTCGGTGAGAAATTAACATTTGTCTGCTGTAAAATTACTTAGCGGACATTGGTTAGTGCGATTCCTCGTGACATGGGAGGCAGTTGAGCACCTTGGCCCGTAGGTTTCTCTTCGATGCACCTTGGTTACCATATAACTCAACGCGATTGATTTTGCAGAGGCAAATACGACACAGAATATCTCTCCTACGTCCGTTCATTACTCTCTCTTTTTCCCCAGTATGGAATCGTTGCCTTTGTGGCTCTTCATCAGGATGTTTGGTCTCGTTTCTCCGGCGGGTCCGGAGCTCCTTCATGGACATTGGAATCTGTAGGATTTGATCTACATGCATTAGAAGAATCTGGCGCTGCGTGGTTACAAGGTATCAAAGGTGGAGGACATGTTGAACATGAAAGAGGTTTATGGCCTTGTGGTTACCAGAAACTTGCTGCCGCTACCATGTCGTGAGCATCTACCGTCCTTCTCAGACTAATTCGATATATTCACTGATTTCGTGCTAGGACGTGTTTCTGGGCTGGTGACACCTTTGCGCCTAAGCTCAAAGTGAAGAATGAACAAGGGGTGGAGGTCTCTATTCAAACTTTCCTTCAAACCGCCTTCTTAAACATGTTCGAGCAAGTGGCGAAAGCCGTTGGAGATCTCCCTGCAGTCATCGGCTTCGAGGTAAGTTTTTACCTGTGTAGTTATCCGTAGCAACTTCCTGATCTTGCATAGATGATGAACGAACCTCATAGAGGATATATTGATCTGAAATCAATGCACCGATTTGACCCAGACACTGATTTGCATCTCGGTCACGTCCGTGAGTAACCACCGCCCTCCGAGTTTTCTTGATGTTCACATTCATGAACCTCTGCTCCTACCTCATGCAGCCACAGCATTTCAATCTTTCCTTCTAGGTGCAGGATATGCAACCCGCGTCGCTCATTATGCCCGCGGAATTCCTCCACCAACACGACTGAGTCATTACGACATTCTTAACGAATCCAAGAAGAAAGTGTGGAGAGATGATGGCCCCACAGGTGGTAAATGTCTTTGGGAATTGCACGGCGTTTGGGGCTGGGACAAAGTGAAGGATGAAGGCGTCGTTCTAAGGGAGGGTTACTTTTCCAGGGATCCAGCTTCAAATAAGGAGGTAAGCTATACTCATCTATGATGAAATTTGAAATCCACGGACTGATATTTCTTTCCACACCAAAGGTCGATTGGTATACCGATTACTATTACCCATTCTTGAATAAGTGGTCACAGAGGATGCAGAGTGTGTCAAGTCCTGATAAGTTCATCTTCACGGAACCGATTCCCAACGAGGTTCGTTTCTCTTTTTCTGCTTTCGACACCACCCACCCACTGTCCCGTTTAGTTCTGCCCCACATCATGGACCAAAGACCATCAACCGAAGAACATGGTTTTTGCTCCACATTGGTATAGGCTTTGTATCTCTTCGAAGTACTGGTCAACTCACTTTCTGTTGCTCAATCGTTCTCAGGTATGACTTGTACACGTTGTTCAACAAGGCCTTCGGCGAATTCAACGTGAATGTACAAGGGCTTTCTAGAGTAAGCTCTGCTCACCTTCAATCTGCCCATCTCGACTCATCATCCCTTGGTCTTACAGGGGATGTTCCTTCCGAAAGCGCTGTACTGGGGTCAACTTGGAACCAGACAGAATTACTCTCTTCAAATCAAGAACCTGGTTGAAGCTGGTTACAGGAGTTTAGGAGAAGTACCAGTTGTGATCGGAGAGTGTGGAATTCCTATGGATATGAGGTACGTTCATGCATTGCATTCTTATTTATCGCAGTCGATGAACTTCGTGGGCTTGATTTAGCGGAGGTGCTGCATTTGAATCTGAAGATTGGACGTATCAAAATCGTATGATGGATGCTATGATCACAGGATTGGAGAACGCAATGGTTGGGTTCACGTAAGTAATTCATTACATCCCTCGCCATGTTGAGCTCACACCTTCCACCTTGACCAGACTATGGAATTACAACCCCTCCAACGACGATCAAGCCGGCGATGACTGGAATGGCGAGAACTTCTCTTGGTTCTCGAACCGTCGAGCACTCCCTCCATCCCTCCTGACCCTGTCTGACCAAACTTCACCCACTCTTGACAACGGTGGTCGAATCTTACGAAGCATTGTACGACCTTATCCTTCAAAGATATCAGGAATACCTCTCAAATTCCAATACGAAGTTAATACTGGAGATTTCTCTTTCACCTGGGTGATTCCCCACGCCAAGGATATAGGTGATGCTAACATCAAAGGAGAACCCAGGGTTGACCAACCTCCTCAAGTATCTCATCCACCTCTCAAATCCAATGTCACCGAAATCTTTCTCCCTTCACTGCTAGCACACGGTTCCAAGATTCACGTCAGCGGTCTTTCTCCCAAGGATAGTTGGACATACGACGAATCCGTCCAAACTCTCTACATCTCTGTAGACAAAGAAGAGGGCATGATTCCTGGAAAGGTGCATCAAGTCAATGTGATTTTGAGCCCTAGGTTGCGTCCTCTGTTTGCTCTCAATGATGTTTGGAGTGATTTCTCAAGTCATGTTGTGGCGGCGATGGGGATTTTGATCGCGCTGGTTGCGTACTTTGTTTTAGGGTTCATTTAGATTTATCTATCTTGACTCTTGAACATGTTAGAGATGAGTTTGTATGTATGTGTGTATCTAGCGTCTTTTTTGGATTATTACGGACTTTGTGCTCTTTGCTATGGACATTCAATGCTATTTGACATTTGCTTTGACGTTGATGTGGATTCAGATGTGTGTTGGTTTCGAAAATGTATGGGCTCATTCATACATGAACAAGGAGCAGAAAATATGTTACATATAATTATTATATGTCCAAATCCAAATCCAATTGGCCAACAGAATGCAGTTGTTCTTTCCTTACCACTTGAGAAAATATCTCGAATGCAGCTTCAGGTTGAAAAGCGGGAACTTCGTGTCCGGATTGAAATACTCTCCTGCACGATGATTATCATCAAGCGATCGACGCGACGACAGATTGAATCAGTTCCATTGCGAACATTTTGGAAAGAAGGAAACTCACGCAAAAGAGAAATTATCAACGTTTTGAATTGCAGCGACGGGGTTTCCATTTATCGTCATGTTCGTGAAAGGCGTACGATGTAGCGTTTCATTTCCATACCAATCCATGGCTAACACGGATGCATGACCTCCTAACCAGTTACAACTATAGACGAACTTCAGTAATGGTGAACTCGCGAATCATAGAAAAGAGTTACTTGATATCTGCGTCCCCTGCCTATGAATAAAGAAATGTAAGTATTGACGACTGAACAATAAACCGTAGACTGAAAAGTGACTGAAACGTACCCAGATCAGTAACTTTAGTCTTGAATTCGCGAGAGCTGATAGTTGAGGAAGTAAAGTCCTAGCATCATCGCCTGTCCTTGTGAATTGTTCGAAAGGCGCATCTGGACATTCGGAGTAACGAACCTAAAAAAACAGTCAGGATGAAGATTCGATCATGGTCTACCTTGGAACTTACTTGAGCACCAATTCGACTCATGATATCTGGGTTACGAAGATATTTGACGTAAAACTCCGGAGGGAATGGATTAGGTGTTGAACTATTCTGTCGAAGGTCGTCCGAGTCTCGGTCTCCAACAGCTGGGACGAATACATTCTCAACCTATCATGAATCGAATCAAAATTCGTTCCTAGTGTACGGTTGAGATTAAAAGACGAAGTGAAACGTACACAGAAATCATCAGCTGTTCCACAAATCTCATTACTATCCTCTGATTCACCAGCAGCATAACATGCAAGTTCTTGTTCTTGACATCCCCCTTTACCAAAGAACGCTTCATTAAGTTGTGCAATCACAGTGTCACTCTGGAGTTGCCCATATCCTGGAGCGTTTGTAGCGAAATCGACGTAGGCTTTGTTCTGCAGCAAAGGATCATACCAACCGCTGTGATTCCAGTCAACATTGACTTCGATATAAATAGGAGATATGGAATCTTACTTATTAATCATGAGAGCACTCACGGTGATCAACTCCCCTTGGAGTTGACCTTCTTCTATCAATTGGTTTTGCTGGTCGAAATAGGTTACGAATTCAGGACCGTAATGTCCTCCGTAACTCTCTGTCGCAAATATGAATCTGAGTAGGGCCATGATTTAGTCTGAGATTGTAGCAAAGACGAGAAACATGACAACATACTCTCGGCTTTCGTATTTGTGGAACTGGGGAGATTCAAAAAGGATTTGGAAAGCTTTCCAGATGGGTGGGGCAGCTGCAAAGGTGCTATTCACATCAACGATACCGAAAGAGAATCCGGTGCCGATAGGCTGGTCGATATAAATCACTTATGCCTTGAATTTTAGGTTATGTCCTGGGTAGGCTTGAAATATCGACGTACCGTTACTGATATTATTCCAGCTGATGAAAGGAACATAATTAACAAAGGGATAACGTTGGGTTGAGATAACACACCTGAAAGGATTTAATACGGTAGAATTTCCATCCGGGTTCACTTGACATGGTCCGTTCTCTACCGCCAGAATGATAAGTTTATGTTTATAAAAGCAGGACATGAATCAGTATACGCCACTGGACTTACCTTGGAATAATCCAATCATGGAAGAACACCCAGGACCGCCGTTCAACCTAACAGAGAATACAAGGTCGATGATTTACATATAACGTCAAAATACAAGCTCATCCATACCATAAGGTGAATGGTGCGGTCTCTGGGCTATCTCGAGCCTCGAAGAACCAGAACCACTGTGATTTAACAATGAAACATTTTAGCATGTTAGCATCTTACCTGCAGTGCAATTTGCTGACGTACCATGGACATGTTGGTCCCGATATCTATATATCCCGACATCTGTTGAACTCCCGGAGTGGTTTCGCACACGCCAGAATTCTGCACGAATCGAAGGCTAGTGTCATTTTGGATTTGCGAGTTGAAGACTTGCAATGACGGAGAAGTTGACTGGGAGAGTGGAGAACCAGAGACAGAGTATACCGCGGACAACAACGTCGATACGACGGCCAATAGCGCTGTTCCTTGTTGAAGGAAATACCTCATCGTAGGTGGAATAGACGATGGCGGAGACGTACCAAACCCATCCCTCGTCATAGTTTAAATAGACATATGGAAGGGTATGTAATGGCGTTCCGGGTCCACCATTACCACTCAGCATCGGATGAGACTCAGATGTCGTCGACAGAGATAAGCCAATAATAGGTCTTCATCAATATAAATGGCCTCTATAACGCATGCGCGAAGCGACGAAGATGAGAGGGTCCATGTGAACGGAAGAATCATTGAGTAACCGTTAGTGCGCTGGTAAACCGCGGTCAGCACCGGTTGTGTTTGACTTCGATGAAGATCCAAGCTTCATCAAGATCTTCATATCATAAAAGTAAGAATATTGATAAACAAATATGGAGACGATGGAGCTCAACATGTTAAAAAGATACAACTTACTCTCGGAGAAATCATTTAATACCCATCAGCTAACTGAGAAGCATATTGATACGGAAGCTGAGCGTCATGCGAGATGCAGAGTTGGCTTGGAAGAAATGTTCTAAATTCGCAATGTAGCCGAAAAGGAGAGCACATGAACTTGACGAAAGGAGTTATCATTTATGGGCTGTCTTATAAATCTGCCGGAAAACAATGTGATGAAGTGCAACTTCCAACATGGAAGAGTTCAGCTAACCTGAACCATTGGGTTGGGATTTGACCACTAAGTCAGCGAGGCAGAGTTCAATGAGAATTGCTTCGGATTGCTGTATTTGCCTTGGGGAGGCGATTGGCAAACAGTGGCGAGTCCTTTGGGAAGGTAAAAGTAAGACAATAAACTGTTGCCACTGCGAATAGAGAAAATCCTCCATGATTTTCTCCAATGAGCGCCAATAAATCGAATTTGATCATTTTGATTTTGGTTGCTGCCACCGACCACAGCTCTGTCGTTCGCTCAATGATCAATCCTCGTACTAGTCGAGCCATTTATTTGTCGTTATAAGTATGTTTCCAGTCCATTTTGTGATACGTCTAATTATGTCTGTTTATCTAGGCAAGCCAGTCAAATGGTAAATTCTTCATGCAAATGAGACAAAGTCAATACATGGAGACTGCCACCTGTGGAGGTCCGCGAGCTTGTCATCTCCTACCTCAATGCCCTGGGAGCTACTGCCTAACATGCCGATCATTATTGCCTCGCAATAGACAGCGTCTTTATGACCATATAATCAGTCTGACTCGGAATCAAGGACGTTGCCCGTGGAGGTCATCGAGCAGATTATAGACTGTCTTGTTGACGATGCCTCTGATTATGTATCTGGTCGGCAGACGTTAGTGAACATTTGCCTCATCTGTCAATCATTGCTACCTCGCAGTCGACAAATTCTGTATGAGGATGTCGTCTTCCAGATGGGTAAAGTCACCTTCTTGCATACCAAGGATATGAAACAACTGATGACCGTCCTTGGAAAAGGTGTTCTTTATCCAGAAGAATCTGAGAGCGGCGATGCTGAGGAGATCTCGGAATCAAAAAAATGTTTCAGAAAATACAGAGAACAATAGCCTAATGGTACAAGCATTCTTCGATACACTCCAACGGTGGCCATATTTGCGTCCACTTGTTTTCGGCATCAATTTTTTGAGAAAGCAGAATACTCAAGGCCCATGCGATATTGTCGCTGCCAAAGCAGTGAATCAACTGTTAACGCGAGGTCCTGATCTTCTTCCAAATCTTTCTGCTCTCGCAGTGGAAGTCATTTCCCCGTTGCACCCTTCTCTTCTCGCTCTTCGACGTCCAATTCCTAGACTCAAGATCTTCTTCATCAACTAACTTTGCTTTAGTTCAATTTCAGATTTACAATGGCTCGTTATAGGCCTTTCCCAGAATATAGAAAACCTTTTCCTCAATAGCGTTGAATTCCTCGCACCTCAGAGACAGTTTGTCATATTTCCGCAGAAATATACCACGAGCGGTCCCTCCCTTGTTGAATTATCCGCTCATTTACCTGCACTTTCATCCAATTTTAGGTTGAAGTCTCTGGTCGAACTGAATCTGCCCTGCTATGGTCTACTTGAAGAGAACGGTATGTTTCTATCTTTCTACTTTCTCTGAAAACTATCATGCTAAATACTCGTGGTGAATAGAAGTCTCCTTGGATGCCCATAATTTTCCGTCGTTGAAGTGGCTAGTACTTCTTCTTAAAAACGATCATATCCCTGCCGTATGTTCAATGCTATTACGAAACATCCCGCCAGCTAGCCTATCACGCATTCGGTTCAACCTCGATATCTTCGATGACAGAAGGGCACCACACCATAATTGTGGGTTGTTAGTATCCAAAACATTAGCTCACCCTTCTCTTTCGAATCTGAAAGAGCTTAAAATTCCTAGCCGACATCTCGTGTGTTTTAATTATCGAAAACCTCAGTTGAAGCGAATCCAGTTTTTAGCCGCAGATGGTTTTGGTTTCAATGGACACAAAAAACCTCGGTATTCGTAGTACCACGGACCACTTCTCATACGTGTTCTCGAGTATGTATTTCATAGTGCTGTAGTTGATAAATATTCGATTTTGTCATTCCTGTTTCGACGTCAGATTCTCACATGTAGCATTGTACTCTATACACTAATAAATAGTATTACACCTCTGATATGCAAGGACTGTAGTTTGCTTCGTACTCCAAAGCAATCGTAACATTCAGATCCACCAAAACCCCTTTCATATATTTCAAAACATCTTCCCTGATCTCTTTCCGCCGTTGAATTTCCATCTTGGGTGTCAAGTAATGAAGAAGATATTGTGGACCACAACGAAACGAAACGACCCAACGAATCACAATTTCTTCTAAATTCTCCAACCGTTTCAGAGTTTTCGACACGTTGGACCAAAACCCAGACAATTCTTCTAGTTCAAGAAGATTTATCTTTCCGCAGATTTGTGGTCGAATGATCACCCGCCGAATTGTATTTGGAAGTTGCGAAAGAATTTGGAGGGATAGGTCAAGTACTCTCTTCATAGAGGTTTTGGCCCTCCCTTGGTCTTTTGCACCTCCACCACAACATCCGCGCCAGAATTTTGGCGCGAGGATGTATAGTTCGAAAGATTTCAAGTTCTGGCAAGATGATATCTGAAAGATGCCTGCTGGGTCTTCTAGAGCTTCTGTGGATCATGTTTGGTGTAAATCAGCGCAATCGAATGAAAGATGGTAGAGAGGTTAACATACCTAGAGATAAGACCAGTCCGGTCGTAACTTGAAGTGATAGAGATTCTAACGAGCGACCTGAATAAGTACCAATCAACGTTCCTAGCTTTGCACACTCTTCACGAGTATCATGGCATATTTTCAAGCTTTGAAGGGATCCGGTAGGTGTACGAACACCAGCTGCACAAAGTATACCAATGAGACGTTGGCTAGGCGAACCAGGAAGGGGTGGTAGGATATCCCAATCACCCATGTTGACGTTATGGATAATAGGGTAATTGGGAACCTCATTGATATAATTTTCGCCTGTCCAAGCCAATCCAGCGATACGTAAAGTGTCGATTTGTGAAAAGCAGCTGAGAATATTTGCGAATTCTTGAGCAGGCATACAGACGGAGTTCTTTGTATGTCCATCTGCGTAGTTGAATTCGAGTAGTCGTAGTGGTCGAGGACAAAATTCTGACGTGTACTTTAGCGAGCGAGTACATTGATGGTAATTGGGATGACCCTCGAAAGTGTGGCGAGGAATTAGGGGTGAATTGAAGCGGGAGTCGTTGTTGTGTATCGTTGCATTGATTAAGATCACCTGCAAGTTAGGCAGCAGAGAAATCAGATACTGGAAGTGAGTTAAGGTGAAACACTCTTCAGTCCATGTCAGGCTTATAGAAGAGATGGAGTGTTGAAGACTTGGTCTGAAGTTGGTAGTCACTTGAGACGCTGATTGCAGGAGTGTGTCGCAGAGCCCATAAAGATTGTGTAGCTTAGTGTATGCTCCATTGCCAAAGATATATTTCTGTGAGCAAGATCTGAAGCAACGAGAAACAAGAGAGACGTCGCAGAGTTGTAAGTGTCTTTGAAGTGCTTGACCACGATGGCTATTCATACTTCGCGACCATGGAGGAGGAAACAGTTCATCTGTCCAGCGAGAATCAAGGACGTCTTGTGGTAATGCTTCTTCGGCTATCCATCGCACGATTCGTTCAACAACTTCGGGGGTTGTGTACCATGATGGATGCGCGACTGGAGTAACTGTGGCGACTCCAGGGATTCTTTTGTCCAACGACAAAATATAATATCCTTTCTTTCCAGCAATATATCTGATCAACTGCATCCTTTTCGATGGATATATCAGTATGTTCAATCGTCCATTCCACATTCAAGATGTGTTCTGTGACTAGTCTGAAACAGTGAGTAGATTGTCGTTGCCCTACATAGTGAATGTGGCGTCATACCTGCAAAAGTGGGAATCGATAGCTTTGGTCGGGTCGGTGAGCCAGCCTCGCTTTTAAATAGATGAATCCTAGTAACAACGTGGACTTAATACGAATACAAAGGCAGGGCTATATTAGGCGCCTGCGACTGAGCCAGGGCCCAACGACAACAACATCTGCATCGTCACGGAAGCTGAAATCTTTTGTTCAGATTATGGCCGTATATAAAAACAAAGAGTATGCGTTACTCACGAAGGTTTTACCCTTGCATAGTGATCACCGGAAAAGAAAACGCATTGATAATAATAGGTAATAAGGTAGCTGCTGCAGCGAGGATTGCCTTATGGGTGCTAGTGATGCAAAGCGAGCTATGCGGTGAAACAGTATTCAATAGCTCTGCCTAGCTATATCCTGGTGATAAAATTTAACAGATCCCAGTAATCATAAATCATGTACTCGTACTTCGATGTCAAGTAGTGAATTGTGTGGCATGTTACCGCAGGCAAATATTTTGAGTCCATCGGTGCCAACTTCAAGTTGTGATAATTGAAACTTGCAGGGAATATTTGACACTTTGATTACATCTCTGTTTTCTGAACATCGAGGACGGAGAAGAAACATGTCTGAGTTAGTAGCGTTGTAGTTACGTAGTCTGTATACGAGCCAGCGCTCAGGATCGTGAGAATATTGTGAAACGTATAATTGAAATTCAATAATCCTATTTCCTGTTTTCAATCACCTCCTCCGAGTCAAACTTGAGCAGAAATCACATTACCCTCCGCCTTCTCCTCAGAGAATTGAACTCTTTCCTTATATACTCCCATGACCCGATAATACACCAAGAGGTCATTGACTCATTACCAGAAAGACCAGAATTTCGCCATTATTGTCAAATCTACTTCTAGAAGAAAGACTTCCAGAGATCACTGTGTCCGGACTAGAAAAGCGTCAAATCTTGAAAAATCATCCGTAAATTCATAGAACCTGATTTCTTTACGAGTTTGAGTGAGTAACATAGTAAGATGCAGCGTGCGCATGATTTAACAGAATAGGCAGAGATCGACAAAATTTAAACAGATTCTATCACTAATCCACCTCGATTCTTCGTCCCTTCCACAACGAGACGATCGACATGTCCCATGAATACCCCCAGTCAAACATGTCCTGATATTTGAACGGATCTATGAAGAGGTGAGAATGTATGTCCGGATTGTATAAATGTCAGGATTATGAACGGCTGTCCGGATGATGGAACAGCTCTTGGTTTATTATGGAGGGGCCGATACTCCCTTCCCAACGGATCTGATCCTACATCACTTGATATTCATAATACGAAGAGATGTATGTACTTACCTCAGTCGTAGCTTCACTGGTATAATGTACGAAGTGACCATCTCCGTTGCAAGCTCCAATGTGTCAATATTGTCATGTTGGCTACATAAGTTGCAATTGGTTCGCTCGAGGTTTCGAAGTTACCACAGGCCAACCGTGGTTTCAACTTGAGGTATGGGGGACTAATTTGACGATCTTCACAGAGAATTTGTCGGCGTTGATAACATTTATAGTATCTTGTATCCAGGAAGACGGGCTATCGAGATAGCTGAGATTGCTCATGGTCATCACTCGACGAATGATGTGAACATTGTGAGGCCACTCTAATTTTCTGCCAACTACCTACTATTGTGAACTTCTAATTCAAATGGTTGCTACTCATCAACGTGGTTTGCTAGATCTCATCCTTCAACTCCTTGCCAACGCTGGTCGAAAGTGGATGGCGCCTCGTAGATCCGTCGTCGCTTGGCTGATACAAAACACCCTGAATCTAAAGAGATAACTCAGACAAGGCACAAGAGAGTTTTAGTGTCGTCTCTTCAAATTCTTACCCACACATCGACCGCAGGGTTCTCAGGAGAATTCGAGAATTTTACGAACGTTTGCATATTGTGCAACCTCGATATCATCAATTTACCTCAAAACAACAATACGAAACCAGGATTGGATGGAAATTTGTATTGTGCCGCTCTCACTTTATCAGTGGGTAGTGGCTGCTAGCGATCTCCGATTTGCATATTTAGTAACCTCACCATTTCGTTTTTTCTTCCTCCTCTTTCAGAGCACTTTTCTACAGCCGACTCTTATGTCGTCAGCGCTGCATGTCCGCTGAGGCGACACTCGCAAGTGTCAGGAGTTTGCGTCGACAGAGGATTGCATCTGTAAGTCATGCGTTTGTTTTCTTGAATTCAATTTGCTGATTCTTGGAATGCAGGAAATCAATGGTACGGTTCCAAAATCAATTTAAACTCCTCGTATGTCGACTCAAATATTTGGTGAATCCTAGTTGCAGCAACCGCACTGCTGGTATGTGTACTTTATTCGATCCCCCCCTCCCAGGATAACACTGACCACATGTTACTCGCAGGCCTTTGACTATCTGATCACTCTTCACTCAGAGACACAGCTGATATGGCCGTCCACCTTTAATGCGATGAAGTTTCTCTTCCTTTTGAACCGGTACCTTCCATGGGCGGATGTCATTCTCTCTTTATACCGTAAGTCGCTTCGTGTTGAGCGCGCACTGTCAATGAGTTAATTCTATCAATGCAGACCAAACGAATAGACACATCAGTCTTTCCGCATGTCAAACAACTTACGTTGCTGCTGGATGTGAGAGTTTGATATTCTATCTCTGTCTCTTTTTCACTCGGCTGATGCAACATCAAGGGCTTGTCGTGTTCGGGATTATAATCGCAGAAGGTGAACGAGTCAAGATTCAGTAAGATCTTTACAGAGTTACTCACGCGGTTGTGATTTCCCAGTCATTCTCATCATTCGCACATTGGCAGTGTGGGGTAATAATCGTCGAATCTTTATCATCCTCGTTCTTGTGTCCTTTGCAGCAGCACTCGGTGTCTTGGGTATAGAGAGGGTGTATAACCAATCAATCACTTGTGAGTCTGAGGCTGTTGATGTCTCTGTCATTCTTGTGTGCTGATATTCGATGCTTTTCCAGTCGCTATCAAACCTGAGCTAGGGTGAGATCGCCATGACGGTCATTGATCTTCCAAATATACCCTGACGCCACCTGTTTGTAGTTGCGTCTTGACCTCTGGAAAACCTCTCATTGCCTTCAGTTTTGTTATCGTAATTATTTTCGAGACTTGTGAGTAGTTTTTATAATCGCATCCTTTCGTATATTGACCTATTTTTCACAGTCTTGTTAGCTCTGACATTGGTCAAAGGCATACAACATTGTGAGTGACTCGGATGGTATGATTTTCCCTGGTGTAACGTGCCCTGAAAGCTACCATATTCACCTACCTCCATCCAGATCGTTTCTCAGACAATCCAAGTATAATCGCCGTTTTGTACCGAGATGGTACGTGTGTTCATCGCCACCTCTTATAGTTAGCACTGAACATCCAAATGTAGGGATCCTTTTCTATCTATATATGTTGGGTACGTCACGGTAGCATGTGTTTTCCACGCCGATGTTTAAGACGGAGATTACATGTTCATTCAGCCGTATCAACCATAAACCTTGTTGTTGTGGTCGCCGCACCGGTATGTTTCTGATTGTTTTTCTTTTGAACTTGGGAATATGAAGACTGATATTGTTGGATCGTATCAGCGTGATCTTGCAAACCTTCTGGGAACGTGAGTGTCCATTATCTCTTCACCTTCTGATGTCATTTGAAGATTTAATTCATCACACAGATTCCAACGCGTTCTTCATTCGTGTCTTAGCGCAAGAGTGATTCTGAACCTTCGAGAAGCAAACCTGAGAGCTTCAGGCCAGACATCACTGAATTCCACTGAATTGAGAGCTATCGTTCTCGTGCCTTTCACGGCAGAACCTGGTCCTGGGCAACACAGCTCTGACGGTCTTGCGATGTTAGGACCATGATGTTTGTACCTCTGAGGGTTTGTTTTTGTACGGGAACTGAGTCGGGTCTATTTTTTTTTTATAACCCTAGACCTGTCTATGGCTATTCCCCTTACGAGGATATTGTCAATACACTTCGAAATGTTGTGAGATGGCGAAAATATGATTTATACGTTGACCGTGATATATATACTACGTTGAGAT
Organism: Abortiporus biennis; assembly: GCA_022606235.1. Lineage (NCBI taxonomy): Eukaryota > Fungi > Basidiomycota > Agaricomycetes > Polyporales > Podoscyphaceae > Abortiporus > Abortiporus biennis. The sequence goes on from JABYQP010000040.1 coordinate 84,540, forward strand.
GAACAACGTTCGAGATGCTTTAGTGCAACCTATAGTAATCCTTTCTGCGTTAAAATGATTCCGCTCCAGTTTTCAAGAAAGCGACAGATTGCGGAAAATATGTCTGCATTTTACTATACAAACCGGTGTGCACCTCTTTACATCAAAACCGGATGGAAAGAAACTGAAGTTGGATGTTTCCTGTCAAAGTGTATATACATGAATGTCCACGACGTTCTATTTATTATACAGGTGGCTATCAAAGCCCAAAGAAACCGATAAGTACCATACAACCGTAGTAAAACAGAACTAATACTGTACAACAATATGACCAAACCCGAAAACCAGGACATAAGACAGGATATGCCGAACGAAAATGTAGAAGTATCACGGATGTGAAGAGAATTGAGTAGAAAGGAGCTTAGTCAGTTCATGTCTAAGACTCATCGGAATTGTTTCGTCTAACTTGACAACCTAGTCGAAACGTCGACGGAGCAAGATATAGAGTTCCGAGCAAAAAAAAAAAAACTAACGGACGCTATCTAGAAAGTATGATCATCGTCAGTATAGCAGAATACAGGAAAAGAAAGTCGCAAGGCCTCACCATCTACCATGACAGAACGAGTGGTGTGATGGACCACTCATTCTATATAAATCTACACTCCTGATATCCTTTAAACTTCATCAACCCTTTCTTGTGGAATGCGTAAAGTTTACTTATCAATAACTCTTCAAAAATCTTCAATGTCTCCTCCGGATGCGCTTCGTTTCTATATCCTCTCACTTCAAAAGTGATCCGTTCGAGACGACAAAGTTTATTGGCGATAGAAATGAATCTATCCCAATCCATACTTTGTTCCAAAATGGATTCCGTTTTGATGAAAACATCGGAAGAACCACGAATGTGTAAAATGATTTGGCTGGTGGATGGTGGAAGGGATGATAGGATGTCCAAAGCGGAAGAAAATATAACTTCGTAGTTGAGTCCTGGGACACTGTATACTCGAAGTAGGAGGTGAATACTTTCCAATGAGGTGAGCGTTTCTACGTGGAGTCTATCGCGATGAATGATGGGTTCTGTTAAGGTAGAGTATGAAGACTGGTGATCAAGTAGTGCATCTCACAGAGTGCGAACAGGACTGACCGACGCCAAGAGTTGTTAAAAATGGTCTTGAGATGTCAAACTCGATATGCCTCAAATTGGGAGATGCTTGAATGAATAGTCCGTATTCAAGAACTTCTTCGTCCGTTCGACACAAAACGCTGAGTTCCTCTAGGTGTTCGAGTGATAGGATGTGTCGGAAAACAGATAAAACGAAGGTGGTCCCCTTGAACGACTTCAAGTATAGAGATCGAATACGTAAGATGTTGGATGAGAACGAAGAGCAGAGTTCTTGGAGAGACATATGCTTGGGAGTAGGCGCAACGAATTCTTCCATAGAAAGACGGTCTAGACTTTGAAAGCACCCTAATACCGCCAAAAATCGGTTCCACGCGTTCTCGTCGTGACAGCCTATAGAGCGCATTTGTAACTCGCTCAGGCTGACGGTTGGGTTACGAGTCGATGAGAGATGCTTGATGGTCGAACTTTCTACCTCTGCGAATCTGATTTGTTCCAAGAGGAGAGTATGAAGGTAAGGTAGCCGGCTATGGAGCGCGACCAACATGGAGGGATCAATGGGCGGCCTGAATTCAGTGAGAATATCGAGGTCTCTATGTTCATAGCCCTCGATGCCTATGAACTGGAGTCGTCGAATACAAGGTCGAATGTGAGGGGATCGGTCCAGAAAATCTATAAGACCTTCAAGGTTCCTATCTCGGGGTGCAAAACCATTAATAACCAATGATCGAAAGAGATGTCTATCTGTGGAAGTTTTGAAGGCTTTGGAGACGAGAGAGCATCTTTTAAGTGAGATTTTGCTGTTTCGCACCTCGTCGACGATGTTGTCAATGAGCTCTTGTGGTAAGTCGCCGAGGAAAGCTTGCTCCGAGGTACTCATCCTGCCTATTCTCATATCGAGAGAGAAGGGGCGAAGATATGGAAAGGAGGAAAGCAATGAAAATGGCGACCAATCTTGAGCATGAACGTTACTATTGGTCCGAACTCAGGCTGCTAGAGAGTCCAGACCACGCAAAGACATATTCTGATCGCAAGCTGGCTAGCCTTTACGCCATGTGCGTGGAATCGCCTTTCAGGCTCCCATCGCAAGAGACAGAGTGCGAAATTACATATGCACGGTGAGAGATTCTGCCAGGATACCGGAAAGTATGAGACGATCTGAAAACTGATGTTGGCGAACACCGAATTTGACGATGAATTTGAATAAGCGGAAGCAAATGATTCTATTTTCAACCTGTCCGCCGCATAACACAGTCAAGTCCAAATGTGAATCGTTGAAAATGACTGAACAGTTACAACCTTTGAGGTTATTTTGAGAATCACTGACGATGCATCTCGGTGATGCTCACCTCCTTCAAATTTGATAGCAGGGAGCAGTCAAAGTGTCATCAAATAGTGCACAATAACCGTGAATCGTAGTCACTATCCCGATTCCCCTTTGGGCCTCTTTGTGAACGGAAAACAACAGAAATTAGTCAATGATGTGTTACGCACTAACATCAAACAGACAGGTAGAATATCATCAGAATCGGAAAGGGAAAGTGTGGGGGATTTGAGTGCAGTGAAATTATCAACATCAAACGAGATGCCTACATGCAACATACATTCAGCTCATATTGTCAAACAAATTACAGAAATTGACTTACCTATCTTCTCTCTCATAAAATATAGCAGAAAGGAGTGAGATCTTCCATAAACTTTACACAGAACTGCAAGGCCGGTAAATGGATCGCATCGATGTACCATGATGGTGTGGCGACGCAGATGTATTTGATTTACAAAAGTCACGGCCCCATGACGAGCCCGGAATCAACCTCAAAATGAACGAGGGATCGTAACATTTATTTTCTTTAGATCACATCTTCCTGATAGCATGTAGATTGAGCCTCCTCGGACGGCCCAACGTTTATTTCTCTTCCTAGAGATGCAGGCTGAATAGGCATCCGTCATATAAGAAACCTGAGACGTAATGGTGCATACCGTTGAGAGTGAGAGGAAGCAGTCAATTGCAAAATGAATTTGAATTCAAGCGCTTGTTGTTCCGTTTATTCAAATTATGTAATTCATGCTCTTCAACTAAGACCTTGTTTCTTCCAATTCGACCTCTGTCACAGTTTACTGTATAACTTTGTTATACTACCTGCTCTTTCATTTAAAACCTCATAGCCATATTTCTCAAATAGATATCAGAATGGAGATTGAAATCAATAGGTGCTTATCTGATTGTTTGAACACTGGTCGTTCAAATTGTGAAGAGGTGTGGACGTATCACATCCATTGGGCAGCGAGTGGTGAGGAAGTCATAAGTACTTGTAGGGTCCTCGGAAGATTATTGTGAGTCAGTCCTTGGCTTTTTTTTTCGAAACTGAGATTTAATGTCGATGTCCGATTAGACGTATTATTCGGAGCACATATACTGCCCTACCCGCTTTTTTACTGTTCATTTCATCAAGGTCATTTAAACGCTTCCCAACTCGTTATTTGAATTGGATCTGGAGCTAGTCCTGCAGCACTCCTGAAGACTATTCACATTATTTTTGAAGTCAAGGTCGAGAAGCTCCAATACCTTTGAATGAAGATGGGATGTCGTAGCATTCCTTTTCATCCTTCGTGATATCGACGTTGGTTCTTGTTGTCAGTCCCTCTGTTTGTTGAACAACGGCCACAGTTCTGATCTATCGCTTGACTAGTGTCACTTGAAACCTTGCTTCATCGTCGCTCATACGAGCCCTACTAAACTCATGAATTACAAGCCCACTTCCATCTTAAAATACTTTTGTCATTGCTCTCGAGAAGAGAATGATATATTCTTCGAGTCTAGAAGAGGTTTAGTTCCCATAGTGGGAACGTTGCACATGTACCTTTACGCAATCAGTTATAGACAGGTAAGTATTTTCTTTTTCTCACTGGCTCCATCAACATCTTTTCCGCTCGAATGTTGTTTCCATCCAGCTGACCCAAATAAGTACCTTATCTTCATAGTTAGCGATATACTGTGATAAGCTTTTAGAAACCTCCATGATGGGTACCATAGCCCGCTTTCTTCAACATATCTTTCAACCACAATGCCTCTCTTCTCCCATGCTTCGAAGAATGGGATCGACGACGAGAAGGTATCAGACTCACCACAACAAGATACATCCGATGCTCGATTGGAGGAGCTGGGGTACAAACCCCAATTTCATCGGGACATGTCCCTCTTTGGAGTCCTGGGGATATCCTTCTGCGCGATTGGTATCTTGACTGGAATGAGTAGTGCGTTTCAAACTGGTCTGTTTTCCGGTGGTCCTCTGGGTTTATTCTGGGGTTGGAATGTGAGTAGTATCATATCATAGTCAGGTGACGAATCTAACTACAATTTGACAGATATGTAGTTTATTCATGTTCTTTATTGCGTTGTCGTTGGCGGAAATTTGTAGTGCATAGTGAGTATCCCTTTAGGATCATCGCGATAAAACAAAATTCATATGTCGCATTTATTAGTCCCACAATGGGAGGTCTCTACTTCTGGGTGTGTAGAATGAAGCCTGACTCGCCGTTCCTCGGATGTGAGCAGTCTGTCAGGCGCCTAATCTACGACATCGAAGACTAACCTTTGCATCTCTTAGTTTGCGTGAGCATTGTCATCTTCCAATCGCGGTCTAAACTGATGAATAGTATCCTCAGACGGGCTGGATTTACTGCATCGCAATGATCTTCACTGGCATTTCCGGCAATCTCTCGTGAGTAAATACCATTTTCTCCTGTTCATTTTGACTTATTGCGATGTTTCGCAGAGCTGCGTTATACATATCATCACTTGCGTCAATGTCACCCTCAGCTCCTCAGCTTACTCGATGGCAAATAACATTCGTTGCATGGGGTGTTCTCATACTCTCCGGCATCATTAATACGTTTGGAACGAAGGCGATCAATTGGATGAGCAAAATCAATCTATGGTGGACAATCTGTGGTACTGGAATTTTGGTTGGCGTACTGTTAGGTACGACAGATGGGGACAAGGTACGTTATATTTTCTGGCCATGGTGTGGAGTCGACGCATTGATATGCATAGTAGAATAGCGCGAAGTTTGTATTCACCGACTATGAGAAGTATGTTCGATTATTGTGTATTCTTCGTTTACTCACTTTTCTGATAGCTTTACAGGATACTCTTCCAGAGGATTCGTTGTTCTCCTCGGATTCCTCCAAGCGGTTTATACTCTTGAAGGTTGCGAGACTGCCGCACAGCTCGCTGAAGAAACAACCCGCGCCGCGATCCTTTCACCACTCGCTATCTTGTCGTCTATAGTTGGATCCTACATTATAGGTCTTGCCTACCTCCTCTCCCTACTTTTCTGTCTGCGCAATATTTCAAGTATCCAAACCACAGCGTTTCCGATTCCTATTGCTCAACTCTTTTTCGACGCCATAGGACGAAAACTCTCCATCTTGTGTTTGGTGGTTGTCGGCGTTGCGCAATTCATGGCTGCTGTAACTGCTTTCACGGCTTCCTCGAGGCTGTTCTATGCCCTTGCGAGGGATGATGGAACTGGTAGTTTTGGGAAGAGATGGTTTATGAAGTTGAATAGGTATCAAGCACCTTGGGTTGGTGTTTGGTTAAGCGTGTTCGTTGGATGCGCTATCGTGTGCGCTTACATCGGGAGTGTTGTTGCGGTACGTTCACACATTCCCTATCCCTACCTGGTTCTTCATTGACATACATATTCATATCAAGTTCAACGCAATCCTGAGCAGTGCTGCGATCTCTGTGATGCTAAGCTACATGATGCCTATTCTGATCCGAGTGTTCTGGTTTGAGACTTCGTACGTATCCCGTTCTTTTTGTTGGCTTTGGTTCTTATCGCTTTACCCCAGTCTTCCGGAGCGTGGCCCTTTCACCCTTGGTCGCTTCTCATTTCCGATCAACCTTGCAAGCTTTCTCGTACGTTGTTCCCTGGCCGCATTGAATGTAATTTTGATTTGTTAACTCCGGAGATGAAATAGTTCTCTCTTTTTGTTTCCGTCCTCTTCATTCTTCCTACGGCACATCCTGTTACCTCGACCAATATGAACTACGCAATTGTTGCAATAGGTGGCATAATCGTACTAGTTGGAATTGCTTGGTTCGCATGGGGTCGACAATCATTCAAAGTCAGTATCGTGAGGTCCCCACACCATGTATCGGAGATAATGCAGTCCGAAGACAAAGTCACAGAGTCGGAGAAGAGTTATAATTGAAAACGAGTTGCGGATGTTGAGGATCAGGGGTGCTGGAAAGTTAGATTGGCTTGGTTACCGAACTATCATTGATTTTGGGGCGAAGTACAGACTGAGGTGAATTGTCTCTTCTCACTCCGTTCCATTTCATCTCGACTCATTTGAACTTTCTTCAGTAACCTCAATCGACAGTGGCCGAAGTGTACTTTAACATATCTCTGCATAATGGAAATACCACTCGATCTCTCCTCTATATCATCAAAAACGCTTGTTGAAACAAAGGTGTATCAATGATCCGCTCTTGAATTTATCGACATATGATTTTCAACAGTTGATAGCAAACATCGAAGGCATCCATTGTGATAATCCAAACGATACGGTGTGTCTTTGATTTTTGTTCTCTTGTACTTCTATTCTTCGTTGTATCAATGACAAACTGTTCTCAAGGTACCCTTCTTTTCACAGTACCGGAAGGGCTCGGGAGCTCGACATTGCCCAGGCACCTACATGATAGTTGAGGTTACATGTCGTCTCCAAGTAGTCTGTAGGTTCGCCGCAACCAACCCCGGTACAACGAATCAAATTCAACTAGCCCATTGTACTTTTCGTTCTTCGGACGTCGATAATTACCCGATACCTCATTTCGTGCCATGAGGTGAGTACTTTTCAACCGATTGAAGCAATTTAGAGCAACCATGTTATATGACCCTGACATCGCATTCAACTCATTAGTCAAATTCTATCAAAATCATGATATCTTTGCTCTGTACACTCTCTGTCTTCATTGCCTGGTTTATAAACTAGAGCTATCGAACGGTCTTTACATTGTCTTCAGGGGACGAGCAAGTCCGCCAGTTTGTCTTTCATTTCGGCCTCGACCAGCAGTATCATGGATTCCGCGATACCCACCAATCTACCTAATCCCACAACACCTTTAGCTTGGCTTGAACCCGATCTCGCACAACAAGTTGAAGTTGGCCATTTGTTCGTTACCGGTATCGTTGGAGTACGTTTTCTTTCACGCTCGGAATGGGAGTTTAACTGATTAGGACTACTTATATTCAATAGTTATGGGCATGGGACGTCCTGATGTCCCTCCACGAAGAGTATCATATGTTCAAACACAATCCTTCTTGGGTGGATTTCAATTATATCTTGGCTCGGTGAGCATCTTCGGATTTCTTCCCGTTTTTGTTTCGATTCATCTTACAATGTAACGTTGCAGGATTATGACTTTCGGAGTACTGGCAACAACTATGCTCTTCATCAGTACGGTCACATCATACTTTAAACTTTGATACTCGTAAAAGCTGATCAAAATTTGCTGTTCAAACAGTTGGACCAGTTGATAACTGTTCCATCTTCCTGATAATAGAAGACTGTCTAGGGGCAATAACGATCGCACTGAACACTCTTCTAATGCTGCACCGTATCAGAGCAGTTTTCAAAGGATCAACCTGGATCATCGCATTATTCACTATCCTATGGATAGCGAATTTTAGCTGTCTGACAGTCATCTCAGCAACGAAAGCCATTCATTTAGGTCCGACTAAAGAATGCCTAGAAAATTATACCGCCAGTACTGGATCAATCGGTTTTGTAGTTGTCTCTGTTTACGATACGTTGGTTTATGTCGCAGTTACTGCAAGCTTGTCTTACTCTGGGCCGCCGAATTCAAAAAGCAATAGGACGATCAAGGCATTCTTCGGCGGGCACGGACTTGGTTACGTTGCGCAGACACTCCTTGTTAGTGGACAAATATATTACCTGTAAGTCGCAGTATTGAACTGATCATACGTATGATGATAACCTTTCTTTATTGTTATATTTTTAGTGCTTCTGTAACGGTAAATATTGCCACGGTCGTTTGTGTTCTAAATCCAAAAACTCCAGCTGCCTACAAGATAATGCTTATTGTTGCCAACGTTGCAATACAAAACGCGATGGCTTGTCGGGTACATCGACAGTTGAAATTAGGGATCCTTCGAAGGCCACATCTGGGATTTGACTCTCCTCCTGGTACTTTCGCTTCAACAGTCGCTACCGTCGTTGAACGTCGACAAATTGCTGATGATATCGAGAATATCATAGCAAGACCATCTGCAGCTATTGCAAAGCATTGTTGTTGTACCCCAACAATGACCGCAAGCAGCCGAAGTTCACCGATGCCTGTCAGTTGAAATCTTTAATTATTGTTTTCAGTCTGATATTGTCGCTCAAGTATTATTCCCCCTTATGATAGCCTCCTCAAGTTTTTGTAACTGAGTCGATTGTAGACGTCCCTCTGCGCTTGTAGTTTTTCCGTCGAGCAACTGAATACGATCTCCTCCATTTCGAACCTTCTCCACACGGCAGATGCATGATGCATGATGTCGCAAATCTGGTCTTTCCTGCTTTGCTTTTTGTAATTATCACTGCAGGTTCGGTGCACTTGTTTTTTATACTCGAGTTTGTTGACGAAAATCATTTTGACTAGGGCCTTTGAGAAACTTCTGTCCATCATCCTAAAGTTCAACGTTCAACGCTCAACATCATGTACACGTAAAGTTATCTGTCAACAGTGAGCATATTTATGATATATCTAGTACTGTGCATATACCGCCGTATGCATGTGAGCCTCGTCTTGTCAATCTGTCAAGTTGACAAACGACGACAGTAGTCAGGAATGATGGTTCTATTCACATGTCGGCGGAGGCAATAGTAAGGTCTTACCCAATACTGCCCTCCATATCCTCAATAGCGCGTCCTCTTCCAATGGGCCATGGCTCGTTTACACCAAATGGCGCCTCATTCGGCATGGTTCAGTACCTTGATGGACTAACTTTTCATAATTCTTCGAACGGACCGGAATACTAACACTCCCTTATACATAACAGGACCCGAAACTGTCAAGAGGCGTAAAACGCGTTTGCGACTAACCCATCATGGCGAGTGCAATACCGGTACTACCCAACCCACTCACCCCTCTCGCATGGGTTCCACCAGATATTGCACACCAACTTCAAGTCGTAAACTTTGTATTACCTGCAATTTCAGGGGTGAGTGCTCAATGATGGATTAAACTATTTAACGATGACAAAACTGATCAAGGAACATCGTATATCAATTTCAGGGTTGGATTGCAGACTATCTTAATTCCGTTTATGAAGAATATGTCATGTTATGGAAACATAAAGCTGGGTTTCCGGATGTAATTTACGTTCTATCACGGTGAGTGTCTCGGTATATAGATCCATGCAAACCATTTCAGTGCTCACAATATAAATCTAGCATCGTTTGCTGTGGATTTATTGCTACGACACTTGTCTTTATCAGTACGTCATTCGTTTACGCTATACCGCTTAGATTAATCTTGACTCTTTGTCGCATAGCTGGGTCAAATATCAGCGTAGATTGCGAGAAGTTGAACCAGGCAACGGCATGGCTTGGTGGTTTTCTTCTTCCTCTCAATTCTCTCCTCTTCTTCTTCAGAGTCAAAGCTGTATTCTTCGACTCCCCAATTGTAGTCATCGTGTTCGCGCTGCTATGGTTGGCAACGTTTGCTGGGATATCTACTCCGTTCTTGATACATGCCATCCGAGTTGGTCCAACCAGTCTCTGCATCGACACCACCGTCAAGACCTCAGCGTCTTCCCCCTTTATCGTCATTGCAATACATGATACGCTGGTTTACCTCGCTATCACCCTTCGGCTCATCGTGATCAATTTCCGGGCAGGCTCACCACGTTGGCCTCATTGGAAGAGTTTTGTTCGAGGTGATGGTATGTCGAACATCTCTCAAGCCTTACTCATGAGCGGTCAATTCTATTATCTGTAAGTGACTCGAAATCCTTATTCATGAACTTAAACTCAACTTGTTCATAGTGCTACAATCGGAGTCAATATTTCAGTTGCAATTGCTATTCTCATTCATAGCACCCCTCCTTTCTACCAAGCGATGTTGACCGTCATGGACGCAGTCTTCCAAAATGCAATGGCATGTCGTGTTCATCGACAGTTGAAGATCGGTCGAATCTTAGACGTCCAAGAGTCTCATGGTGTACTTCATCATCATCAAGCACCTATGCCAATGGATGTAGGATCAATCAAGTTTGTTAGGAACGTCACTGCTATCTTTACCAGAACAGGGGGTACATCATCAGGATCTGGATCAGGCGATGTGCAGTTGGATACCGTTATACTTGACGCTAATCGTTTGGGCGCAAATCGGAGTGGGGGTACGAATTCAAACTCTGCGAGTGACAACACGTCACGGAATCCGAAAGATATTGGTACGATGAAAGCAGTGTACGAGGTTTAGAAGTGGGTACTGCTTTTTCTCTCTCTTGAACATGGGTTTGGGTATATGGTTCAGTTGATCAGTCTACATGTAGTTTTACGCCCTGTTGTTGTATATCCTATTACTATACTCGTGAGTCCATTCACTTTGATATCTATGAAGAAGTGATTCATATAATTCTAGTTGTATAAATCCCTTTCTAGTCCTGAATGTAACTTCACATTACTCGGTTATCATTGCAGCCGTTCCCACGTGCCAACAAACCCTGGCCACAGCCTCTGACACGATTGACCTCTCTCCTCAAGTAACAATAATATACAGGCTCTGGCTCCCCGCAACTCGAACACATGTTCATCCGGGCGTTGTTTTTATTTTCTTCTTGCCTCACACGCAACACTGACCGGCCTCTGGCATGTATACACGCACAACAACAAAAAGGAAATCTAAAGCCGCATCAAGTCGCTGATGAATTTCATGAAGAAGGCTGCCTATCATGCTCGAGTAAGAGTTTCAATGTTGATAGCAGGTGTCACTAGGATAGGGAGAATAGGCTCTATCATCTCGCCATTCAAGATATCCCGTTGGAATATCCATTTATGTGTCGGACACAGTGAACAGAGTGCAGCGCCCGCCGTTCACCGTTCAAGATCCAACGTCCGACCATTGGTATCTAGTGACCTCACATCACAAGAAGTACTGAGGTGAGCTGAAATTACCGAGCAGATGCACATGGGTTTCACGTCAGTTGTTAGAAGCACACTCCGGCCTGTCGACGCACTACTGGACATCGTTTAAAAGCAATCCCCAGATGTTTCCGATGTCAGGTTAGCCCTTTCATCCCGTCCACTGTCCATTCAAAAAGTCAATAGTCATCACGGAGGGTTCTTTGAACGCGACGATGTCGATGTCAGCACTACCGAACCCGTTCACCCCTCTAGCATGGCTTCCTCCAGACATTGCAAGTCAAGTGCAAGTTGTAAATTTCGTTCTTCCCGCAATATCAGGGGTGTGTTGTTTGCTATCTCTGGTGAATGTTGATGAAAAATGTTGACAATTCCGAACGTTACGATTTCTGTAGGCTTGGATATCGGACTACCTGAATTCGGTGTATGAAGAGTATATCATGTTACGGAAACATAGGTTGGGATTTTCTGACTTTGTCTATGTTTTATCTCGGTAAGTGATTGGCATCACAACTATAATATTTTCTTATTCACAAATTCGTTTGACACCTCTAGTATTGTTTGCTGCAGTTTCATCGCTATAACTCTTCTCTTTATCAGTATGGGTCGATTTTCTTTTTCTCGACTGGGACTGCCTTAAGCTTACACTTTTCAAGCTGGTTCCTCCACCAATGTCAACTGTGAGAAGTTAAATGAAGCTGTCGGCTGGTTAGGAAGTGTCCTCCTTCCTCTCAATTCAATCCTTTTCTTCTTCAGAGTCAAAGCCGTATTCCACGACTCTCCGATAATCAAAGCCTTCTTCGCACTTCTTTGGTTAAGCACCTTTGCAGGAATTTCAACTCCATTCCTAGTTCAAGCCACCAGACTCGACTCTACCAGTCTCTGCGTCGATAGGAATGTGGCACCTTCTTCTTCCGCTGCATTCATCATTGCCGCTGTCCATGACACCCTGGTTTATCTTGCAATCAGTATTCAATTGACGAAGATGAACTTACCTGTGACCCTTTCAAATTCTAATTCGACTTCAAGAAGTCGGTGGACACCTCGATGGTTGCAATGTTTCATCAGTGGAGATGGAATGTCACAAGTGTCGAAAGCGTTGTTCATGAGTGGTCAATTCTATTACCTGTGCGTATATACTCATTATTTTAATGATTCAACGGCGATACCTGACTACCAAAACAGCGCAACAATTGGAGTTAACATCTCAATCTCGATTGCTATCCTCATACCAAATACACCTCCGTTCTATCGAGCGATGTTGACAGTCTCAGATGCCATATTTCAAAATGCAATGGCTTGTCGAGTTCATAGACAATTGAAGATTGGTCGGATACTAGATGCACAATTACAGGTCGATTCATCTACTATTCCACATCATCATGATCATCGGGCACCTCTATCCGATACCAGTATCGACTCTAATACTTCGATCAAATTCGCAAAAAATGGTGTCAAATCTGACCTTGTGGTCTTTTCTAAACACCAGGATATCACAGTGGAGACTTTCCAATCAAGAGATCTATCCTCTAGTATCCTTGATCATCACCAGACAAGTTTAAATATTCAAGTTCGCCATGTAGGAGAGGATGCGGACTGTTACTAGCAAAAGTGTTTAAAGGAGGAGTTGTGGATTGGAGCTTGAATTGGAAATTTAGACGGATAAGAAAATACTAAACTTGTAATGTAAATCATATTGTATGGATTGCGAGTACTAGATACTAGTGTGTATTTTGATTTTTTCTGTCGCGATGAAGTTTTGACGTGCTAAAGTGTAAGGTCCAACTAAATAATTTGTACAACCATGACTCGGATTATATCTAATTACCATTCTATAAAACCTTCCATTTCTTGAAGGCCTTTAGACCATCGGGGTTGCCTTGTAGGCGGAAAGTTTCTCGTCAGGGTGACACCAAGCTTTCCTCGGTCGCGGATTCAGAATCCGTTGATGTGTCCAAGATACCCATTTTATGAATCCCCCAGCCACCAACGTACTTTGGAGACCCATCCCGTATTCCTTCAAGCTTTATTCTTCGATAAAGCCTACACGCCATATTATTGTGAATCATATTATTATGAACTGGTATTGAATGTCGGACGATATCTGAAATCGAGGGAGATAAAACACATATCAGCGTCGTGATACTGGATGCGGCGGTGATTCTGTAAAGTACGTTTAATATACAAGCTAGCTACGCATAATGCGACAATAAATCCATAATACTTACAGGTAATAGACCTGTCCACTGACAACCAAAGCCTTTGCAAGATCTCCCATTTCAGCTCCACTGAAGAATGCCTTAAGCTCGCCGAGGTCACTTTTCCTTTTGGATGTCATGGTTATCCTGTCTTTAGTCAACTTGATCCCGACGGCAAGATACATGATTGTATCGTGCACCATCATCATGGCAGGGCCTGTTGAAACATACAAGTCGAACATGGAGATAGACCGCACAGTGATATCTTGAAAGACACATGTTTTAGTGTAGGTATTGGCTAACACAGTACTATTCGTGTTGGAAAGAGTCGGAAGTCCGCCCATAAAAAAAGGAACACTGTATATACCAAGGGTTCCACACCAGAGTACAGTGAGAAGACGGCGTATGGTTGGGGAAGAGAAGAACACAGCTCGTGTTCTCAGGAAAAATATCAGAGCATTGCAGGTAGTAGCGAATGCACCAATCCAAGTTCCAAATTTGGCGAGAGCGTTACAGTCATTTACAGGTCCGGCTAACCAAAGGTGATCTCAATTAGATGGAATGCAGATTGAGAGGACACGGCGACTTACTATTGAAGATCAGCATGGAAAATGCCGCAGCACCGGTGGTGAGTCTAAGTAGAGAGTCATGGAAACAGTGAGTAAAACACTAGTACTTGATACCAAGAAATAGAGTTATAGGGAAACCTACCTCGATAGAATATATATTAAGTCGCACATCTTCACACCGATATTGACCAAGATGTGGACCTCTTCACTGAGTGAGTATAAGGCGTCATACATCCACGTCTGCGTTCCGCCATATATTAGGAAATGTCGGTCTGATGTTTTACAAGGACCGGACGTACACCAACAGTGAAGCACAGAAGCATCCGAGATACTTCGATCTGAGCTAGCGTCGTTGCTAGTTCGTCGTGAGCTAAGAGTGGGAGTGGAGAGGAAGCGTTCATAGAAGATGCTGAATGTCGCACTGAATTTTCGCTCTCGACATTGTCGTTTTGAGTGTAGCCAGTCGTATTTTCTTCATAACCGAAAATATTGTAGAATGATGAAAGCACAGCTTTTGTAGCATAGGCGTTGCTCATTGTATACCGACGGAAGCTGCGAACTTTGATCCCGCCCGAGTCGTATTAGAAGTTGAGACGAATCATTGTAAATTATGTCGCGTAACGGCCAGTAGAGGTACTCAGTAGCACCGTTCATCGGGCATAGTTAGGTAGTGGACCTGGGGGAAAAATAATGATAAATCACTTCGACTTGGTTGAAATATGGGTAGATGGACGCGAATACGTACCAGAAATTGAGATGATTACAAATCAGCCCGAATCAACCGATATATCCTCAGCTCCAAAGTTGAAACATGCACATGCACGTCGACCGTTAAGAATCCTGAGTGAAACCAGCATGCGCGCAGTTTTATCCACATGTCATCGGTAACTTGAAGAAAACGCGAGGATAGATTTCTCCCTACGATTTGAGGGACTAGATGGTAGGGACCATGCGAGGAGCGGACAGAGTGTGCGTACAGTATAACTCTGTGTGCCAGATAATTTACGCTCGGACTGTGGCGAGTCAAGAATGCTGTGTGCAAGAACATCACAGAAAGATCTAGACAGCTACAACGAGCACATCACGAGAGTGCAAGGAAGATAAATTCCTTACAAATATTAGTTACGACTTAGAGAAAACATTTTAAAAGAGTACTGTACTTAAGTGTTGACTAGTTGACTCAACAAATGAAGAACTTGAGGAACAGACGAGAAACTCGGTAAGGGCGCTTAATATGAGAACTTTCTACTGAACGCCAGATCACGAGACTTTCTGGGTCTCACTTTCAATTCTTGCTGAACGTTCTTGGGATCCTGGAGATGCGCGAGAAGAAAATGTCGTTGCGCAATGTGCATGTAAGTTGAAACTTCTACGGCAAAAATTTAATAAATTACATATAATTAGATGAGATACACAGTCTGTAATTATTCATATAAAAATATTACTGGCATCCCAATCATGGCGAAATGGCCGAGTGGTCCAAGGCGCTAGAATCAGGCTCTGTATATCTAGTCCGTAAAAGGGCGTGGGTTCGAACCCCACTTTCGTCATATCAATTTTTATCAATTTTGTTCCCATACGAGCGTTGTCTTTACCTTGCATGCACCGGTTAACATTGAACTCTGACACTCTTCGCTAAATCTCTCATTTGTTGTGGCTTCACGACGTTGGGATGGGGGACTATAAGTCCACGAAGGAAGCGTTCGTGTCTGGCATGACTGGCTCGTCTGTCGCTCATGTGAACCTCATCTCTCTCGTCTCCCTGGTGAGCTCCGTCCTCTTCTCTTTCAACCATGTCTTACTTCTCTGTAGACGTCGGTAGCACTCTACTCTTCTTTGCTGACTAGGACCTCTCTCATACCCTCTAAAACAACAACGAAACCGACCCAAACAACCACCGTTGCATTCTCCGTCAAAGTCTTCACATCTCAATTCATCATCCTCATAATTCCAATCCTTCTCTCAGTAACATTCTTTGCAAACTCACCTTCAATCTTGTTCTCTTTCTTGGCGTTCATCACTGTTGTTATCGTGTTTCTAGGGAAGAGAAAGGAGGATTTCGAAGATGGACACCAGAGATTACCTTCTCCTACTACTTCTGCAGCGGGAGCAAAGAGCAAGAAAGAGGACGAAGGGAAGGGAAGAGATGGAAAAGGGAGAGAACGAAGGATCATCCCGTTACCGTTCTTAACAACATATAGAGCTCATATGCTCATTCTCACTTGCATATCCATCCTAGCAGTCGACTTCCAAATCTTCCCTCGGCAGCTGGCAAAGTGCGAAATTTGGGGTGTTTCTTTGGTGAATTCCTCCTTTTATTTTTCGTTGTCAGATATTTGCTAATGTGTGGTCATTAGATGGACTTGGGCGTAGGATCATTTGTGTTCTCTCAAGGCTTAGTATCGGCTCTGCCAATCATCAAATCTCCAACATACCTCACTGAACCAATCATACCCAAACTCACTTACACTCTGCGGAAATGCTTTCCTGTTCTACTGTTGGGTCTGTTGAGAGTGATAAGCGTTAAAGGAACAGAGTATCCAGTAAGCCCTTCCTTTCTCTTCCACCTCAATCGTCCCCCCTTTCTCTTATCTTTCCTCTTCTCTTCCTTCTCTTTGACACCATCTCATAGCTCTCATTTTTCGCACACAGGAACACGAAACGGAATATGGAACACATTGGAACTTCTTCATAACACTCGGCTTATTACCGATTCTTCAAATCTTCTTCCATCCGCTTATAATCTGGTTACCTATATCTTTCCTAGGTGTTATCGTGGCTATATGTAAGTCCTCTCTTCGTATACTCTTCTTCTCTTCTTCACTTTCTATCATCCATTCTTCTTTTCTTGCTACCTCTCGCTCGTTTTCCTCCACTACCCATTACCAATCTTTCACTGCTTCATTCATACCCCTTTCCATGTGCATATTTTCAACAACTAATGGCATACGGGATATTCACAGCCCATCAAATCGTCCTATCCTCCTATGGACTAAACTTAACTCAATACGTGTTGGCCGAACCTAGGACCTCGATTATAAGCTCGAATAAAGAGGGTTTGGTTTCATTGTTTGGTGAGTTTTCGTCTTCGTCTTGCGTTGATCGTATGCAGGAAAGCGTATCGTTTTTTGTTCGCTTTTTCTACTTGTTTGGCTAGTTGAGAGCGGAGGCATGATAAGGTGCCCTCGATGGATTCATTTCATTTCCCATCCCCTGTTGTACGAGCAATCGGGGATTAATTTTCTGTGAAGACTTTCATAGTCATACTCATGCACGATCTATTCCTTAGGTTACCTTTCGATTCATCTGTTAGGTCTTTCAACAGGGACATTGATTCTACCTCCTACACCTTCGTATTTCAAGCGGATTCAAAAGAAACTTCAACGTTCTTCTTTTAGAACATCATCTTCCTCACCCTCGTTATCGTCTTCTTCCAACAACTCGAGTTCTTCTGCATCAATTAACACCTCCTCTTCCCACTATCCCGCGCCTTCCAGCTCTGTTTCAGGGAATAGTTTGAGACTAGATGTGAATGGATTAGGTGGAGGAAGAGGGGTCTCTTCAGCTTCAGCCTCAGCAACCGGGTATAGAAGTCGAAGTCCTATCTCGCCAAATCTTAGTCCAATTTCACGTTCACCCAGTTTTGGAAATGTTGGGTTACCATCAGTGAGAGTGGTTGATGATGGTGCAGAAGAAAACGTTGAAGAACGACAAGTAAGAGAGGGAGGTCATATATCTCCCACCCCCACTCCGCCATTATCTCCCACATCTCCCATCTCTCCCTCCGGTCCATACTCACAGGTAGAAGGTGAAGAAGCTGACGATGACGAACAAGAACCTTTGAATGATAAAAGGGAAAATGATAGGACTGCTATAGAACTTTGCTCATATTCTATCGTTTATTGGAGTCTTTTCTGGGTTTGTGTCTGGATTGGTGTTGGGAGACCTTCATCTTTGACGACGGACGGGGTGAATCCAGGAGGAGCAGCGGGGAGCGTTGTCTCTAGGAGATTGGTCAGTATTTTCCGTTAATTAGAACAACTCGAAGCTGATTACCATTGTCTGTTTTCATCCAAACGGTTATTAGGTCAACTTACCCTATATCCTCTACACGACATCATTCAATACTACGTTCTTATTAGGATACCTCCTTCTAGATCTCTTCTTTTTCCCTTCTCCACTTTTGAAATCTGTTTACTCTCCTCGATCGAAACTGAAAGTCATCCATCATCATGGAGGGAGGAAATCTAACGTGGGGAGGAGGAGAGAAAGTGGTGAGGAGACTATAGATGGTGGTGATGGGAGAGAAGATGTGGAAATTACAAACTGGACAGGATCATCGCCTGAATTGTTTGAAGCTGTGAACAAGAACGGTCTGGTTTTGTTCTTGCTCGTGAGTCTTCTTCATACTCCCACCCCCATCTCCTTCTACTAATAAAACGAAAATATAGGCAAACATACTAACAGGACTGATAAACCTTTCCATCAAAACAATGTATGTTCAAGATTACATGGCGTTCTTAATTCTTGTTGGATATACCTTTGTCGTTGTGGGTTTAGCTTGGTGTTTTAGAGGGAGGAAAATTTGGCGGTTTTAGGGAAACACATTGTGGATTTTACAGACAAGCATTCAGTATCGCACAGGACACTATTATGTAGATAAACAATATCCAGCAATTAATTTATTTCAACGATCGACACAAGGTCGGAACTGTGGTGTGAAGAAGATTTACTCGTAGAAGATTCGGCCAACTAAAAATATTGACGAGAGGGGGATTCGAACCCCCGCCCTTTCGGACTAGATGGCAAGATGTTCAATCGAAACCTGATTCTAGCGCCTTAGACCACTCGGCCATCTCGCCACATCAACGGAGTGTCGACTTGTTCGTAGTCAATTACTTATCTTACTTATAGCCAGTGTAGTTTACCTTACGTCTATTACTTCCAATGTCCATCGTCCTTGGACCGGCGTGACATAGAATTAGAACAATGGCATACTTAGCTGATACAACCCTCCCCCTTTTTCAATATTAAAATCAACCAACTTGCTGGCAGTTCAGTCCATATCGACTGCGATTCTCGAATTCGCAGATAGTCTCTGGTGACGACACCCATACTACTGGGGAAACGACTTACAAAGATTCCACCATTCGGTAAGTGATTTCACCAGAGATATTCCATGCCGAGAGTTTACAAACACACAGAAAATTCACATTCTTGTCGATTGACTTCGAATCAAATTGCCTAAAAAAAACGGCGGTGCTGTCAGTTGAGTTGAGTTCACATCGCCGTGCCTTGCTCAATCTACGGGTTGGAAAGCCACAAAAAAGCTCATTGAATCTGAATGGGAAAATTCTGGAGCTCAAGCGGTACTCTACAAGACAGCGAGCGCAAGTTGGTTAGCCTAATATTAATATGCTTTCCTCTTGACAGGATCACAATAACAGGATTATTGAAATTACAGTGCCTACGAATGCAAAAATCACCGAATTGCGCGTTCGACGCATCTCGTTGGAGTCAGAAAAGAGATGTGGTTATCAATCTGTGTACCGCATTTTTATCTGAGAAGACTCACAAATTCATTGTTAGATCGAAGAAGGTCTCCTCTTGGACACAAGTTCAATACTCAATTCAGGGTATTTTTCGATTGAGGACTCTCAAGGCCTCAACGTTGTGATTTACAATTGCATTGTTCGGATACTTCCAAAGCTGTTCTATCAGTACATGCATCGCTTCTAAGTGCTAGTGAGTGAATACACTGTACTGTATTACGCAAATCTCGTGGTTGATGTTCCAATATATTTTTAGCAGGCACTGAATGTCACAACGTTATGAGCGACATTGATTAACGAGTAGCGCAGAAAAGCTCATTATGCTATTTCTTCACCTATTTTGGTTCAGCGGTTTTTCAATGGTTAAATAGGTACCTCTCTACTTGTTAACCGCCGTCGTTTATCTTACCTAGCTCACATCACCTCTCACTTTGTAGGCATTTTCCCTTCTTATTGGACTGCTCGGGTGAAGAATTTACTTATATCTCGTCTTCTGAATCAGTGTTTATTATCAAGCGACAAACAACTCCCGATCTCTAATAGATGTCAGATCTCAGCGAGATTGCTCGAGAAACTTCGTTTATTAACTATACTCAACTGAGTGCAAATCGTAAGCTTTACTTGATATTCCCATGTCTATAGCTAACCAATGGGCCGAATTCTTCTTGCTATATATTTTTTACTAGTGTTATGCTTCTACGATCTCTTGATCACGTTTGACATGGAAGTCAACCGAATATGGCCCTCGCGGTTCACGGCAATGAAATGTCTATTCTTTATCAACCGTTACCATCGTCTTCCCAAATTAATTATAGATGCAATCTACACGTATGCTCCTACTGCTCGATTTAATACCGTAAGTAAAATATTATACCCTCAGATTCCATTCACCCCCGTCTGCTAACAAATGTCTCTTGTTATTCCAGTCGTGCGTTTGACCTTGTTGCATTCATTTTCTCGAAAGCCTAACTATCCATTATGACCAACTAACAAAATGACAGTGCTTTAGCTTGCAATGTTGGATTCATACTTCCTGGTGTCGTTGATGTCATTGGATTTACGGCCACTGCGGGTAAATATTCTTGTTGCTCTAGGGGGACAGGCGATTGCTCACTCATGTTAATGCAGTGTTCAGCGCTCTGCGTGTTTTGGCAATATGGGGCTACTATAACCGATTTGCACAATTTTTGTGTTTCATTATCCTTGCGGTCGGTTTGACAACTCCCTCCTTCAACATCGTAAGTTCCTTTTCGTAATATTCTACCCTTGTACTCAAAATGGACCGTTTCTTACTAGTACCGAATGACGGTTATATATTCCTTGTCCGATCAAATACAACTTCCTCATATGTCACTTTGTGAAGTTGTATCTAACATTTCACCCGGGAAGGCCAGAACGTGAGTGTGCTATAGGTATATTCTTTACATCCTGCTCTTCCTCTTACTTACTATTTCTTCTTCCAGTCGTGAGTAGCCAACCAATCATAACACAGCGGAAAACTTATATCTGAGGCTCTAGTCGCTTTGTTAACTCGATCATTCGCACTGCTGTGCGAAGTCATAGTGCTTTTAGCTACATGGGCAAAGACATACACTGTTTGGAAGGAATCGAGAAGCATAGGGTTTCATGCCCCGATAACCACACTTCTCCTTCGAGATGGTAAGCTAGTGATCATTCCATGCGGTTCTACTATGATATATCTCAGTTGTTAATTTTTTGCACCAGGAACTGTTTACTTCGGGCAAGTTTTCTTTCATCTAGCTTTATTTCGTCTATAGGATACTCATTCGTTCGTTCACAGTTTTATGGTGATGATCAACATTATTGCTGTTGTTCTCAATGTTATTCATTCAGTATGTTTATTACTTGGCCTAGGAATAACCATCATACGTACCCTTTTCTAAACCAATTTATTAGCCGGATAGTAATGAAGCCACCACATATTTTACGTCGTACGTCCATCAATATTATGCCACACATTTTTTTCTAACTACCTCTTTCATTGTTTACTGTAGTTTTTCGTCGATCTTGATATCAAGAATGATGTTAAACCTAAGAGAAGGAACATCAACTTCTTCAAGTGCAATGATGAACCAATTCAATCGCACCAGTTTGATACTAGTATCGAACGGCTCTCCCCCCGCGCTCGCGCAAGATGACGTTACAACAATCATCTTTGGACATATAGGAATGCCTATATCCTATACCAGACATGAGTCGGATTCTGAATCAACTTCGGAGGGGGATATGGAGTTGATCGATAGAGAGCAAATTGTTGGGAATCCGTTGTCTATTGGATTGATTCCATCTGTCACTACTAGAAATGACTTAGAGGCTGCTGAGACTCAAGGGACGAAAACATTGTGACTTAATGGTTTCGAAACACTATTAGTGTATGTACTTGTATAATTATGAGAATGTCTTGGTCGAATCAAGTCGCTGATCCTCCGTCACTTATCCCCATCCAAATCTTTGTACTAGAGCAGAAGGAGAAGAGTGTATTTGGAACCAATTTGAAACACAATCATACCATCGTACGAGATCATTCAATCGTTTTAAAGTTGTCGGTCCGGCGTTTCATTTCAAGGCAGCTCTGAGTTCATACCACTCACTTCATAAATCGGTGTAAATGAGATGTAATGATTTACAATAGATATATATATATACAATAGATTTACACCATACGGTTTTAAAACGCAATTGAAGTCAAGGATTGCAAAGTAGGTCGGAAGATGAATTATCAAAGAATTCTGAGGGGAAGCTGAAAATGAAATCAAGTCCGTCCAGTATGTCCGATCCTCAGCAACCCTTTCTCCGTCAATCTAGGTAACTTCTCCCAAAAATCATATTCATCCAATTCAGGACCATCGCCATACTTGGATTCCCAACTCCTAGGAGGAGTCAAAACCTCAACAGCAAAAACTTCCAGCTTTTCAAACCTCCCCTCGTCTAATAATGTCCTCTCTAATGCCTCCCAGTCAAAACAATAATCAAGCAGATATTCATCTTGACCTCGTATCAATAGATATATGGAAATTTTGGTGATACTGCTGGTGTTTTGTACTCGGTATATGGGAGACGAGTGGGAGGACGAAGAAGAGCTGGCGAATGTGGCAACAGTGGGAGTTAAGGCGGGGGAGGTAGTGGGAATCGTAGAGAGTAGCCGAGTGGGATAATTGCATGTCAGCTTGGCTCTGCCAGATGAAACGCAGTCAGGATCTGATACGACCATTCCCGCTACGTCCAGTCGTAGAGTCAAAAGGTCCAATTTTTTGCATTCCGTTAATCCGAAGTCTGTCCAATCGATTGTTTCTATATGCAAAAGACAGTCAGGAATATGTAACGATGAAGAGAATTGGAAATGACATACCAAACTCCTCTATTCCTATGGCCTGCAGATAAGGAGTTAAATCCATACAAAACCGTCTGAGATTCTTTCGTCCAATCTTCCGTATGATAGATGACACTGCATCAACATCGGCCTGCATATCAAGGGATACTTTTAATTCTTCCAATGTCTCGAAACTTGGAGGTCCATTTTGAGGAGGGGAAGAAAAAATCATATCTATAGGGAAATCGTGTGACATGATTTGATCCAAGATGAAGTTCTGTCCTTCTGTTAACGTCGGTAGGGAGTCAACAGAAGCGGTGACGTTGTCTGCCCAGAATGAAGGTGGGTGCAAATACCACATCTCGAGACGAGAAATTGACGAAGCTGAGATTAAGGACAGTATCTCAATGATGTTAGATACGCGATCCGCCTTATGTCCACAATGCTCAAGACTGAGTAACTGGATTGGTTTGGGGAAATTTGATGGACCAGCCATCAACGTTCCCCCTTCTCCGTCAACTAAAACTTCGTCTGGTGATTGGAACATACATTGTTGGTGTTCAACGACACACTCATGCATGGTAGTGTCCTCCACCGGGCTAACAGCACCTGCGTAAGTCAATGGAAGTCGTGGTGAGGTGGTTTATAGAAGTAAAATCATTGAGAAGTGGCTCACCAGAAACAATCCAGCTATCGGAAAGCTCCTGATGAGCAAATCGGACTCCAAACAGATAAAGCGCTTCCAAATTCCTCAATTTTCCAAAAACCATTCGTAGCAGGTGACTACAAATCTTTGGTCTAGTGCTCGGTTCAGACAAACGTCCGTCGAGACATGCTATTCTGAAAGTCTTGACATATCCCCGTAATGTCGAAGTCCCTGATGTGGGAGAGAAAAATCTCTTCAGAGATTCATGGCATGAAGAATCAGTTGGTGGTACGTGAATTTCGATGGAGCTGAAAAGATGGTATCGACTTGTATACGCCCATTCTCGAGATACCAAACAGCAATTGGACAGAGCTTTTTTATCTGAATGGAGAAAATCGATTATTCTGTCGACCAACTCGGGGGGGATGAACGGTCGTTTGCTTGTCGGAGATTTCCTGAGGGTTAAAGCGCTAATCCATGAAGTTGGCGAACAAATTGGTGCATATGTCATCCGAATCCCTCGAGTATTAGTGTTTGCTTCAAGGTGTGAGTTTTCACTAAGGAGGGGGAAGTTTCTGACTTCTAAGGCGTTGAGTTCGGAGTTCAAGTGATACAGGAGAGAATTCTCACCTTTGCGAGGAAAGATCTTGTATCCTTCAGAAATCCTAGGACTGGTTTAAGTACCTCGGTTCGCTATTGAAGGCAGTGACACAACGGCATAGCTTGATGCTACGAAACCGGATTTTCAACAGATGGACGGGAACTCTTTGATGATCCTCCCCATCAAGATGTAGCGATAGGTTACAGTGGGTAAGTGTACGGCAATGTTGAGAAGAATATCGCCTCGGTTGATCAGATCCAAAGTACTGGAGGTGGTCGATGAGCATCGTATTCAGGGAGATGATGGCAATAAGATATGTTATTTTTATGCATCAATCGGTTCAAAGTCTATTGACACTAAATCATAGCAATGGTATTGATGACGGGTCGCGCAAAAGTAAGTACTATGCTTACTTTCAATTTCTCCAAGAATGTAGGAAGATGGAGGAGAAAGGGCGAACACTCGCCAAATCTATCAGCGTCTATCACAATAGATCAGATTATTCAACTTGAACATTCGCGACCAGTGAATCAGTTTGTTGTCTTACTACCACAATACTTAAGTACCACCATCGACTAGAACTAAAATCTACACGTCTTGCATCGCCGCATATCACAGGTTTACTAAGGGTTTAGGTATGTGTCATTTTGTGGAACACATGTCAATATGTCTCAGAGAAACATATTGAAAAGGTTACACTCAGGAAGACATTCATCATATGCATATGCATCATATTCAAACCTCCAATTTCCAAATGGACCATAGGAATATACAAGTGTGTTTATACTCAAAGCGAAGGTAACTTTTCAGACCACCAACTCTCCCTGACATCCTTATTTTCTTCGTACCATTCCGTGTCATGAGCAATCATAACTCGAACCCTAGGCAGACCCCAAACTTCTCTAATCCTTCTCATGGTATCTTCTGAAGCTTCTTTATCCATGTGGACACATCCTAACCTCCAATCAACAGGGACTTCTACTTTATCTGGACTTTCTCTCAAAATCAATTTTCGACTGTGCGCGCTGTCACCTCCTAGGTAAACCCATCCACCATCTGACGATGTCCGTGCTAATACGTTGATATGCCCTGGACAATGTCCGGGTGCATCGACGATATATAAGCTACCGTCTTTGAAAAAATCGAGCGCATAAGGAAAGGGACCGATAGGAGCCCATTCCTGAGGATTCCCATTTGCGCCGGTCGGCGAGAGGGCGAGTATCCTTTCGTTCGAGGGTGAGAAGGGTAATAATTCTCCGGAAACATATGCTTCTTGATTTTTCGGATATCCTCTTTCTACCAGCTCCAAGGTCTCCTTTCCAACTACGAATACAGACCTTCTATTGTCGATGAAAGGCTTTGTATCTCCAACATGGTCCCAATGAAAATGCGAAAGACAAATGTAATCGATTTCGTCTATCTTTTTAGTGCCTAATGTCGCATTAACATCTCTACCGGGAGCGACATCGACACGAAATGGTGCTATCTTCATTAGCTTTTGAACCGCAGGTGGATAACACTCTTTCCAGTTTTCGCTGACGCCGAGGTCAAACAGCAAAGTCTTCTGAGACTTCGAATGAACGAGAAGGAATGAAAGACATGGAATCAAGAGTGGTTCGTCTTCTCTGCCTCCATCGGATTTAGCGAGTACGAGGGTCGACGGGATCTCGATGTTTCCTCCGTGCAAAACATATACATCGCAGTAGGGTTGTGAAGAGGAAGATGGAGGCGGCAGCTTTGGACTGAGAGGCATCGTCACGGTATTCGGTGTAAGAGTGATCAGAGTCATGCCCGGTGAGTAGGAATGTCTCCTTGCATTGTCCTTCTCTCATGATTTTATTTATAGTCGCCCCACTGGTTGGAGTTTCGTGACCCACTCGGAAATGAGGTCTTAATGGACAGTGGCGCACGTATATGATATACGACCCCTTCAGCTGACTTGCATCTCTTGGTAGTTAGACCTCGAGATGGCTTACAAGTTACCTCGCGAAATGTGGACCAGCATTCGAAAAAGTCAACCAACGAGACATCATTGAATTATTTAATGACAGAAGCAAATCAGTCAGCCAATGCGACAGTCTCAGTGATTCAGAGATCAAGTTTTCAAAGCGTATCATGCGCCGGATATTAGATTGTAGTCAAAGTGTGTCGGCTTGTCCCTTGGATAAGGTTACGTTGTGGTAGAGTGAGAAAGCTCACTCGTCGAATACTAATTTTTCCTTGTTTCTTATTTAGGTCACTAATCACACCAGAAGAAGCGGGTTGAAGAATCGAGCGCCTTCAAGCTTCAAACGCGACGACGAACTTTCACCTTCAACGACGACCTCAACTAACTTCAAGATGCCCTAACTTCTTAAGCACTCGCGACCGCAATTCCTCAAGACTCTGGAATCATCAAGAATGAATTATTCTACTGTCTTCGAAGGATCGGGCTCGGCGGATGGTTGAGGCACACGGTGTCTTCCTTTTTATTTCATTTTCGTATGTTTTTCCTTTATTTTTCTTTCACTTCATTTTTGTCAGGCTTGCCTTGGGTGAAAGTAGCTAAATGCACGCGGAAAGTAGAGGTCGAGAGTGCCAAGCACTGTACACACAACCTGGGACAGTTGTGGAGCTATGAGGGGAGCTCATTGTACTTTCATCACGCCGGTATTTCTCCCTCGAGACATTGTCCGTAGCATGAGGCTACTGAAACCTTAGGTGAGTTACTCCTTTCAGTTTGTTTGGTGATGTCAATGGCGCGGCAGTTTTGTTTTTCATTCTTTATCTCGGTTTATTTGATTTTATCTTTGTTTTTCATTGGCTACCCGAGAAGGAGGCGGCAGCATGAGCAACGCGTGCCGCAATTCCGTTTGTACTTAGCCCGCCGTTCGCGGTAGTGAGCTCCCGATTCAACCTGTTGACTCGAAAAGTCCACTGCGTGCTGAATCCCGTCGAACGCGACGGTTATCGAAGTTTTATTGATTTTTAGTCTAAGTCTTACATCAGTTACTCTACTACCCTCAAGATCATCCTCCTCCTCTCCTCCTTTTTCCCCCGACAACTCTACCGACACTTCAAGAAACGCTCTCGCCGCTAACGCGGGGTGTTATTTTCACTCTACTCGTATACTCACACACGCACGGGTTCCGACCTCGAAACGGATCTACCAACGCGCGGCCAATTCTTCTACAACGTGTTCGATGTTGATCTCTGTCGGAGAGTAGTTCGTTCAGATACAAAAATAAAAAAATATACAGATTCACGATGATTATACAGGAATATGTTATCGACGTCGGCATCAAAATTGTATGGGAAGTGGATTTTTTGGGAACCTGCGCTCTTTGAAAGACTGCATTTCAAACAGTGATTGAGAGACATCTAATTCCAAAACGAAAAAAAAGAAAAATTATGCTGTTTGAGACTATCAGTATGTTAATAATGTGATACTGAAAGATAAAAACATACTATAATATGTTGATTTTCTTAATCACGACCACTCTTTCTGCTGAATCTCCGAGTCAGGACTCAAATTTATAGAATCCGAGTCTATAGCCGCATGAACATGATCTGAGTCGTGATCAAACAAACCTACAGACAACGGATTTTGTACTATGTTCCCTCTATCCCCAAGTTCGATACTTGTCAGTGAATTCATACTAGAATACGACACCGGCATGCCGATATGTCCAAAAATGACAGTTGTTTTGTCTTCTGGTTCTAACGAGGTGATGTGGTTGATATCGCATTTTTGAGCGGAACTTGTTCCTCCTCGGAGATTGAGCATCATTCTAGACACTAGGATTGCTGAGAAGCTGTCACAGGAGAACATGCTCAGTTTCGGCTGAGATTGAAAGAGGAGACATGGATTTTGCGTACGATGAGAAATACGCTGTAGCTTCATTATTACCAGGCTATAAGATCCAAGGTCAGACATTCAGGTTTCAAAAAGATCAGTCTGGCAAATGTGACTTACTGAACGAACGACATCAAGAGCGACGGCGGCAACATTCATAACCATCATAAGCCTGCAATCGCTCTCAATCATCGATAGTAGAACTGCAAATATTGTGGAACCCACCCGAAATATATTGTTCCTATATAACACACCATGATTTTAATGTCAGTATGATACACAAACGAGAACATGTAAATCCTTACCGTCTCGAAGAAGAAGGGTTGTTATAGGTGCTCGTAACCCTACACGTTTAGATTCTTGCCAGATAGTATATGTCTTAGCCCACGTCGCTAACAGAACTATGACTTCGCATAACGCTGCAAGAGACCGTGTCAAAAGAGCCACTTGGATGCCCGCGACAACGTTAAGTTTCATTTTGGTCACCGCGTGTTCGAAGCTATCGATGCTACTCACGACTGGGTAAAGGAGGTTAAAACGAGATTTAAAAAATAAAATAAATGGATCACGCTCACATTTCAACCTCCTCGCCGGAGATTTTGGACCCAGTTAGACAGACCTCATCGTGAGGTAGACGTATACGATCAGACAAAGCGTATTCGACTGTCATTCGATACTGAATATTGGCCTCACATGAGCAAAAAGACATCATACGGAAGGCAATGTGTTGTAGTGTACGTACAATGTTAAAGCAAGGCGTCGTGAGGCCTATCACGAGAATGAGAATGCACAAAAATTGGGCAACTCGGGAGTAGCCCCATATCGCTAGCACGCGCAATGCACTGAATACTTGAGTGCATGTGAAATATATCAGCACGTAGATAGATTGTTACTGAATGAGAAGGTACCCATACCCGTAGTGATAGTAAAGCCAATGATGTCTATGATTCCAGGGAGGATGATGCCCAGTTCACATCGAATGGTGCTAATGAAAGTGGTTGGAGTTGTTGTTGTTTTAGTACGTTACAAGTCGAATGAAGTAAAACATAAGTAGATAACGTACGACTATATTGAAAGGAATGATTGAAGATAAGTTCGGAAACTTCAGCCTTTGTTTCGTATCGAGAAGCTCTTTCAAAGCTTACAGTAGTGAATGCACCAGGAGAATAGGAAAAAAGCGCGTCGAAAACCAGTTTGGGGATACGATGATATCTATTCAGAAAAAATAGAAACTTCATAGTTGTGAATGGTAGTGGCCATATTCGATCCACCTCCAAGTCAAACGTAACCAGGATGTCATAGATGCATACGACTGTGTGTAAGGTCGGTGCATCATACGAGACATTGGCCTTCCGAGTCAGTAGTTAGAACATACTCTTGAAATGCAGTGTAAGCTTACGATCTGCGCTGAGTTGAGTGTAACCGAATGCAAAGCTCCTAAAGTAGTTGAATGAGTAGATGCGGAAGGTGATGGCGATAACACGGACTTACATTGCAGAGATCACCTCAGCGAGTGCAGGATCTGACATGACTGTCGCTTTCTCCAAACGACCAGAACGAAGTGAGGACTTGAGAGAGTACGAAAAAGCTCGAGCATTGGAAGATCGTCACATTATAAGTATCCATAAATAATTTCCATACTCGATCCCCGGTTTCACCTTCATACAATGTTTCAGATTTTTTTTGATAGAGTTGAAGTTGCTGTCATACTTTCGGATGAAAATTTCAACAGATGTCGCTTATGCTATTACCCATTGCCATTACATAATACCTCGCATTGTAAGTATAACGTCTTTAGACGTTTGTTTACACCTCGTAACAGAATGCTGATGTATACGTAGAGGTGCAATCGGCATGGTTTGAGACGGAGTATGCATGAATATAGCACCAGGGAGAGTGCTGAATTTAAGTAGATTTGCATGAAGGGAACCAAGGGGTCTAATACGCATTGGATACCGCGAATTTCCGCTGTGCCTGACGCGGTTGGAATCTATGGGATTTTACATGCAATCTTGTATAGTAACAGATAGGTATGTGCTGGTACACCGATCTGCAAAAGAATTACAGTAAATCCATGCATCTATTCAGTCTAACGTAAGACTCGTACCTGTTACTGACCAGCATATGCTCGTATCCTACTATCTCTGACTTGTTAGATTTTGAATCATCCAAAACCCTCTCACAATGTCTCATTCACACATTGGCCATCATCCAATTGAAATACCCTGATAGTTGATCCTTGCTAAACGGAAGAAACATGCATGAATGGGAGGTCAATGTCTTTGCTGCCTTTTGCTGGGAAGATGAGTTGAGTTCAATCGTGAGCCAGGAGAGTTTGAGTGCAGTACAGGAGAGTCAAATTGAGTATTTCTGAAGAAAAATCACTGTCCTCAGCGACGCACCATGCTTCTGATCATCGTCGTACACAACTCACCTTTCAGCCTGTTTACATGGAAGTAAAATTGAAGGCAACAGCAGCCGCATGAGTCTTAGCGATTCTCCGCGCTTTCCTCGGAGTGGTACGTGAACTTCTTGTGTTGTGCATTAGAAGCCGCTCTTATATCCGAAAACAACCGGAAGCTAATAAGCATCTAGAGGCCCCAAGTAGTCTCTTAACAGCAGCTTGGTAACAATTTTGAGCATTTTGTGTGGGAAATGGGGAGAAGATATTATTGTGGAGATCTTGAAAATTATGAAGAACTTGTGCAAAGCTGTACTGAAAATTTGATAGAAGAAGCAGTAATTGATCGTCTCAGTGATATACCAACGTAAAATGCTAATCTTCACCCACCTTTTTTCAGTTTTGTCGATGAAGCTCTGACTTATGAACCTCTCCCAATACTTTAAACCAAGATAGAGTTGAGGAATTTGTGTTCTCTAGCTTCAAATTGCAGGTTGAGCAGTAGTTGTAACGATTTAGCGGAAAGTCGAATGTACTGAAAGTAGAGAGGAGTGTCAGATTCACGGGCGGCCCGGTCTAACTCGAGACGATGCAGCCACGTGACCCAGCGTTCAGTAGAGGAGCCCAATGAGTCACGGTGTTCGGAACAGCTGCATCGCATTTTCGAACATCTTTAAGATGATCTTAGCCTTATTATGCCAGTATCAATGTTAGATTTCGAACCAGAAGAAACTATAGAGTCGCATGGTGTATAAGTATCGTGAACTATAGGATTAACGTTGGTGTATGTCTAGATTCGGGCGGGGTGGTGGTAGGTTGTGGAGTAGTTGGAGAAATTTATTTATTTATTTGTGTTGAGATGAGGATGGCAGACTGCAGTATCAGGCGGGGGACACAAATACAATATGATGTATTAGATATATTATTATAATTCATGTGAGGGGAATATAAAAGTCGTGATGTGACATTCGTGAACAAAATCATAAGGTATCATGAGAGGAGAACGAAAAAAAATCTTGAGCGACGACCATTCGCCAGCTAAAGCAAAGGCGTTCGCAAAATCTTATGCATAAGACGCACCATCAAGCCGCACCACTTTTTTCACCTTCAGCCCTTTCAACATGATGTTGATGAAAGCCTGAATCTCTAACTCTCTCCTCCTTTTAAACCTTGCCGAACGCCACCTCCAATCCAACCTAAAGTGTAGCTCCTCCAATTCCTTATACTTCAAAAGCGTCATCTCGAGTTTTCCCCACTTATTCGAAAAGAACTCGGATATGACGGAATTGTTAATTAAGTTGTCCGAATCGAGGTCGAGAGTAATATGATGGATGTTATGAGGGAGGTACGACAGAACTTCTACAACTTGATCGTATAAAAAATCGATGTCTTTGCTGTTATTGACGGGTTGCTCATCATTAATCATTGGGAGTTTGTAGGTGAAAATCGGTTGAAGTCTGACGGTGAGGCGGAATGATTTGAGTGCAGTACAAGATGAGAGACAGAGGACATCGTAATCGGGAGGATCTATAATCAAAAGTGGCTCTCATTCAAATGATTTCGAATGGTGAGGGAACGTGGATACTTACCTGATGACCAGGAACTCAAATTTCCCGAAAGTTGAAGAGTGACATTTTGAAGATGTCCCTTTGCGTTCTGTACAAGCAATCCGAATTCAACCAGTTCCTCCTTATTCCGACAAGACACTCAAAGGTCTTTCAACAGAGATCCTGGGAGTGAAACACGGATGGTTCTTATGAGAGATGCAAGAGATAGAAGATGCCTCGATTTATCATCCCACAAATCCAGTCTGTCAACTCGTAGGTTAGGAGGAAAAGCAGCAGTCTGGATTCTGGTGGATCTCTTCATTTTTCTCGGAGTAGTAGCAGTAGTGGCTGGTTTTTTGCTTGAAGCCTTGGTACCGTGTATCAGAAGCTTCTCAATTTTTGAGAACAAGGTGAGGATCCCCATCAGCCTCGAAAGACTCGAGATGTTGTCGAAGAGTGAAGTGTCCACGATCTCGAGGGTCTTGAGAGCCATGGGTACCCCCGAACGGCAAACAGAGTTTCTATCTTCCAAAGGATCCGTGTACTGGAGATTCTCCAGCTTTACACCTTTCAAACGGGGTAAACGTATATGTAACAGGATGAATCGTAAAACCGATGGTTTGAGCCGTTTGTGTTCAAAGTCGGAAGAGCCGTCGCAGTTTGACTGGAAATGAAGATATCGGATGTTGAGAAATGTGTTCTTATGAGCGAGAATCTCGGAGCGAAGGAGCTCAGCTAATCTCTCAAATTCATTCCCTGGATGTGAAGGGTCGGCGATAACGTGAAGGGCGTTGGAGTAAAAGTAAAGCAGCCGACGAGATCGAGTGGACCACATTTTAGAGACGAGGGAACACGCTCGCAGTGACTGTTTGTCGTCCTTCAGACAGTCAATAATCATTGCTACGATATCCCTGTTCGTATGCCATGTTATGTCGTAGGTAGCGGCTGAGCGCTTTCGACGCCTAGTTACACGCGACGGATTCCAGACGTGATTTGACCCATTGAGGATAATGCAACGTCGTTGACTATGGCTTGCAACAAAGAGGTATCCAGTTTGTTAGTGAGTGGGCGTGAAGGGGACTGAGGGGGTAGGACTGGGGGTGCTGGCTTGTCTGGCACGAGTTAATATCGAACATAACTTGCATTAAAGCCACTAGTGTACCAAAGGTCAATCCAGTTCTGATAACATTGAGGCCACTCAGGGTGAATTATTGTGGTATGGTCAATGCATTATAATATGAAGATTACAATGCTTGGATCAGCTGAAATCAAATCTTTAGCCAAAACAAAAACAAAGATAATGAAAATGAACCTCGGATTCCTCATGGCTCTTGTTGTGCACATATGGATACTCAGTTTTTCCGGTCTTTTACAGTAAGATGGTTTCATCGTGATTCGTTTCTTGTAAGTAGATGCATTTTATGTTGCAGGATAACGTGGCTTGAACAAGCCTGTAAATTCGTTCAGTCTGCAGACGAAGTTGAAGCCACTTGTAGTCTAGCAAGCCTGAGCTCGAACGCCCTGTAACAATACAAGAAGTTTGATAATGCGAGATAAGAGATAATCATTAGAATTATTTCAACTCACCGCCAAGCTCCAGTTTCTATAAGGCCAATTCGTGGTGATCGAACATGATGACATCCACCATGACCTAAGGGGGTACAATAACATTCCTCTAGATCCTTCTTCCGACAACAGGGTCCCGCAGAATGGCGGCAATGACAAGGCAAACGCGAATCTTCTGGCTCGACTTGATGATCATTCGCCGGTAAATAGAATAAAGTAAAAACTACAGATTTTTGATCAACTGGCGGTGCTGGAGGTCTGAATGAAAACCGTGACCTGGCGTTCAGTATCGGAAGTGGGGATGTAATCTTTGATGTAAAGAGGCGCCAAGCCTTCGGATCTGGTAGACTGGTTGTTCAATATCGCACTCCTGCCTTCTTCCTACATTTATTGACGATGCTTACTGCTCCAGTCATTCATTCTATCCACCGGTTTTATGTAATTGGTTTAGCTTCCTATGCCTGGCTCTCGAACTAACACGGTGAATTCCATCTCAGAGTGACGCGAAGCCACACTAGTACTGCTTCTGCTCGTGGGTCTGTTATGCTGCTTATGCAAATAATCAGTTTTCACGTTTACATCTAGAGATAATACCGGCAAGAACCCATCTAGGACTTCGGTGCCGCATCCTCGACGTACAACGCGCCTTAAATGTTAAAACCTGTGCTCTAATCATTCTACAAAATCTCTGGCCGACTAAGAAAACCACCGTTAACCGTACCTCAAACTTGAGAATGTCTTGCTAAGAAAAAGACCCCACATTCAATTCAACCACAATGAATGCAACCCATTCCTCTCGATTAGTTCACGACGAATTGGCCGCAGCTCTAGCTCAGATTGAAGTTTCTCGAACTCTCCTTTGCTTCACTATCGGTGTAGGTGTATTCATTCGTCAACTTTTCGTTCACAAGCGCTGAATAACATGTAGGCGTGGGTCTGGGATGTCTTGCACTCACTTGGTGAGGAGGCCTTGATTTTGGTCAACATCGGCGTAAGGATGTACGACTTGATATATGTTCTGTCTAGATTATACACTGTTTACATTTCCCGGTATCAGGTTTTGCTCACTACGTTTAAATTCTTCTCTCAGGATCACAACTGCTATCTCGATATTCGCCATGCTTATCTTCACTGGTAAGTATTTTCCCCTAAATTGTTCAAGCTTCGCTAATGATATCTTTGTTTGTAGCCGGTCCGGTTGACGATTGTAACACTCTCATCAAAATTGGCACTTGGACTGGTGCATTCGCTACTTCGTGCAATGCTCTGCTATTTTTCCTCCGAACACGTGCGGTATTCATATCTTGCCCAAAATCAGGTTTCTCCTGGCTCTGCTTTGGTGTGGAACGCTAGGTATATATAGCGTCCCGTTCTTTATGATCGGAGTTCCTGTAATTGTCGCATACGATACTCCTCTCGCCAGCACATACGAGAAGACTTGTGTCGCCCAGGGTATAAACGTGCAGAACGTTCCAATGTTTGACTTGTATGTGTCAACAGGTCCCGTCATGATGATGGCCCATGACACAGTCATGTATCTCGCAGTTGGAATCAAGTTGACCAAGGACAGACTCGCTCCAACCCAGCAGCGAAGAGGTGGTGTCGTCGAACTGGAGCGTTGCTTGAGAGCGTTCTTCAGTGGATCTGAGATGGGAAACCTTGCGAAGACTCTGGTAGTCAGCGGGCAGGTATACTACTTGTGAGTTTCGACTGATTCCATTGTAAATGCTGATTCTGATATTGTGACAGAATCACCGCTACTGCAAGTCTTACAACGTTAATATGCGTCTTATCACCGTCCATACCGGAAATCGTGCGGCATTCTATACCAGTTCATAACATCATGATCCACAACAATATGGCCTGTAAACTTTACCGTAGGATAAAGCTGGGTGGCATAACAGATGGGTCCCCAAAGTTTATTGATAATTGGGAAACGGGTCTCTTGGCGAGGAATTCGCAAAGCGAAAGTTCGTCTCCTCAATGACAGCGATATCCGTGGTGAATCGTAACTACATGAAGCTGTGGGAGACCTGATGTCTTGACAAGGGTGCTGTCATATAATGGTGAGTCGCAAAGATCGCTCGCGAAATCGGTACTGGTGTTGACTGGATCTCACTACATAATTAGAAAATACCGAGTTGTGACCCAGAGGGGATTTTCTACTGCGGAAGATTGGTGATCGTCTTCCATGAATATCCATGCATTCTCAATGTTTGTTCCTTGGCCTGGAATACCAATGCCAAGAGCTAGTTGTATATGCGTGTTGGCAGCCTTACCCTTCTTGTGAAGTCAATTCAGCACAAGTAAGACTACCATGGTTTCAAATTTCTCTCTTTCTCCGCCTGTGCTATATTCTGATCGGTGTTCTAGTTTCAATATTGAATATTCAATGGCGGTTCGTACTTGCCGAGATACACGTCCAACATTATTGTTTCCAAGCACCTCGAAGCGTAGGCATGTAATAAAGCTATGACATTGTATCGGGAACGTGAGTATTTTGATCGGCTTCAAAGCAAGTGCCTGAGACTCAGGCCGCCCAGCATTCTCAGCTTGTTCGAATACTTTCAACGCTGCTGGGTGTGGGTTTTACATTCCGTTGAAGACAAAATTGTTCCAACGTCTGAGAGGACATGAACGTCAGATTATTGATTACTATCTCCCTTTTTTCAGAGCCGATTCGACAATCGATATCGTAATAATTTGCGATTACCTCTGGGCGGTGAGCGCACACCAAGCGCACGCTCTATTGGGTTCAAACATGAAGAGCGTAACCTATTGTGGCAGGCTGGGAACGCCAACGGTTAATATATGATTGACGGGTGAGTTCTTCGATTCTGTGGTCGTTCTTGACTGATCACCCAGCTAACTGCTCTCATTTGCGAAATACTTTTACCTTCATCAGGACCTCAACTTGTCGTCCCTCGTTTCAGTATGTCCGATGTCGACGAGATTGCTGCAGAGTTAATATCGATGTAAGTTTTATTCTTGAAGCTTGAAGTCTTGGAGATCAGCTGACTCAAATCTGTACTTAAGCAATTCATATAATTACACACAGCTCAGCGCAAATCGTGAGTCTGCAACGGTATCCCGCTGACTATACGCTCATATATCGGGATTTCTTGCAGTGATATGCCTCTACGACCTCTTGATTACATTTGATCTCGAACGGGAGCGAATATGGCCGCTACGACTCTCCACTATGAAATTATTGTTCTTGTTGAACAGATACCATCGTCTTCCTAGATTGGTCTTGGATGGATTGTTGACTTATCCTCCTGGAGAAAAGTTCACTAATGTAAGTCCTCGTCATGAAACCCGACGTTCAGTGCACATTACTTATCATTTCTGCCGTTGTCGATGTTGGCAAATCACTCGAATTCATCTCAGTCGTGAGTATTGATTTCATACTGGTTCATTCAGCGAATTTATGTGGATTTGTAAACAGCGTTTTAGCCTGCAATCTGGGTACTATCCTCCCTGGTGTCATCGATCTGATATCATTTACAATAACTGCAGGTGAGCAAGGTGAACTTTCTTTCATTGTCGTTTTCCTTATGCTATCAAGAAAAGTATTCAGTGCTCTTCGGATTCTGGCAATATGGGGATATAGTCGAAAGGCCCAGTTTCTTTGTCTCATAATTCTAGCGGTCGGTTTGACGACTCCTTGTTTCAACATCGTACGTTATTTTCCTTCGAGATCAACGGTTTTTAAAATTCATGCTGATCACCGCGTTCTCGTGGCCTCCCAGTACCGGATGACAATCATATATTCATTGTCCTATCAAATACATCTGCCCCATATAGCTATCTGTCAAAGTGGAGCTAAAATATCGGATGAAAAGATTAAAATGTAGGCATACTATTTATACCTTTCGTTGATCCTTTACGACCTCATCTAATTACCTCCCTTATTGACAACGTTTAGCCGTGAGTGCAACAAAAAATCATAATCTTAATACACCATTTCTCAAGTTCTAACAACCTTCGTTTCCTGCTTAGTGGCTCTTTTAACTCGGTCGTTCGCAGTGTTATGCGAATTCATAGTCCTGATTGCAACGTGGTGGAAGACATATACCGTTTGGATGGAATCAAAACGTATCGGGTTTCGAGCTCCTATAACAACACTTCTTCTGAGAGATGGCAAGTCACTTTCTTTGCAAAGAATTCGCCCACATCGACTGATTCTCAAATATTTTTCTTATTGTCATCGTTTAGGAACGGTTTATTTTGGGTAAGCTCCCAGCAATTTCTTTGCATATTGCGGAGAGCTTCCGACTCACATTCCTATGTTTTTCAGACTTATGATGGTTATGAACGTCATTGCCGTCATTCTCGACTGTATGCATTCGGTACGCACGTATGGTTTACATGTTACCACCTCATTTCGTCTTAAATCACTTCAGCCCGGTGGTAATCAAGCTACTGCTTATTTTACAGCGTGCGTATACTAGTTAAAAATTTTCTTAATAGTCTTAAAGGGGCAATCAAAGTCTAAACGCATGTCCTACATACTAATAGGTTCTCTTCCATCCTAATATCAAGAATGATGTTGAACCTTCGAGGAGGAATATTATCTTCAACCAAAGATAATCGTCTTTCCAATCTAAATGGAGATACCAACATTATCATGTCGACGAGTACTTCACAAGTTCTGGAAGAAGACAGGACGACAATCATATTTGGACATATTGGCATGCCAGTATCCTATTCAACATCCGATTTCGCGTCGGATGAAAGCATGGAACTTGTCGGTATAGATTACCCAGAGCGACAGACTCAGAGACAAATGGTTGACTCTCCATTATCTGTCGGATTACTTCCCAGCCGCGGACCATTCACTGCCTGAAGTTGACTGTATTAGCATTGAAGGAAATGGATGATTAGGGATTTTTCGAGTCTATCATAATTTATGCTACTGCCACTGGCAGTGGTTTGATCACAAATATGTAATTCAATTCTAACACGAAAGCAAGCTGTTACAAAACGTATAGGTTGATGCGAAAGCGAACATGAGGTTATAACGTACAGAGCAGCAGACCACTAATCTATCCATTCCTGCCAACATATCATACAAAAAACATACCAAGTATATACTACAAACTTTTTAATTCCCAAGAAGCTATAAATGAACGATTCAGAATACTGTTATATTGCATTCCATATCTGACCTTCTACATCACTTCCCGCATTTGAGTTTTCAGTTCTGATACATGGAAGTACGTCATGAGTTTCTCCTTGTGCTTCAGTGAGAACATAAGAAAACCTGAGTTCTCCATCAAATCGTCCGACGTTGAGCATTCCTGAGGAGTCGGTATTTCCGATTCCATTCTGTCCACCACTAAGAAGGGTGGTACGCGTGGAGGTAGCATTAGCGTAAGGATGTGCGGAGGTTGGTGATACAGTTGGAGAATCAGTCGAGAGATGAGCATGAGGATATATCATGGTGGACGGAGATTGTGCGAATGGATGCGGGGACGCCAAGGAAGTTGGAGAAGATACTGAACTTGAGAACGGATGGTGGTTCCGTACATGCGCCAACAGTGGTATCGCAGAAGATGGCGGGGAATGGTACTGCACAGAGGGAGAGGATGCCGAAGGAGACATGTCATGGTTTGGTGATGATATCGAAGAGCTTTGCTTGCGTCTTGAAGTTCTCGGTACAGGATAGATGGGTATTTCGATCGATGGTTTTGAAAGCTTCCCTGGTCTTTCCCGTCCTTGATCATTACCAACTCGAACTGGCCCATCCAAATCATCATCAAATCCACTCATTCGAACACCCTCTTCAAAATATCCAAAACTTGCCAAACTATTTCCACCAAGTCCATGTCCAAGAACCCCTTTCATGGGACTTCCACTCGTTTCTGACAAATTGATGCTTTGGAGTTCGTACCCAATGTCGCTTTCGGTATCATGCATACCTTGTCGTCTGTCTGCAACACCTACAGCAACAAATTGAAATGCTCCTTTGGGTTTGGTTTTGTGTTCGACCGAGCTTCCCTCTTCACCTGTCATACTAACGAAAGAGCTGTCTCCGGGTGAAAAGTCACGATCACAAGAAAGGTGTACTACCTTGATCTCATGATCGTCATCGTGTAACTGCACAGAGATAGAGGGGTTACGTCTACCCCTAGTCAAACTCTTTCGCGAAATTCGCTCGAGAACGGATATTCTCTTTGAAGATCGTGTCGCAACATTGGCGGGACCTACGTTAGGACTGCCTTGAGAATTTGAATGCGTATGCGTTTGCGAAATAGTGGTGGTGATGTTTCTCGGGACGTTTTTCCAAATACGCCAGACGTCGCGCTGTGACCCGAATACAACAAAGACAGCAAGACTGACTACAAAAACATACGTCACGATTGAAACTAACAGAGTGCGATATGACTTACAAGTTGAGAAGAACAAATCAGGAATAGGCTTGCATTAATAGTGCATGAGCTTTTTGCATGGACATCGGATAATTGTGACAATCACGTACGTTCGCCCAATCAATAATAGAAATAATATTCAAACTAAGATTCAACAGTAGTTAGAATAGATTTGAGCATTGAAGCCAGGATACGCACCATAGCCCAAGTAAAACATAGATCCCAAATATACACACCCGAATTATGAGTGACATATCGAATGTCGTTCGGTCCTTCGATAATTGTTGAATCCTGGCCTTGTTGCGTCGTAGAAGTAGCACAGTCCATACTGAGAGTCAAATAAGTCATTGTAACTCGATCAATGTGATAGTATACACTTACTCTCAAAGACAACAGATATCACCATCCCGCATGTTCCAACAACACCCAGAGCTTCCATCCTGAAGATAGAACCAAACATCAATCAGAATCACAAGGTTCGATGAAGAAGGGAGAGAACCCTACAGCTGGATGTCGTTCACAGTACAGTAGAATACTACCCTGTAAACCAAATCTGGTTCCTTCAATCCCATCTATTGCATCAAGGATTAGGGCAAGCCGGGATTACAGAATGTCACCGAGAGACTTACTCCGATTGTGGCACCGGCGAAAATCAAGAACAAAACATACGGAACGGAAACACACTGAATTGAGAAGCTACCCATGAGAATGTAATAAGATGAGTAAGGAATTAGAGGGCTCACGATGATCGTAGTCCAATACATCCAATTGTCGCCGGAAAACCTCGCACTGACAGCCTTCTTCACAACAAGCCATACCTATAAGTGTGACAAAACAGTATTCAGTATGAAGAAGAAAAGATGTGCTGTAAGAGATACCGATGACGATGATCCCTTCGCCTCTGGTAACCGACGACAGGCATCCAAAGCTGCCGCGAATGAATTTTCATACTCACATGGAATACTAAAGCCGGCGCTGTGGTTGCAACTCTGTTCATGACGGGAAAACATATATACAAGCGGCGGGCGCGGGGTTAACGCAGGAAAGATCCGGAAAACATACGAAGGGGGTTCAATCAGAGGCTGATTAAAGTTTAGAATCCATCCGAACACTTACAGAACTTGTTGAGCCATGGTTAGAGCTGCACTAGACAGACATACACCGAAAGACGGCGGAGGACCAGTTACTTGTCCAGTATAGTACCTGCAATGAAGATATATTTTGTGAGCGAACTGGACCGAATTGAAGAAAGGGGGCAGTTTACAATAAGCATAAGCAAGGAAATGTGGAAATCCACCATGAGAAGCACAGAGAAAGAAGCAGGGGGTTTCGCGGCCTGCGGTAGGTAATGTTTAACACGTAAAACTGCATCTATCAGTTATGAGAGGACGTACTTTCGTTGCTTCGATGGCCATAACATAGTGACAAGTAACACAGTCAACCCAATTGCACCGACGATCTGAAAAATGAAATAGAAGTAGATCCTCCAGTCGGCATGCACGATTACGTTGTCCTTTGAGTAACCTGTAGATACTGAATCCAATTCGACGGTCGAAAGGCTATCCCGACTTTCCAAACTACGAGAGAGTATCCCAAGTGACAGCGATGATATTACGAGACTTGCTTGAGGATCATCTGTTGATACGGCAGTGGGCATGTCATAAATACGAAGGAGTGACAGCCCTGCAGCCACCATGGCTGGGGAGAAATGAAGGTAGACAGAAAGATGGTGAGGGAGTTTGTGGGCGAAGAAGTGAGCCTGAGGTGAGCCTACCCAAAAGGGCGATTCCCTTTAGAGTGTTCAGACACTCGTAGCGAGGTTATATCACAACTTGATCGCGCCCTAGGAAGCGTATAGATCTGAGATGTGAAATGACGAAGTCTGAACGGTCCTCCGTTGCTGACTGAGGAATTAGAAGGCTTTTAAGACCTCGCTCATATTCATTTCTCCACCTTCAATTTTAGTAGCAGTG
Organism: Abortiporus biennis; assembly: GCA_022606235.1. NCBI lineage: Eukaryota > Fungi > Basidiomycota > Agaricomycetes > Polyporales > Podoscyphaceae > Abortiporus > Abortiporus biennis. Next base: position 126,393 of record JABYQP010000040.1, read on the forward strand.
AGTGAATCATGTGAGAAGATAACGAGGGAAAAGACATACCAGATGCAAGCCAATAATGTTTGAAGAATGTGCCAAGATAATGTCGCATGAGAGTGTACGGTACTCAGCGACAATATTTGTTGGTAGATCGTAAAATTGAGCCATAATGTGCCCAAACGACTGTATGTTTGGTTGATATGGTATGGGTACAACCGCTCACAATTGCGCAGTAATGATTACTTCTCGTAGTTCGCTGTGAGACTCTAGGAAACAAGAATGTATTTCCTCTTAGAATGTGGCGTAACATTTGCACTGGATGGGAGCGTTCGAATTTGAAGAACTTGGAACGAATAATCGGATTGAGTTGGAGAGAATGTGTTGGAGGCAAGTTGGAGGTGGAAAATATTTGCCGGCACGTGGGCTATCAGATCACTAGCACTGCCCTTGGCGAAAAAGGGAACTTTTAGCAAGAACGAACTTAAACTTCTAGCAACCCAGTTCCTCCGAAAAAAAATACACATCGTTGCTTGTCTACCGAGACTGTGTATGATGCATGTCGATTCCGCAGCGTTGTCGACCTTTGGTTATTTAATCAGTGTAAGAAGACCATAGAACCAATCAAATACTTACACGCACAGTTTCTTTGAATCGGTTCAGGACTCTATCGCCAAGCTTTGAAAGACGACACGGTCAATATTTCATCAGACCGTGCTGATTTTCCTCTTTCTCACCGAGCTTCCTATATATACCAATTATAGATCAACGCCTCCGCCGGTTATTGCGCCCTAAGTAAGTCTAGATTTTAGCACTCGTCGTTAAGCAAAGCCTCACCGCCACCGTCATCACTCACCAGGGCTCTTGATAGAGTCACATACAAGAATAAACGAGCAGCAAATTCTGAGTACTGCGCATGGACGAAGAGTCGCAGTGGAGATCTGCGTTCTGGTGTTAAACCTCTTGTTAGATCAAATGCCATAGACTCGCGGCACTTTTAGGCGATTATATTGATTTAAACTTCGTATGGTCAGAGCCTGAAGCATTTATGAAAAGAATGAGAAAATTTACTCACCCATGTCTGTCCAGAGTCAAATATGTAGCATCTTTTCAACCGTGACGTTCAGATTTGCGGCAAAGACATTCTTAAGTTATGGTGATAAGATTTACAATCTAATCTAATCTCACAAGCGCTGGATGTCCATGATCGTAGTTCGTAAGGGTACTTGCAAGTTGCAACTAACCACCAACCCTCCAGGATGGAAATGTAGCTCTCCAATCACTCTGATATTTGTATGCTTCTACTAATCATCTATATTCTGTTGCAAGAAATCATATCCAATTCATCAGTTCGCAATCCTCCAAATTTGGCCTCCCGAGCACGAACGGCGTCCCTAAAAGGTGTATCCGAAATCGGGATGTAATGCTGCATGACATGACACTGACCGTTGGATTTCTGTGTTTTTTGTCTATGTATTTTTTTCAAGAAGCCATTCGTATATGGACTTGAAGCAATATATGTTGCTGTTCAGTTGACAGCATACCGCAGTAGCAACAATAAAACTGAACAAGTTGCGAGACATCGAGCATGCAAATGTTTTGTACAGGCTCGAAGAACCACGTCGTATTCGTCGATACGGTGTAGACAAAGAAGGCAATACCGATTCGGGAGTGGTAGCAGATCGAGGTGAGCCTTTTCTCCATCTCAAGCCGATCGAAAATTTCTATCTCATTGCAGAGCTTCAGTATAAAAATCTCTAGGTGACTTTACCATGTCGTTCGAATATATATCGTGGATTCGTTCCACGGATTCAGAGGGTTTGATTAAATCGAAGGCAGCGAATTATAGGTAGACTATACATGATTCGCTACTTGGGATGCTCAAAGCTAATTGACGGTACATCACATTCAGTTCGACTATCGAAAGTCAGGAAACCTGATCTCGGACCCGCTTACTGCCATAGTTCAGTGTTTCACTCTAACCTGACCAGAAGCTCGTCACATTTTGCTCCAGGCTGTCATCGCAACGAATGGGCTCTCATTTGATGACACCAAGAAATCCAGAAAAGGAGATTGAAAAACAACTTCCGCTCATATAACAAGCAGCACAAAGCTCCGTTGGGTCGTATTTATGACCTGATACCCCCCTTTTCCTCTCTCTTTCAACTGGTCACCGGTCACCTTCTGCTTTCTTCCTATCGCCACTCTTTCTTCTGCTGTCTTTGGATCCTCTGTTGCGGACGAGGGACGAACATCAAGAGGTGTTGAGAAATGGCGGATTCCTCAATAACTACACCGAACCCTACCACTCCTTTAGCATACTTGCAGCCTAATATTGCTCGGCAGACAGAGGTGACAAGATATGTGTTTGCTGCTACGATCGGAGTAAGTACCATCTTTGTTTGACGGACCTTGATGTTTTAACAATTTGACCCCTTTGGCATGCAGTCGTTTGCATGGGATTATTTGATGTCGATGAAGGAAGATTTCGACATGATCTTCCGAACGAAATTCAGATGGACCGATATACTATACCTTCTTTCGCGGTAAGAGGAAAAACCTGCGCATTGGAACTTTCATTTGACCACTCTCCTGAACATAGATCCCTCACCATCGCCTTTCTCATCCAATCATTGGTTTTTACAGGTACGTATTGTTAACCTCGTCTTTTGATTTCTCAAGTTGATCTCCGACACTTCAATTTTTCAGTTGGGCCAGCAAGCAATTGTCAAGCTTTGGCACTCTCAGTAGGCTGGTGCTACGGTATCGCCATGCCTCTAAACTCGCTCCTTTTCTTTGTCCGCCTCCAAACAATATTCTCGCCGTCTCCAACACTCTCTCCTGTGATTTCGAAAATGATCACCGGTGTATTTTCTCTTCTTTGGCTAGCGACCTTATCATGTTTCACCGCACCGTTCGCTACGAAAGGCGCGACACATATCGGCCTTTCTAAAGCATGTCTTGAAGACAGGATGGAACAATTTGGCTCTATTGGGCCGGTGTTAGTGTTCATATATGATCTTCTGATCTGGTTAGCTGTCCATGTTCGATTGACTCTCAGTCGAATACATGGAAAGGACGGATCACGGTCATGGTCGACAAGTTTCTGGAGCCGGGACGGTTTATCAAAGGGTTGGAAGATATTCACATCGGACGCTCAATTGTTCTATCTGTAAGTTCCAACCTCTTTCAATCCCTTATCTCAGCATTCGATGACCGTGTCCTTCCTTTTGTATAGTGCATCCATAATTATCAATATTTTCTCTATCATAATCATGTTCACGGGCGCGGTTCCTACAGTCTATCGATTCACGGTCGAAGTTCCAAACGTTGCTCTTCAAAACGCAATGGCATGCCGAGTTTACAGACACCTCAAATTGGGCTACATGACAGACTATAGAACCGCAACAAACACTAGTAGTAATGGGAATACTACTTCAGGTGGTGGTGGTGTACATGGTGCTGCAACTCATGCTATTCGTGTCCCGAATAGACATGATTTGCATCTCAGTACATTCTCTCTTAGTAGAGGTCGTGTTGAAGAAGGAATGGCTCCTTTGGGGAGTGATGAAGAAAAGGAGGGTCCTCTTCCATCTGGTGGAACTCATATCATCGTTACCACAAGCAAGCATGTTTATACTGATCATGATGGGTCTCCCAATGATTCAGACACGGTTTAGCTTACTGTACATGATCAGAACGCTTTTTGGTACCACCTGTCTGCCTTGCTTATTTTATGTACTGAAATATGTGGGTTAATTTCGTCGCAAATTCTTAAAAGTCTCTTTCCTAAACACTCGGTGAATAATGTCGTGTTTTACAGACTGGACAGTACTTGATGGTTTGTGCCAAAAAGTCGATATACATGGCGGAATGGCCGAGTGGTCTAAGGCGCTAGAATCAGGCAATATATGCAATCTAGTCCGAAAGGGCGTGGGTTCAAATCCCACTTCCGTCATCGATCATCGCGATACTTTTTTTTTCCATGAGCATTCATTCATATTATCCTACTCGCAAAGTTACTTCATCACTTCCGTTGGGTGTCGATGAAACTATTCCGAGTACTCGCAAATTCTAGGGAATATTCAGCTCGCATTCTCAATAAGTCTGAAATTTGGATACACATTTGATCTGTACTCTACATCTTGAGCAGACATTTGACCGAGATCCTCAAAAATAACCTATAAACTACATCACACCTTGTTGTGATAGGGATGATGAGACAAGTTGGAGCATTTGCCTTCAAAAATTCCATCGATGTCAACATCATCGAGATGCTTTTGGAGGGCCTGTCGCACATAATCTCTCACTAAACCATTCATTTCAATTTGCTCGTCCGGTTCCAGCTCATCATCGAAGTGACACCCCGGTGTGTCTCCTGCCTCCACTGGTAGTTTGCCATGGATGACCACCTTCTTGCAATTGGCTCCACGGAGGTTGAAAAGTACCTCGCCTAAGTGGCGCCAGAACTGGAGTTGTGGGCCGACGTCCTCCAAGGTATCTCTGTTGTTGCAGGAACCTTGGTGTAAAACATGAATATGAAGGGTGTGCAATGTTTTCGGCCCATGTAAGAGCAACCCTTTCATGTAATCGATCAATGTGCGGTTGTCGGAAATCTCATCGACCTGTATTAAGGGTGTAGTATAACCTGTGGAACGATTCATGCATAATAATTTTATGCGCAAATGAAGTCGTTGTAAGCGGCAACAAGAAGACAAGTCAAATGGAACATCGTAAGTATAATGGTCTGAATCAAGAGAACCATGTTAGTAGTATTACATGAAGAGAAAACTAATCATTGATTAGAAAAACTTACTATTACCAACAGCGAAGGGGAGAGGATAAGGTATCTCCATTGCCAATTCCTCGAGATTGTTACAATGCGGGAGGAGCGTACCGAGTACCATGAATTCCTCGGGGTGTTTGGTCTGTGTGTCGATGGAGATAAGAGATGATGGCGAAGCACACCGAAGAATTTCCAGGAGCGGTATGGAATTGGTAATGGTTGGGTTGGAGGACTTGAATATGACACGTCCGATTCTTGGCAGATCCACGTTGTTCAAGTCGCTTGGAGGATAGTAATCATCACCATAAAACCTCAAGTAATTGGGGCTGAACCAAACGTTTCCGGACAGTATGAGAGATCCAATTTCATCGAAACATTTGAGGATTGGGATGAAATTAACAAATAACTTGGACGAGAGTTTGGGAGATTGATATTTAGGGACTCCAATGACCAACTTTTCTAGCTTGAGTTTCGGGGCCGGCGTTATCAAACGAGTTACACAGTCACTAGGTGGTTTAATGAAGAGTCCATCCCAATCTGTTGGAGTAATGAATTGCAAGGAGGTCAGATTTGGGAAGACCGTTAATGCTTCTTCAATCAATTCTGGGTCCCAACCGCTGGTCTCGCCGTCGTCTTGTATTTCTGTAACGTACCGTGTAATCCGGAGGTTGCTATCATCACATTTGGTGGAGCTTTTGGCAATTTCCAGCAGTTTCCGATAATGTGACTTTCGAGGACCCATGTATCCTTCGAGTTGGGAACGTCTTGACTCGGATGGGGTTTTGTTGGGACAGTGCACTGTTTCGAAGAGAACTCGAATAGCTTCAGCCCGAATCATCCTAGAAAGTTTACTCAAGACGATGAGATCAGTGATCTCCGAAAATTGTGCCACTACTGCCCAACATTCTGGAGGAAGTCTGTCCGCGCCTGGGATAGGTGTGATTCGAGTGGCGAAGGATGTGATTAGACGATATATCGAAGAGACGTAACGACGAATATGTTTCGGTTCCATAGATACGAGTAGTGATGTAATAAGGTGGTTTGGGAGTGAGGGGTAAAGAGGCGATTGTATCGTGTTGTCCACACTGACGGACAGTCTACAGGATTGTTAGCATGAAATAAACGAAAAGTGGAGTTCTTTTATATGGTAGCAAGATGTTTACTGTTGTTCGCAGATTGCATAGACCTGTGTATTCGAGCCCGAGGATGACACCAAAATCTGTTGCTAGGGTCATTCGCTACAGCTCCGGAGAATGAGGAACCTATGCGAGGAAGGGTCAAAGGCCAACTTGGGATTTGAAAAGCGGATCCGAAGCAATGCACCCAGGAACTTTTAACCTAACTCGATAATCTCAGAGAAGTAGCTCTGAGACAAATACACGTACGTACGTATGTCTGTACCCTCCCGACGCGATGGTTCCGAGTCAAACCACAAACTGGCCAATTTCGTTCGTTGCGCTTTGCATAGCCACTGGAGTCAGAATGTTCACCGAACAACTTTTCCAATAAGGACATAATCTGGACAAAATAATTTTCAATTAGAGGCCAGCATCTGTTTGCCATCAATGCAGGAAATAACGCCAACTCACCAATATTCGTCGCGGTATGAGTTCTTGGAGAGAAGCCGTCAATTTCGTGGCGCCATTGACAGTGTTAACAATTGCTAGCATGCTTTTATTGCCGATCAACACAATAGAGAGTAGATGATTGTAGTCCAGTTCAACATGAATGTGTTTTAAATTTTCGATGAGGTCAATATCGACATGGTTGAACGTTGAACGTGCAAGCTGACTCGGACCACTGGCAAGCGTTGAGTTGATCGGCGTCTAAAAATCACACGAGGCTACCAACCGGACAACTTGAACATCGTATAATGGAATCTAATGTTTAATGTAGCATCGTCTATAGAAAATCAACCTAACATTATGCATAATACTACAGTATACTCAGAGGCATATCTCCGCGATTACCTCAGCTCGTTCGATATCTCCAAAGGTTTTTTGGAGTGCAAGGGATATATACCAGTAGATTCTATCGTTCAACGTTCTCCTTGAACCCCTACCTATTTCAAACCAATCGTACCAGTGGAGCATAGAGTGAACCGTTATTTTCCTCAAACTGAGTGGATCATGGGGTCTAGAAGTCACAGCTTCACGAATGGTTTCCCAAAACCGAAGATCTTGCAAATCGACGGGACAATCCTTGTCAAGCATGGATATTTTGAGATTAAGTGTATCGACCCCCTTTGGGATCTCAGAGAGTAGGTCCTTTATTGGACCCAAAATCAATCGCTGATTGATTTCCACATTGTTGTAATTAGTCCGAGTTACGGAGCTTTCCCAATGTGGCTTCGTTTTCATCGGCTCGAATTCCATGCACAAAGTAAATCGGTCGATCTGAACGCAGGAAGAGAGCTTGAATATTTTCATAGCATCTCGTTCCCCCTTCAAAACTGCTATAAGAGGAACATCAATCAGAAATAAAGAAATTGGAAAGGATGATAGCTTTTCCGATTACTCACACTTCATTTTAACCATCAAATCGTGAGATATTACCAGGGATAAATGTCGCAGCTGGGGACAATTCGGTGCCAGCTCGCCAATTGCGATGCAATCTTCAACTGTACGATTCTTGATGGACAGCGAGGTAAGGGATGATATGGAGTGTTGCATAAGAATTTGTATGACTGGGATTGCAGATAGTTTCGAATGGATCGGAGAGTTCAGATCGACTCGTTTAATCTTCGTTGTAATACGTTTCAGTTCGTCTCTCGATAATGGTAGTATTGGACTCTCCAGATGTTTGCTTCTAGACAACTGTTTTCTGATAAGATGCAAGTGCAACCACTCGATTTCCTCGACGTGGCAGAGAAGATGTTGTAATTGTGACAATACTCGGCATGGTTCGTCATAGAACCCTGGTGTTTGCTTGATTGCCAGATATTGTAGCTTCAATCTCGGAAGCTCAACATTTCTCGTTCTTGAGAATGTCGCAATGCCTCTCTTGGCAAGCCTCCTTACGGAGGCCATAGCTTTCTTGTGAAGGTTGAACTTCCCCGGAGGAAACGGATTCGGGGGTATCTGAAACATGGGATTGAACATGCATACTGAGGTTACTTTCGGAAACAACGACAACATTTTCAAAAGTAACCTATCTGCATAGCCTTCGTAGTCGAAGATGTGCAGGGTCTCTATGTATGTTCGACGCTGGAACGCTTCAAGTTCAAAAGTATTCGGCCCTCTAAAAGCGTCCAAAAAATCATCGAGGTGTCGAAGACCGTATTCCGAGCCCTGGTTGCTGAAACACACCCGGAGGCAACGGTCCCGGTAAAGGAGCCTCAAGGCATATGGACGAAATGTGCTTGAGACTGAAGCCCAGGATTCCAGCTGGCTCTTCCTCATAAGAGACAGTATCATCAACCACAACTCGGGTGGTAGATAAATCTGCTTTCTGGCTGGAATACCGGCGTTGGGTTCAGCCTCAGGCTTTTTCTAAGGAAAATAAAGAAATAGATTCAGGGTGAAATCATAGAATGTGCTACATGTGAGACTAACCACTGATTCCTGGGGAGACGGACAATTTATCGAAACAACCTTTGCATGGATCCGACGGATAGCTGGCAGAGGATTTATAAAAGATAATGAAGTAACTTTGAAGAATTTCATTGCTGAGGATCTGCAGTAGTTGTGGCGCGATATTATTGTGACTTTAAGAGGATGTAGAATGAAATTTCAAGGAGAAACACATACCGGCACATATGGGACAATGCTTTAAAGATCTTGTGAGAGGGTCAAGGCGCATGCATCGTTGTCATTCACCTTGAGCTTGATTACAAAGAAATGACCTGTCGTTAGGGTCAGTAGAGCTCGCTACGAATACAATAGCACCACCTGATACGAGGCTGTTAAGAAATGGTGGCTTGGAAACCAATGTTAGTGAGAGTTTACGATAATAAACATAAGCTCCTCGGGCTGCCGTTTAGTCATGGTATCAACAACAATTTTCGCAATGCTCAAGACAAAGATACGTTACTTTGAACTTGGGGCAATAAAGTTATGGCTATTTCGCCATTTCATACCCAAAAAAGCAATGCCTTTCAAATTCGGGCCAGTGTGTTCCAATAGGTCTATATAATCCTGCGTGGCCGCGAGGATGTGAAGACCATCACGGTAAGTTATTCCGCCACAAGCTATCGTAAAATTTAGGCATCTGCCAATGTTTCAACGTTCAACAATCAGTGTTAAGTGTTAGTAATTCAGGCATAGAAGATATGACAAGCAGTATCACATACGTTGGTACCAAGCACCTGTTTTTTTGCGGCAGTGATGAGAACGCGGTGAATGATCTTGTTGAGTTAAGTAAGAGCGTAAATACTTATTTCCGTTAATCACTGAGGTTACCTCCGAATCTGTTACAACCGTGACCCGTGACGTTCAACGTTCACCAGCGTTCACCGCCTAACCGTCACCTTGTAGAACCAAGTTTGTGCTTTCTTGTTGTCGATTTGTACGAGTACTCACACCTGAGAAACCTTGGAAACCATGTTGAATTGTGATGTTCACGTTGACATGGTCAGTATCGCAATGTGAAGATTGCCGGATGCGCCCTTGTTCAAGCAGACTGCCTTGTTGTCACGATGTTCATTCTGTCAATGCAGGTCCATACTACACGAACACGGAGATCACCTTAGCATCCATGGAACCTTGATACGGAACTTAGGCTACGATGGGTCGTTGTGTTACTTCACCGAAGAAAACAAGTATAAAAGACAGAGAGCACTCCAGCGTTATCACCATACTGGGGCGACTATATTCTCGACCGACCTGCTTCTCTTCAATTCATTCTCAATTTCATCTCTCGACGTTATGCCTTCTTCCCCAATATCTGTAGCCGCAAAAGATCGACTCGGCCTCCGTGGTAAAGGCTTGAAGGCTTTATCTTTACAGAAATCTGTGGCTGATTCTACGGGACTTGGGACCGATCCAATGGTTTCACCCGTCAGATTGTCGATGGTAAGATGCGAATACGAGCTCTCTACTCTTTTTTTAACAGCAGGCTAATGTTTGTTTTAAACTCGCAGATCGTACTGTATATGTCCAGGGTCCCAATCCTTTCCCCCGAAATTATCAATATCGCAATGTCTTTTCTTGACAAACAAGACGTGAAATCCTGCACTTTGGTATCAAAGTTATGGCGCTCCCAAGCCATGTGTAATTTTTACACCCACCTCAATGCTTGGCTGTGTACCGAAGAGAAGTTCATGAACTTCGGGACTCGAGCATCGTGTTTAGCAAGAATTCGGAGATCGCGACTAGATACGTCAAGACTATCCTTTTCCAGAATTTCCAATTTGTATAGAGGGCTTTCTTCGCGATTGTCATGAAGATCTTTCCCAACATCACTTTCATTTCACTCATAGATCCTCGATTCGCAGAGCTGACTTTCTCAACCAACGCTCTTTATGCAAGTCCACCCAAATCTCCAGTGACGAGTGTTGTCAGTGAAGGACAGAATTCGTCCACGCTATCATGTGGCGATTCGGGTTCTGCCTCTAACCCCCTCTCGATAGACCTGGATCGTACCCGTTTACCCTTGCAATCGTTGCTTCTTTATTTCCAAGCTTGGTCGTACCCTAAACTCAATAATGTATCAACAGTCCTAACAACTCTTCATATTTTCTCCGAGATCGAGTTTTTCCAGGTAGACGGGTGTCTCGGGAATGATTTGGAGAAGCAGAAGCCTTGTCACAATCATTCTCAACCATCAAATGGGCTCCTTTGTGATGCTCCTCGACGTCGGCATGTCCTATTCAAAACTGACAATCCTCGCCGTACAAGTTCACTTCCTTTTTTCCAGATGCTTCATCAATCGTCTATCCCATGCCTTACCACTATCAGCGTGCAACATTTCTCGGTCGATGAATGCCATGCTCTTGGAGAGATCCTGAAAACATGTGGCTCTAGATTGCTCAAAGTCTGTCTCGAAATATCTCTGGAATTAATTGAAAAACTAGGTGAGTTCATTCCTGCTTTCATTCCCCAACTTGATATTAATGATTAGATTTGTTCATCAGAAAACGATGACGAAAGTTTGGAAATATTCAATCTATCGCATTGTGTCGCTCTCCGCCAACTAAACCTATCTGTACCTCTGTGGATTACCATCGATATCAAGACTAAATCATGGGAACGAGAGATTCCCCCTGACAATTCCGACAATGTCGAATCCAGCAAGAAGCTACTCGAGAAAATTCAAACTTATCTCATCTCAGAACTTCCCAAGCTAGTAACAACCATCAAACTCGAAGCTCATCTGAACAGTACCAATGACTGGAATTTCCCGACCGATATTGAAGCACAACAACAATTTTGGAATGATGTTCATTTCTTCTTATCTTGTTTACCTCCACTCCAAAAACTCACCGTCAAACCCGAACTCAGTCGTGATAACCCATGTTGTTCTTCTACGGTGGCTGAACGTACCGACGCAGTTATAGAAGAATATGTCAAAAAGCTCTTTCCGAATTGGTTTGTGCGGGGAGGAGAAAAGATTTGGAGTATCTCCTCCTTGGATTGGTATGCCCAATTTTAACTTTGATTTTTCAGAGAGCTAAATAGTAACCCTCGAAACAGTTTCCAACATGATTTCTGAGTTCTGAATGACAGAGTCAGAGCCGATCCCGTCTTTCTTTTGTGGAGTCTGTTCATCCTCCCGACATTCGATAGGCATTCGCAAGACCGTACAATTGATGAGCATGCGCAATTTTGATATTTGTTCGCGAGAGATTCGCATCTGATCGTTCGAAAATAGTGAGTAGTCTAATGTTTCATTGGTTATTACTTGTCCTTAAAAGCTTGACAGCTAGAACAATTCTTCATTATTTCCGATACGTTTTCATTCTGATAACATCTGGTATATATCATGTATTGTAATCTCAGGGCCCTGCGTAATTTCGAAGAATACTGTTGATACCAAAAAGCTATCAAACGAAGCAATGAGGGCCTGGCCGGGAATTGAACCCGGGACCTCCTCCAAATGACAACCCTAAGAAGGAATCATACTACTAGACCACCAGGCCACGAAATATTTCTCCCCCTCCATAATTCCACACACTAGGGGATCCTAATGTTCTGATAATTCCGAACGAGTATGAAAACTTGAAGTAGCATCTGCACGTTCAAAGCAAGGAAAGCCACTGTACCATATGTGGCATCTTCGAACCGTAAAATATTTGTTGAAGCAACAGTGGGCATCCTATCCTTGAGAAGACTTTCCAATGCCCGTCTAATATTCTATTCACATAACCATGGGGTGATGAAGTCGAAAGTTACAGTGAGGAGTGCTGGTAGTCGAAGGGAAGCTGTTTTCACAGGTTCAAAGCTGAAATGATCCGACAGAATCTTCTGGACTTTAGAAGACGCGAAGAAGTCAAAGACGAGGTGTTGGACGGAGATCTTCTCCATGGTTGTCGGGATGCAGTGCCAGTGACGCCAAGGTAGGGTGTGAGACGGAAATTAGCGGTCTCAAGACCGGGTGAGACAGAGAACGATAGGTGGACCGAAGTCAGATGCGAGCAACAAGATAGGTGTACACCGTTTTGCAGAAGCCGCGAGACTAGAATATAGGCTGAGCATCCTCTGCAAGAAAATTATGTCGGAACGTTATCTACAGTTCGATTGGTCGGCCACGAAATTTGGTGGGATCGTATATTCGAAGTGTTGGAGTCATGAACGAGATTCGAGAACTAGCGACGAGATGTTGGGGATGATTGGATTCTCGAGAAAAGGGAAACTGTATTGGATGTCAAGCATGTCCCCGGAGCAACCGATTTCGGGATTAGCAGAGGTGCATATCGAAGGCAGAGCTTTCGGGTATTGACAGGTCGAGGAAAACATGTTGCAAGTAGCAGCACGTTTTTCTCATCCAGTTTTGATCAGGTCTGGAGAAGTTGGCAAGAACCAAACCCCATAGCAAGCCTGTCAATGGTATGAATTAACAACAGGATGCCCAATACACCCTCCCATACGCACGCTGCACCGACGACACTCAGTAACACCAGCGCTCGTAGAGCATGTTGTTTCCGACGAGTTATGTTCTCCGGCTATTCCTGCACGCTGGGAGGAAGGCGTGTCACAAAGACCTCCCTTGAGCGTAAGTTGTGCATGCGAGGAAGACAATCCAAGAAAGCAATGTCCTTGGAGGCGATGTTTCCTTCATCGCTGGGACAAAGTGCTGCTCTAGGATACCCTTCAATTGTGGTGAGATGTGAAGCGCAACCCAAGAGGTTTCCTCGACAAATCGTCAGAATGAATGCAGAGGTTGCCGGATTGAATCTTTAGCTTGAAATCGTAGAAAAAGTGATGCCTGCTTGAGTCAAGCCATGAGCTGTGCACTAGAGCGCATGAGCAGAGAGATTCTTTGTTCACATGTAAATGATCAATGATAACGTCTCAGATTTCCAGTGGCATAATGATAGACGACATCGAGACGAGTCTTGTTCAGATTGCAAGTGAAGATGAATGGGAAACTTGGTGAAGAAGTGGGAACATCATGTAGCGTCTCACAGTAGGTAGATAGAGTTATCAGGATGAGCTAGCGTATCCATAGTATAACCCTTGAACTTGCAGAGGAATCGCCGGCGTTCAGTAGCACGTGAACCATTCATGTCCCAAAGAGGTAAACTAGCTAGTACCATCGGTAAACCCCGAGTGGCTGAGGACACTCGCAACAAGCGCTGGTAGAATCTATTCGCACATCGAGCTCAAGAAATTACCCGCCGTCCCCGTCCTCAACATCAAGAATGGTCCGAGGTGCGTACATTGCGCCCAGAAATATTCGAAGACAATGAGATGCTGATACTCTGATGATATAGTCTACAAGCCAGGCAAAGTATGTTCAAAATTCGTGATCGGTTTCACACTTAGTATGAGTTGTGTTAATCAGGTTTTGTGGTGGTGATGATTATAGGTTGCCATTGTCCTTTCAGGACGTCAAGCCGGAAAGAAGGTCGTTGTCATTAAGCAATTGGACGAGGGAACCAAGGAACGACCTTACCCCCATGCTATTGTTGCCGGTGTTGAACGCTACCCATTGAAGGTAACCAAACGTATGGGTGCCAAGAAGCTTGCGAAGAGGAGTAAGGTCAAGCCTTTTATCAAGGTAAGCATGCTTCTGAAATCATCGCGCCTACTGAAATTCATGTTGTGGCATACGGTCGCGTTTGCATGTCTACAGGTTATCAACTACTCCCATTTGTTCCCTACACGCTACGCTTTTGAGTTGGAAGGATTGAAGGGTGTTGTTAGCGCGGAGACTTTCAAGGAGCCTACGCAGCGCGAGGACTCAAAGAAGCAGATTAAGAAGTTGTTGGAGGAGAGATACACCAGCGGAAAGAGCAAGTGGTTCTTCCAACCCCTGCGAGTGCGTATTTCATCAGATTCTTTATACCGTCTACCATGTTCTGACATTTTGGTTTACTCCTGTAGTTCTAGGCATTTTCTCTGGGTTCATTTACACCACTCGGTGGGGACGAGGACTTCAAAACACCCACATGTACACCACGCATGTTATATTCATATCCATGATGACCGCATTCTGACCATAACCTCTGCTATGCACTTTTTGCAAAACCGCATGTCTCATTTATTACTGTTTTTTCTCTCGTTATGATATGAATGTACCTCTCGAATCTATCCTCATTCGAGTCGTAACATTGCAGTGCGAAATCGTGAAAACTTTTAAGATCTAAGAAGTATAACTGTAGTCTAAGGGAGATTATCATAAATCTCTTTTCCAGTGCGTATGAAATGATCAGGGTTACCCTTATGCACTTTTTATCCATAAGTCATCTTTAACTTCAGGGTTGGTTGCTACCGAATCTCGAATATTATATGCTGAATGTCGGATTTAAAATTGCAATGAGTGAATCGCACTCTGCTTACTAGTGTGAGCCAACTTCAATGGAAAGGACAAGTTCTTCTTGCACATGTTGATGTGTTGACTTTTCCAGGACGGTCGGTGGTTTAAGATGCAGAATGATAATATAATCGATTGGTGAGCTCAATAGAATACAAGCCGTATGCTCTTGGGTGAGTTACCGCAGACAATCAGAAATCAATATCTGTGCCAGTGGCCGGTAGATATTCCACAGTGAATACACGTTGAGTGCGCGAGAACGAGTAAATCCCGCGAGGCGTGGTCAGCTCGTTCAGTTGGCACTCAGCAAGTGTTCATGCTTACCTTGTACCACCAAGTGAAGAGCAAATCCCGCCATCCAAAACGTGTTTGGTGCCCTCGTTAGCACCTAATATATTCCCTACGCGAACTTCATTTGAAGATATCCCGAGTTGTTCGAGTGCAATCCTCCGCCGATGCTTCAGAGGGGGGTCTGAATTTCAAGATATTGAGATATTGTCCAAATCCGATGATTCTTGAGTTGTGCCCTGTGCCTTAACGAGTACTTTCGAACGTTATAAAAGTTACGTCGATTCGAGAGGAATTGGAGGAGATATCGCCCGCCGACATGAAGGTCAGAAATCAAGGCTCCAGGCGGCACGCGAAACCGCCTTGGCGCTTGAAAACAGCAATATTTAAATAAGTTTGTCTCTTACAATCACGTCGGTTTGCTACAGTCGCCTCTATCTCGAGTCTCATCCCAAGAAACAGCCATTTATATAGTTTGTATGAAAGCATGGATGAGCACGCAAAGTTGGCGGAAGAGTTTCATCTTTATTGTCCAAGTCAATGCTGCATAGTGCGGGGTTCTATTAGTCAGTGAGATTCAATTTGCACCTCGTCTCTGCTTAACTCTCGCTGATAATAGTTTCTACTAGGCAGATATCGACGAATTCTTTCATGGTAATGGTGTATGATATCTCTCCTACTCGATTGGCGATTAATCTATTTGTCAGTCAATGATATCGTAAAACCAGGAGAGACGATATCTTCATCTGGTTATGACAAGAGAGCGGGGGGGAAAGGTGCAAATCAGGCCGTAGCTCTGTTCAAAGCTGGAGCAAACGTGGCCATGGTCGGTGCCGTTGGCAAAGACGGAGAATGGATTGTTCAAGGATTGAAAGATTTCGGCGTCGATGTTACACATGTTTATGTGAAAGAGAAGGTATGTCATCTCATATGATACGGTCTTGAAAGTCATACTTAGTTCTCGGATGCAGGAACCAACAGGAAGAGCTATCATCCAACTTGCATCTTCGGGAGAGAACAGTATCAGTAAGTCGTTTGTTTTCACATTCTCCTTGGGCAGAACTTTGACACCATGATCCTCCAGTTCTCCTCCGTGGCGCAAACTACTCCCAGATACCAGATACCCTCGCACAGCGAACGATTCCCCATACATTTGTACTGCTTCAAAACGAAATACCCTTCCAATCCACTCTCTCCAGTTTACAGAATGCCTATTTCTCTGGTATCAAAACCGTATTCAACCCCTCGCCTCTACCGTCTCTCGCTCAAATACGTTCCTTCCCCTGGAAATACGTCCATTGGCTGATTTTGAACCAAGGAGAAGCCATCGGTTTACTGACCGCTCTAAGAACGAGGATAGATGGCGTGAAACCTAGCACTCCTGAGGTCGACCCTTCGAACCAGGATCCGATTGGAACTACTAGGAAAGTACTAGCTGCGCTACGCGCTCATCCGAACGTCTCGATCTCCGTCAATCTTGTATGCACGTTAGGGAGTCGGGGAGTATTGGTCCTATTAGAAGGTACTGCGGAACCGTTCGATGAAATTTATGTCCCTTCTGCCAAGTTACAGGAAGGCGGCAGAGTAGTTGATACGACTGGAGCAGGGGATTGTTTCACTGGTTTTTTTGTAAGCGGGTTGATGGAAAGATGCGGAACTGTCAGTAGGGCAGACGTTGAAGCTATATTGAAGACGGCTGTTGAAGCTGCTGCGTTGTGCGTACAGAGGCGCGGTGCGATGGAGAGTATACCTTCCAGATGCGAGGTGGAAGCATTGAGACAGAAGTAAGGATTGATTGTACTTGTGTTTGCATGGCTGCTTCGTTGTATTTTTTTTCGGATGTTTTGTAATGATGATTTACTGACTGTATTTATTTATGTATAAGGAGGAAGAATTGAGACTGTGGGAATGCAAGACAAGTTGAATTTCATTGTTCACACTTCTACTCCTTTAATTTCGTCGTACCTTTGCAAGTCGTTTTTCGATGGCACAGTCGATTGTACCACTGGAACTCCGAGACATGATCATAGATCATTTACATGAGGACAAGGAATCTCTCCATTCATGCGCTCTGGTGCACAGCTCATGGCTTGACTCAAGCAGGCATCACTTGTTCTACGATTTCAAGCTAAAGATTCAATCCGGGCCACCTCTGCATTCATTCCTACGATTCATCGAAGAGACACCTCAGGCTGCGCTTCATATCTCACGACTTACAATTGAAGGAGATCCGAGTGCAGCACTTTGTCCCAGCGATGAAGGAAATATTACCTCCACGCAAATTGACTTCCTCTTGGATCACCTTCCTCGTATTCATACCTTACGCTTGATGCAGGTATTTGTGACACTCCCTACTTCCAGCATTCTGGAACAGCCAGAGGACATGATTTCTAGGAAACAATACAGTCTACGAGAACTGGTATTTTTCAGGATCCTAGGCGAAGCCTGTGTATGGGAGGGTGTATTGGGCATTCTATCATTACTTCATACCATTGACAAGCTTACCATCGGGTTTGGATCTACCCAACTTCTTCGTACCGGGTCGCAACTGGATGAGCAAAACGAGCTGCTACTTGCAAAGTATTTTCCTCGACCTGTCATAATTCGAAACCTCTGCCTTCGGTATGCACCTCTGCTCATCCCGAAATTAGTTGCTCCGGGAGTACTAGAAATGCTTGACATCCAATACGGCTTCCCTTTTCTCGAGAATCCAATCATTCCCAGCATCTCGACTCTAGTTTTCGAATCTCGCGCATCACTACAACATTTCGAATATACTATCCCACCAAGTTTCGTGACCGACCAAGCGAACTGTAGGTAACCTTCTAACATATTTTTTCTTGCAAACGGTGCTGAGTCTATAATACAGTCATGAAGCTTCTACAGCACGGTGTACACCTATCATATTGCTCGCATCTGACTTCAGTCCACCTATCGTTCTCTGTCACCCCTGGTTTTGAGACAGCTAATTTCCGTCTAACACCCTACCTTGGCGTCATCCCTACAACCATAGAAAAGCTTCCCATCTGCATTCAACACCTCGTCTTTCACTTTTTGGCGTCCTCCAATGTCCAACAGATTCTATCGGATCATTTTGATTTTGAACGTGTGGAAACTGCCTCCCTTCGCCTACCAGCACTCCTCACTGTGACTTTCGACTTCATCAGCACTCCTAATGAGGTGAATAAAATCTCCGATGAACAGCGTGAGGCGTTGGAAGCTTTTATCAAGGATAGGATGCCCACTGCTACTTCGAAAGGACTTTTACGGTTCGAGAATGTGGCGTGGTGTAAACCGAAGTGGCAATAGTCTTTGGTACTGTTTGTGAATCACTCGACTGTGATCGTTCGAAAATAGTGAGTCAGTCGGGCTTGATGGGTTATCGTTGTACAACATCTGATATCAATATAGGAAGTCTGGTAAACATTCGGGAGTCTTTCTTGATACATGATTAGGGTCAAATCTCCGCGCAAATTTGTAATACTTATTTATGATTTTATGCTTCAAAATGACACTCAATAACAGTTCAAGTTGCCACCTAAAATATCGAGGACTCCACAGGGCCTGGCCGAGAATTGAACCAAGAATCATACTATCACCAGGTCGTCACGTCTTGAATATGCCATCTACAACTAGATAATATAATTGTCACGGAAAGTGAGGTGTACATACAGCTTCAACTAAGTTCAAGTCGTACAGTATCGGGAAGCACCATGACTTCGATATTACCAGATCGCAGAATTCTAAGTCTTGTCTCGTCAAAAATGAAAAGTATATCGCACAGAAAGTGTACTGGTTTCGATTTATGAGAATTGAGTGGCCGCGGTGCAATCTGAGTCACCCCGGGAAGGTTGACTAGGGCAACAATCAACGAAATGTTAATATTATTGATAATGTCGCTCGCTTTGCTGAATTGTGCCAACTGTATCGCAACACTAGATGGAATGGTCGACAAGCCAGAATCAAGCAAATACTATAATTATCTAGTAGCGGCAGCTTTCGTAGTAGGCCTTAAAAGCTAGCTCATCGAACGTGTCAACGCATGTCACTGTACCATTGACGTCGTGCATTATTACTGTAATGGATGAGAAACGAACAAATTTAATTTCAGTCCCATGAACATGATTGAAGACTTTCTACATTCATATCACAGGTGAATCTATGAAATAGTTGAGTATGTCGAGCTCGAACAAAGGTCACACCCAGTGATAGACCTGGATGAGTGAGTTCAGTGGATAGACTGATGATTACCGCTTCATTAAAAGTCCATAGTGCACATAAAATATTGGTAAGACTTACATGTGGACCAGATGGTGTGATTGATCTTCATCCACTTGGGATCCTCCTCTGTTTCGAAGAGGCGTTTCAACTGATCGACATTCTCGAGATTCATAGCTCTTTCCAAGTGCTCCTTCGTTTTGTTTGTCCCAAGATAGAACACGTGATAGTAGGTCTCGTCAATTTTTATTGACATCCGCATCATCTGCTCAAGTTGCACCATGATGTATTTAGTAGCTTCTGCATCAAGAAAAACTTTGCCGACAAGTTTTGGCGGCACCACTTCATGATGTTTCAACGCGAACTCTCGGAGCCACTTGTCATCACGTAGATATCCAAACCCAAGTCGGGGAATATCACTGGACTCCCCGAAAGGAGGGTGACTGGATAAGCTGTAGAGATCGTCGAAGTAGTCGCTGATAGTACGTGCTGGCATTGTAGTGGATTTCGATTTCGAGGACATTTTCGGCACCAGTACTAGGTTGTGGTGGGTCTGATACTACTATATATTGAATTATTAGTCACCTTGGTGATGATCAATCTAGCGAATACTTACACGTCGCTATCAGTGGACAGTGTCGACGAAAGACTCCTGTGCAAAGAGGATCCTTCAGCTTGAGGAGGAGGAGGAGGAGGAGGAGAAGGCGGCAGTGACACCTAATAGCAGAAACATGTGCCAGCCTCATTGTGAGAAGGAACCATACTACCGTGGTTGTGTTTTATCCGACAGTTAGTCCAGAGTACTAGTGTTCTCGTACTGTTCTGCACAAGTTAGTATATGTATACGTTCATCACAGCTTCCTTCAATTTATCCACATTCTCGGTCGAGCCAACAAAGAACAAACTTGTCGGTGATCGATGATCCCTCCCTTGATACCTTCTACACTTGTCTGGATTTTCCCCAATGCACAAAATCTTCTTTGTATTGATTTCCCCTGTAAGTGGCTTTTCTCTGGTCTGACATTATCGGGAAGTTGATATCAATTTAGACCCAAAGAAATTCCTGTCTTTTCTCCATCAATTACAACTGAATGATCGAGTGAGGCAAGGCCGCCTTGTTCTTCAACGAACATTACTTATAATGAAAGGTGTACTTTTCGTGCAAACTGAATACCAAGTCATGCAGCTGCCACGGTAAGATCATATTGAACTTCGTTTACTGCGGCACAGTCAGTCTCAACTTCAATCCCTTACTACCATGATGTCTAACTCACCTTATGAATTCATCTTATCACAGGAGCTGTTTGACCGAATCATCAAGGAACTGTTGGATATAAAACCCAGACTAACTGCCTTCGATACACTGAAGACATGCTCACTCGTTTCACACCATTGGCTTCACGCCGTTCAACCTCATCTCTTCCACAGTCTCTATCTCTCTCCAACAAAATGTCATCCCAGGAAACAGAATCCCTTGATAATTCTGTAACATTGCTCAAAGAGACCCGATTCATTACTCAATATATCGAGTCTCTTTATATTGAAGGTGGCTGCCCATTCAGAGATAACTATTGGTGAGATATACATCTACATCCATTCATATCTTGCTAGCTTATTCTCCATCTACTGAGTCTTTTGCCCAAGATCACAACCATGACCTTGAATTGGGTTCACTTTCAACAAGCTTGGCACTCCGGGGACATATCAAAAATTGACTCGGAGGGAGATTGGGTTCATTTACCTGCTACAATGAATCCATCGAAATACGGCAATCAAATATCTGTCCAAATTTACAATGCAGGTTTCTACAAAGATTCATGTTATTCTGTTATGCAGTTTCTCTTGCTGTTCACAAACTTGAGATCATTATCCATGATAGATCTGTCAATTGATGCTCATTGGACCCATACCACAGTGCAAGGAGGAGAGGAAAGTATGGAAATGATTAGGGACACTCTCGGGGCGGACAAAGTGGCAGAGCATGATATCTAGAGCTCAGAGACAGATTCAGATGATGGATTCAAATTACTACCATCCAATCTGCAAATCATTTGTTATCTCACAGTCAAAAGGACATCATTAACTACTGGGTTCCTTGATTTTCTTTGGCGAGAAGGAGTAGAGTATTTGGAAAGTCTAAATATACTCACTTCTTCCGTTGATGAAGTTGTCGCTCTTGGACGTCTAATTGAAGCTTCCCAGTCGATACTCCTCCATATCTCCCTCGATGCAGAGTTCGGAATTGATTATACTGAAGAAAAAGACCATAGTATGTCTCCTTTTCTTCTATCTATTTCATTGAGTATTCATGTCACTGATTCTCATCCACTATAGAACTTTTAGAAAATTTTTCTATATTCTATCTAGAGGGATGCATTTATCTTCAAGTCTTCAAAATAGAAATTAATGTCAATAGACACCAAACTAATGGAGATAGTGCAATAGCTATATTGTCTTCATTACCCAAATCTTCAAACCTACAGGAAATCAAACTCAACTTGAGGTTTCGGAAGTCAGAATTTAGAAAATGCAGTCCTAGGAATTATGTTGATTGGAAAAGACTAGATAAGATTTTGTGCTCATTTGATAGGTTGAAGAAGATCAATGTTCTCTTGAGAGAAAGACTTTCTGATGACATGTATATCTTATACCCAACCATCTATATAAATATTGTGAATGAAGGATTGCTAAGAGCAATAGAGAAGGGATTGGTCCACTTTACATTTTAACTATCACATTGAAGGAGCACTTAAGGGTACCCTAAAACCCCACCTAATAGATGTTTTAAAGTGTTCTTTCTTAGGACCTAGTAGGTAGTAGTGTATAGAATGTGAGTACTCAGTAGATATTAGGTGTATCATATATTGTCCATGATATATAAGACATAGGCTTTATGTGAGCCTTCTGAGAGTCATTTTCATCAGTAATGGAGTCTCATATGGAATATTTTATATGGTGGTTGGATCTTATATAGACCTTCTGAGGGTTATTTTGGTAGATAGTGGGATCTCATATGGACCTTTTGAGAGTCATTTTGATAAATAGTGGGCTCTCATGTGAGATATTTTAGTTAGATATTACATCTTATATAGGCCTTTTTAGAGTAATATTTATAGGTAATAGTGTCTTGTATAGATATGATAATTAGTAGTTAGTTTAAGATATAAATTATTTTTTTATTAGCTACTACTTTTATTATTAACTAAATACTTATCTCTTTATTTATACCTAAATAGTTTATTGACTGTATATATAATTGACAATAAGAATGGTGTAACCAGGAATGATGCAAAGTGAATATAAAATTCTAGATTTCTTTGTTGTTTGGTCTCCTGATAATAGCTTAGTACTGGTACCCTATGAGAGAACTTAACAAGAGATTGCAAATAGTAGGTGGGATTTTCAGGTACTCTTAGATGTAGATTTCTTTATTATTTGGCCTCCTGGTAACAGCTTAGTACTGGTACTCTATAAGAGGACTCAATAAGAGATTGCAAAAGTTGTCTTACATAAAATAGAACTATTATAGTTTGTTATATATTTAGTTTAATATATTCATAATATGACATGAGTATTATAAATACCCTGTATCTACCATAGACCTTACAAACTCATCTTCAATACTGATAAACTAAGATTTAGTATATAATATACATTTTATCTTACATAGGTTATCTATCAGTCTACTATTTACTATAGATTCTAGAGAGCCATCTCTAGTACATATAGACTAGAACTGGATCTATGATGTGAGCTGCATCATATATAGGTGATGTCTTTACCCACTCCACCCTATGGGTTCTAGAGTGTTATCTCTAGTATACATGGACTGGAACTGAATTCATAGTGTAAGCTGCATCATTCATAGGTGATTTTCTTACCCACCCTACCCTATGGGTCCTGAAGACCCCTCCCCAGTACATATGAACTGAGACTGACTCTATACTGTGAGCTGTATTGTACATGGATTGAAACATGACCCATACATAATGATGGGTACTCAGATATACCATGAAATTACCTGTAGCTCACATAGACCTGTTATCAACCTGTACCTCACCATGAACACTAAACAGTCTCATTTTAATGAGACTTCATTGCTACAGAGTGAACAATTATTAATAGCATCAATATAGAAAACAGCTCAGAATATGGTGAATAGAAAATGTAAGATACAAGACAACAAACTAGAAGACATCTAAACAATACATAAAATATATAAATAATAACACCAATAACATTGCAATGTATTTATTACAAGAACCCACTATTCAAGATGCACGCTTCTTCTTAAGTGCCTTGAGCAATTTCTCAATATCATCCTCATCCATTTTGTCCAAAAGTGTCTCATCTTTAGATGACTTTATGAGTGATCCTAAAGATAACACTGCAGTATTATCGGCATAATTAAACAAGACTGCTGCAGATTGTGGTGGTGCATGTGCACATTGAGGAACAGATAGATGAGTCTTGTGGGGAGATGTTGTTAAGTATATAGACTGGACTTCACTTAGTCAGGCAGAATGTCGGCTAAGTCAGAGTTGGAGAAACCTTGGCCTCAGCTCATGGGGAGTTGTGCCCCCACTAACCTCTTGGTTCCTTATTTGCGGAAAGTATCCTTCTTGTTGGAAGACTCTGAGTCGGAGTCGGAGATGTCGAGATGAAAAGCAGAGGAGAAGGCAAGAGCGAGGGAGAAAGCTGAGAATAACTTGAGTTGGGAAGTCGGATCGAATAGAAGTGGAAGAGTCGGGGTCGGACGGATCGGGATAAGGAGTGGAAGGTCGTAGACTATATTCAGATACAGAAGTACATGGATACCAGTACTTGATGTAATGAGATATAACGAGATATACGACTGAGGTACAACAGTCAACTATGCTAAACTTAAATACATATCCGGTATGAATCCTGACAGGGCCGATGCAGTGTCTACAATGAGGAAACAATACTAACTACGTGCAGAAAGGGAATGGCTGATTGACCGGGAAACAACATAAGTGAATATGCAGGAAACATAAGTATCTATGAGTGGAAAGCGTGCATTTTCCAGGAGGTAAGTATCCTCATGTTCATCAAGAATGGAAGGTCGGACTGATGTCGGGTTGGGAATGGTCGGGTTCTCCGTCGGGGTTCATTCAGGGTTATAACAGATGTGCGATAATCACAGCGAGGTGTTATAGAATGTAAATGATAACAAGAAGATTGAGATCGATTGGTGATAGAGGAATGATGATGATATATTGTAAACACCTGCAATGTAGAAGCCTTACCTTTTTGTGTACTATTAGTTGATACCTGTGATATGAAGATGAGTATACAATGAATACTTAATATTGATTTCATCCACATACCTCCTTGCCTTTAGACGCAGGCTCATCCCCCTCTTTATCCTCCCCCTTGTCCTCATCTGAGTCCTCATTCTCGTTAACATCTTTTTTAGGTTTGAGCTTCATTTTGTTATAACGGGAGTGTTAAGGCTCAACTAGTGTCACTGGCAGACCTGTTTTGAGAATGCTGCTGGCAGGCAGGCCGGCAGTGGCAGATTCTGCCATGGGCAGAGGTATGGCAGGGTTGTAAAAAATCAGATAAAATCTAATAAAATCTTTAAAAAATGCGAAACATATTTCTGAGTATTACATTCCTAATGAGTGTATAAGTTCTGTAGAATTCCATTCTGTATCCTCATTATTGACACCCTAATGCTCCTGGACATTATTCTGGTGAGTCTCTGGTGCAATACCAGCTATGACACCATCAAGCAAACTCAAATCATAGGAGTCTCTGACTGGTGCTCTGCATACCTTCTCAAGAAAAGCAATCTCTTGATTTGTTCGACCCTCTTGCCAATCCTCCTCATCCCTTCTTCATAAGTTCTCAAAAGAACGATCGATTTCTTCTTGAAGAAAATTTGAATCCTACTCTTCATTGCCAATCTCATCCTTCTCTAACTCTTCAATAGCCTCAGTATCAATCCCACCATTATCCCGAGTATGCATATGTTGATGTTGTCAATGAATTGCTTGTCCTCACTCTTGCTGATGTTGATGAAGAACATTGCGATAATAACATCTAAGATGTCCAAGCATGTGAAGAGTATCAACATGAAGACCTGCACGTTTCTTTCCCTGAGTTGCACTCAGGTCAGAAAAAAGACATTCGACTTCTGCAGAGTGTGGAACGATACTGAAAAGTGCGATTGCCAAGGTCTTGATAGGATATTCCTGACTCTTGATTGGAAGTTGATTTCACCAGTCTTGGCCATCTGGAAGTCCACCTGTGAAGGGAGGAATAGCTTGAGAGTAATGTTGAAGATTCTCTACTAGCTTAGTGGCTACAGCTGAGCCCCATTTCCACTTCTTCGCAAGAGAGCAACTGATACGAACAACATCACTGAAAGTACGAGAGAGGTGGATTTTGGAAATGGCAAAATCTCGATAAAGGGGATGGAAAAAGAGAGTGAGAAAAGTAAGATCACTGTTGAGTGATGCAAATCCTTCAGCAAAGGTTATGTGAATATGATGAGTGAAATCCAAATCATTGAAATCTTCAGTATGAATGTTGTCAAGGGTTCGAGCAGCTATCAAAAGCTCAATCATAGAATTAGCAAGTGAAGTATCCCGAGACTCCATATTTTCGATAACATCAACCAATGGTTTTGTATATCAGATAAGCTAAAGATTAAGAGTGAAGTGGGAAGGATTGTGACAAACGATATTGACAACATCTAATGAAACAGGTGAAAACCTGTTTATCTTCTCTTGGGCATCAGGATGCCAGCAAACTTTCTGAAGAACAGTTCTAATTAAATCAAAAATAAGATCAATATATTGCTATTAGTTAGAAAGACAACTCACTTGTAATCTCAAATAGTCATTGCTTGAAGAATTAAACTGTACCATCAAGTATTGGTATGAGTCTTCAAAGAGTGAGATAAGTGATGCTTTTCAGCACATTGCTGAAGTTGACCACTCCAATAGTGTGAGCGATTGAAGAAAGTTACAATCTTGGCATTTTGACTAATAACCTTCTTTATAACTGGATGATCGCAGACATGACCAATGAGAGTGTTCACTCCATGAAGAAAACATGCAACATCCTTCAGAAATAAGATTAATAAAATAAATCTATTGAGTAAATAAAACTTACTAAGATATGAGAGTACTCAGGTTGTTAAACAAACAACTGCTAAAAGCAGTGCATAACCGTTGGATTGTCAGTGACAAGAGCAATGACTTGTTTAGAAGAGATACCAAAGGAGAGTACTGCCTTATTCATAACAGGAATAAGAGCATCACTATTGATATGTTTTCCTGTCATATCCTCTAGTCCTAACATGATAGGTGTATGCTTTTGATGAGCAGCCATAGAGCCATAAAGACTTCGATGAGTGATGTCATCCCAGCCATCAAGCATGATTGTCAAATGAGATGAATTCTTGAGATACTCATGTTCCAAATGCAAGACATGAAGATCTTCTGCAGGAAGAAGCTTCTGTGCAAGTCAGTCTGGAGAGGGGACTGAATAGAGTGGTCACAAGCAGTCAATGAATTCAGCAAGAAATTCATCTCTGGATGCAGCAAATGATATTCTTTTATGAATAAAGAAACTATAGCATTATTAGATTGAATCAAAATAACAGATTTTGATAGTCAAACATACCGAAGCCATGAAAGATCTGCCTTTTGCTTCTCATCCTCTGACATCAACCTGTCTACAAAACTGGACATCTTGGTCTGAACAAGAGTGTCACTACAGAGATGCTTCTGACCAGATGCCATCACTTCATTCTGAGAAGAACCACCAGGATTTGCCTGTGTATCTGTCAAAACACTAGCAGGTTGTTCCACTTGTGGAGTCGTAAACTCTTTGTCTGCCCCACTCTTGGAAATGATTAGAGCATTAGCCTTCTGTTTAACCTTGCTAGGTGTGTAGAAACACTCAAGAGAATGTTTAAGTAGCTGAAGTTCTTGATGAATGATGTCAACTCATTTGTCAACTGGACAATGCTTGCATTGAAAGTTATATCGGTTGCTCTTGGCACTAGTCTTGCTTTGTTTCAAGAAGTTATCATGAATGAAGTCTTGGAGTCCAGTACTAGGCTCAGCCATTGTGAAGAAACAGAGAAAGCAAAGTCAAAACTTGAAAGTTGATGATGAAAAGCTTCGAAAGATGTGAATGATTGCCACATCAAACAGGTACTTATTTACAAAAAAGAAAATATATTACAGCCAGCACTCGACCCTGCCACCTATCTGCCACCCATACAGGGTCTGCCGGGTGGCACTGTCAGCAGGGCAGGGTGGTAGGGCAGAGTGGCAGGGCACTGCCGGATGCCTTAGGCTCAGCCTTAACACTGAATCTTATCAATGGATTAACTATGATGAACTTCCTAAGCTTTGACTATGATCCAGATAACTAAGTCAAAGACTTAGCATCGAGCTGATACTTGAGTAATCAGGCAACTGTGATGATACTTAACAAGATCTATTGTTAAGATCAAAGGTAACTAAAAGGAGGTCGAAGTTAAGGAATCGACCTCTGCTAAAGTACAGGTTTATATACAACTGCCCCAGCCTGATAAGTGCGAGAGTATCATCCAGAGATGAGGAGTAAGCTTGGAGAAAGAAAGGAGAAATATTGGAGAAACCTTGGAGAAACATTGGGGAAAAATAGTACATGTGAAAAGAAAGGAGAAACATAGGAGAAACTATTGTAATATAATGTTGTTATTGCGTGGGAAGTTCCCTGATGCTAATAGTCTGTAATAACTCCATATTATATAAGAAAAAGATATGTGCGCCCTATTGTAACATTACCCCCATACTATTCCAATGATTCCATCATTGATTTCAACATTCTCTGGATGAGTTGTGGTCTCTATCGGGTCTGCAATTGACTTCATCAAATGGTTTTTAGTAGAATGAGGTTGGTATTTGTTCAGTAAACAATTTTCCAAATGTCAATTCTAATACCCTCTTACGCTCTTCATCAGATCCACTACTTCCACTTGCCCTGCTAGTCGATTGTTGTCTAAGGGAATAGGGTTTTTGGTGAGTTCGTCAAGAAAAGTAATGAAGTCCTTGTCCAATATCCAATTCACCAGATACTGGGGATGTGGTTCTTGTACCACAAGGTTCTTGGTGACCTCTGTACTTTTTCTATTCATCGATGAAGTGGTGTTTGTTGGTGTAGGAATAGACTTGAAAGAAGTCGATTTTGATAAAACAGATGGGAGAAATAGGGAATCAAAAGGTTGGACATTGACTACAGAATGGGTAGAGCGATGTGTTGGTGTGTCGTACATTCCCACATACTACACATCTGGGCTGATTACAGTAGGGTGCCCAATGTCCAAGCCGTCCACAACATTTGCAGGAGTCGAAGGCTCTAGGACTAGGTTTAATGGGGATGTTGTGTCGGTAATGATTGAATGCGATCTTGTCTATATTGGTGATAAGGGCAATGGGGTAAGGTTAATTTTGGCTTCCCATAATAGGTTGGAGAGTCAAGGGGGTAGCCACTGGGATAGCAACTGGATCAAGAATGCAATCATTGAATTCGTCCAAAGACATTTAAATGACTTTGTGGCTTTGTGTGTCTTCGTTTCACATTCTCCTGTTGGCTCGACAGTTCTGCTTGGCGAAGTCCTTAGAGGCTTCGCAATCAACTTCCTTAGGATCTTCTGGCAAAGGTATTTCCTTGAGGGGCTTGTGGACGAGAGCGGTAGTGTGCTCAGCTCAGAAATGATTTTCTGGAGCTGTGCCGGGTGAAGCCGATCGAAAGGACTGCTCGATAGCTTCTCTTGCTATGTCTTCGAGTAGGTCTTTTGCTCGTCCCCAGTTCTTAATGGCTTCTGCCTCTGACAGGGATGATGGTATGTAAATTGGTTCTTGGAGAAGTTGAAAGGAGGAATGGGAATAGGTAAAGGAGAAGATGAGGTTGGCAAGTTGGGATATTTGGAGAGTTCATTCAGGGTAAAAGGAGTGGGAGTGTGGTTATTGAGATGAGTTTATTGGGGGTCTCTAACTCCTAGGTTGACGAGTAACCTTGCTAGTTGCTGTTGACCATCCATGGCAAGACCTCGTAGGTTGTTAAGGTTGGTGGTGAGATCTTGGCATTCTTTCAGGACACCATTGATCATGTTATTGAGTTTGCTATGATGAGTTTGAATAGTCTCGGATTTGGTGATGACATCGAGGATGTGATGTCCTCCATTGACAGTATAGCAGATCTCATTGCAGAAGCCTTGCTCCCTTGTCAGGATAGCATTGAGAACATGTTGATCCCTTTTGGTAAGGGTGTAGGGGTTGAATCTGGTTTGGTTGGAGGAAGAGGAGGATTGCTTCATGATGATTGAATGGGGAATATTGCTTGAAGGTCTTGAGGTGTCTCAAGCTTTACTCAGAACAATTTGAAATTTTGATGAGAGTCGAGTTTGAGAGTAGCTGATGGGGATTGGGGAAAGGAAGATCTGACTTAGGGTACTTTTATCTGGATTGATACTTCAGTGATATGAAGTTTCTTTGGAGTATCTTTAGAGAAACTAAATAGCTTTTCTCATGTTCTTTCCTGTCTTCCCACGTTGGTGGGAATAGGAAGTTTATGTTTCCGAAGATATTCCAGGAAGAGGGAAAGATATCCATCATCTTCATTATAGAATTCTGTTGCCATGATCTATGAGTTTTCTGACATGGAATAATCCTTCCATTTCACAAGGTAATGTCATTTCCTTCTTATCACCTTATGAGTGATAATCCCTTCTACTTTGTACTCTTCTTCTTTATTGATAATCTCAGGGGGAGGTCTCAAATAGTTTGGCCCATGTTCCTCTGTTTCCACATAGGGAGAAAGCAGAGACACATGAAATACATCATGGATCTTCCATTTCTCAGGTAATCGGAGTTTGTATACAAATGATGACAAGACTTTGGTGATGACAAATGGTTCTTGCCTCTTTGGGGTGATCTTCTTATTTGTAGAGCTGAAATGCAAATTCTTTGTATCTAGCCAGACTTGATCGCCTTCCTTGAATGGTTTGAATCCTTTGCTAAATGTTCTAGCCTTCATCTTGGCTGCTGCTAATTCTATTGCTGCTATCACTTCTCTTCTTGCTCTCATGAGTAGTTTCATGCATTCATTAAGTGATAGAAGATTCATTGGTTCAAATGATACTGAAATGAGATTGGGTTCTTTCTCTGTTGATAGATAGAATGGTGTTGCATTTCACCCATCCGGGAGATGGAAATTGAATGATACTTTTATATCTGTGATCAAATCACTCTAATTGTCAGGATTGTTTACACAAAAGATCCGAATATAAGTCTCGACTGTTTGGTTAGTCCATTCAGTTTGTCTGTCAGTTTGCAGATGATAGGCAGTGGAGAATCGGGTATCTATCTTGAATATCTTTCCAAATTCTTTCATTATTTGTGAATGAAATTGCAGTCCATGATCAGATATTGCAGTCTTCTATAGTCCAAATTATCGATATACTCCATCATGCAGTAATTTCACAGTACCAATTGCATCTATGGTTTTTGTGCAAGGAGATAAAATTACCCCCTTCATACAGTCGTAGTCCACAATGACCAATAATGCATCAAATCTGTTAGACATGGGAAGATCTGTGATGAAGTTATAAGTGATTACATCAAACAGTCAGGAGGAGGTGTTTGGCTGAATTGGTTGTAAAGGTGGAATGATTGAATAAGTATTCATTTTCATTTGCTGACAGAGTGCACATTCTTTCACATAGTTCAAGATTATTGAATGCAATCCTGGCCACCAATAATATTGTATGATTGATGCGTGAGTTTTGAAGATTCCTGGATGACCTGCTTGGAGAGAATCATGGAATCTACTAATAATGTCCCTCCTTAATGACGTGTTAGGAGGTACATATTGCCAGTTTTTGTAGAAGATTCCATTGTCATTTACCTTCCAATCAGAAAGTGTTGATCACATTGGGAACAGTCCTTTCCTTTGATCACAGCTAATACTTCTTGTACTATAGTATCTTGTTCGGTTGCTTTCTGTAATCATTCTACCAGGGCTACATCTATTTCCCTTACAAACAATTCATCCAGAAGTAATGTGAGAACATTTTCCTTTCCTTCCTCAGTATCTAGGTAGTGCTGTTAGGTTAAGGGATCTGTCTAAGTCATCTTGCTTCCAGGGGTATGTATCAGTTTCAGATTGAACTGAGATAAGAATAATCTCCAGCATGCTTGTTGTCTGGTGAGTTGCTGTGGGCTTTGGAAATACGTAAGATTGAGATGGTCAGTTAATACTGTAGTTGGAAATGTTGATCCTTTAAGATAGTGTCTCTACATCTTCAGTCCTCTAACTACTCCCAATAGTTCTTGGTTGTAGATGTCGTAGTTCTTTTCAGGAGGAGTAAATGATTGTAATATGTATTCATAAGGATGCCAGTTACCATTTCTATCAGGTTGTCGAAGAACTGCTCCTGTTGCGACTAATGATGCATTAGTTTCCATAATAAATGGTTTCATTTTATCAGACATTTGTAGAACTGGTTGAGTAAGCAACCTTCTTTTGAGTTCTTCAAATGCCTTCTGACATTCCTCAGTCCATTTCCATGGTTCGTTCTTCTTGGTTAGGTTTACCAGTGGTCTGGATATGTTGGAGAAGTGGGAGACAAATCTTCTATAGAAGTTGCAAAATCCTAGGAATGACCTGACCTGTTTGACTAATTTTAGAATTTCCCAATCTCTAATTCTGTTGAGTTTGACTGGATCCATTTCTACTTTTCCAGGTTCAATAATCATTCCGAGGAAGTCAACTTTAGGCTGATTGAAGAAACATTTCTCCAGTTTGAGAAAGAGGTCATGTTCCCGTAATCTTTGCAATACTCTTTGGGTTCTTTCCTTATGGTCTTCCATGTTCTTTGAGAATATAAGGAAGTCATCCATATAGATTACTAGCCATTCTTCTTTGATCATGTCTTTGAATATATCATTCATCATTGCTTGAAAGGTCGCTGGGGAATTGCATAGTCCGAAAAACATTACCATTGGTTCGAATAGTCCTCGATTGGTTTTGAAAGCAGCTTTCCATTGATCTCCATCATGAATGAGTAAATTGTTGTATCCTGATCTGATGTCTCCTTTAGAAAATACCATGGCTCCTTGTAGTTTGTCTAAAAGTTCCGATACTAATGGAATAGGATATCGATTCTTGATTGTCCATTTGTTAATGTATTGATAATCCTGGCAAGGTCAGAAAGTTTCATCCTTCTTTCCTATGAAAAAGAAAGGTGACACTTGAGGAGACTTTGATGGTCTGATGTATCCTTTCCAAAGATTCTCTTCTAAGAACTTGTCTAGAGCTTCTTGTTCTTTAGGAGACATGGGATACACCTTGCAGTCTTTGGATATAAAGTTCGCTTTCAAATCAATTACATGATCATATGGCCGGGATTCAGTGAGTCGTTCTGATGTAGATTTTTCAAATCGGTCAGAGAAATCTCGGAGATATTCTGGTAACATTTTATCTAATGTTTTTGTAGGTTCTTTTTCCTACTGTTTCTGTGCCATTTTTATTGCCAGGTTTACTTTCAACCATATCCATACTGATCTTAAACTGAATTCCTTTTTGTCTTCTGATATCTAATACTCATTGTAGCGGTGAAAATTCTCCTGTTCTGCTGCTACATCCATCATCATCGAAGTTCCCTTTTTACTTGCTAGAATCTGAGCAATTCGAGCTCATTTGGTTCATTCTACATGTTCTTTTGCATATTGTCTCAGATTCTTTTCTTGAATTTTCTGTATCCTTGATTGGTCCAGATGTACTTCTCCTTTTTTCCAGTTTATCGAAGGATTGAACTGTTTAGCCACGGAAGTCCAATGATCACTGATCCTTTTCCTATTCCTGTTTGGAATAATTTTTGAGGAATGAGAGAATTGTTGATGTCTAATGAACATAATGAGTATTCAGTGATTCTTTCTTGGTTATTTTCAGTTCCATCTGCATTGAAGACAGAGATGGGTTGATTTAATGTTCTTGATAGTAGATTGTGTTTCTTTGCGAAATCTTTATGGACGAAGATTCCTCCTGCTCCAGAATCAATAAGAGCTTGGGTTCGGATGATTTTATCTCGGGCTCATAATGTAATAGGAATTCGAAATGACTGATATTCAGTTGTTGCTAATATTACAGAAGCAAGCAAGATTTTGAGTGATTCACACACTAGTGGTGACCACTTCTTTAAAAACCCAAGTCTTCAATTCAGAATCCTATATCATTAAACATTTCAGTGGCAGTCTCCTTCTCATTATCATTCATTGATTAAATGATGGCTCTGATTGCGGCTAGCTTGTCATCCACCTTTGGTTCTTCCTTCAGTGCTTCTTTGGCTACTTCTTCAATCCTTGCTTCTGCTTGCACTTCCCTAAGTGCCTTATTTGTATTCTCATTCTGTTACTTCTTCTTCTGACAGTCTCTTGCCAAATGTCCTTTGTCTCCATAGTAGAAGCATATTCCTTCTTTTCTATATTTGTCCCTTTCCTTCTGTGTCACCACTCTGGTGTTTACCCTATCTACCTCTATGGTATTCGGATCTCTTTGCTGAGATTGGTTGGAAGAGTTTGAGTAGTTGTTGTTATAGAATCAGAAGGTGTCTCCTTCTTGATAGAATGTGGCTCTTCGATTGTTGTCTATGGTAGAAGTTCTCTTGATCCATCCTGCTAGATCAGTGGGTAAGGTTTCCATATTAAGGCAGACTAGAAGAAGACTTCTATCAAGTTCTCATTTAAAAAGCTCTATTTTCATCAATTCTTCGGTGATTCCTGTTCTGCTAAGCACATCCAGAAATCTAGATGTATAGCTATCTGCTGAAGCTCATCCCTGTTTGAGATTGTAGATCTCGTCTCTTACCTTCTGTTCTATGTTCCCTTGTTCGAATTGAGACTTGAATGCCGTAATGTATTTGGTCCATGAGTCCAACACCTTTGCGTTTGCTGCCAAATTTGTATCTTTTTCCAGTATGTTATTGTTACAAATGGACATGCTTATCTTTTTCTTTTTCTTTTCTTACATAATACGGAGTTATTGCGGACTATCTAGCACTAGGGGATTCCCGCGTAATGACTAACGTTGTATTACTTAGTTTCTCCATAGTTTCTCCTTTGTCTTGCACATGTCTTTTCTCCAATGTTTCTCCTTAGTTTCTCCGATGTTTCTCCCTCTTCTCTCCATAGTTACTCCTCAATTCTGGACGATATTCTCGCACTGTATCAGACTGGGGCCAGTTGTATAAATACTCGCACTCTGTGTAGGTTGAAGCTCTAACTTCGACCTCCTGTTTTCTCCTAGCTTAGCAATAGACTTGTTAAGTTTCACAGTCTGTCTGAAGTACTTTGAGTCTCAGCTCGATACTAAGCCTTGATTTGTAATCAAGTCTTAGTCATCTGAATTACTTAAGTCGAAGATCATAGTCACAGTTACATCACAGTCACAGTAACGAGTCACGTTAAGCTCGATCCTTAACATTAGGTCGAAGTTATATACAAGCGCCCACTTATTATTAGTGTAGGCGCCACAAATAAGGAACCACGGATCCAAGAAACCAACCCAGCGGAAGCAGAAGCTTCCGAGAACCACAAACTCAAGACTCGGACTCAGAAATTGAAGTCGAACCTACTGGACCAGCGACTCCAGTGGCACCAGCACCCCAGACACCAGTTCTCAGCTTTAACAATTGGAACGCTCAGAACCCTAGTAACAGATCTCTAGGATACAGACACGATCGCTACAGAAATTATCTCCAAGTAATCGATCTTACCAATAGAACCAATCATTTAGGAGAATTCAACCAAGCAGTAGCCAATTACGAAAGAGCAAATAGCACTCAAATCCCTTATACCAGACCGCCAAGTCCGAACCCTCCGAATCAACCAGAAACTGCATTAGCAGCAGTACCACAGCCTCCTCCGAGAAACAACCCAACTCCGCCAGGAAACAACCCACCATCTCCACCTCCACCCGTTGTAACTGCACCAATGGCAGCACCTGCACCCACCATCAAGCTCGGCAAGCCCGAGAAATTTACCGGGAAGCCGGAGCAAGTCAGACATCATCTGGCGCACTGTAATCTATATTACATGGTAAATGTAGGATTAACTGGAGTCCAAAAAATCATTTACTCCCTATTGTTCATGGCTGAAGCCGGAACAACGGGAGAATGGGTCACCAGGGTCCACAACCAATTAGAAATTGATGCTACAATTGCTGAAGATCAGAGGCTAATGAATGAATGGCCAAAGTATGTGGACGCGTTCAAATCCCAATTTGAACAAGGGGATATCGAACAAAAAGCAAGGGATGAGATTTACAATCTCAAACAAGGAAGGTCTTCGGCGGATCAATATGCATCCCGATTTTTGGATATACTCAGTAGGACTGGAATCGGAGAAGAACTCACAAAAACCGAATTATTCAAGCGAGGACTTGATCGGAGTTTACTCTTGGTCTGCCTCAATACCGAAATTCTACCCATTACATTGGAAGGGTGGATCAAGAGAACTTCAACCATCGATAACAATCGCCGAGCGGCGTTTCACAGGGAAGGGAATACCTTCCGGTTCTTCAACAACAACTATGGGTCCCACAATCAGGGACAATCTAGGCAAAGGGACCCCAACGCAATGGACGTTGATCGGGTTAACACAAGAGCGTTGACTAATGAAGAAAGAGACAAACGTAGGAAGGAAGGAAGATGCTTCTATTGTGGAGACAAGGGACATATGGCACGAGATTGCCAGAAGAAGAAGCAGAATGGAAACAATAATAGACAGGTTAGGGAAGTACAAGCAGAAGCAAGAATAGAGGAAGTTGCCGAAGAAATCCCGAAGCAAGAAGAGCCAAAGAAGGCACAAGATAAATTAGCCGCTATAAGGGCCATCATTCAATCTATGAACAATGATGAGAAAGATTCGGCAGCAGATCTGTTCAATGATGCCGGTTTCCGTGTCGAAGACCTGGGTTTTTAAAGAAGCGACCACCACTGGTGTGTGGATCGCTCGGAATCTCGCTCTCTCCTGTAATAGTAGCAAACACCGAATATCAGTCATTTCGAATCCCTATTACATTGAGAGCGCGAGATAAAATCATCAGAACCCAAGCCCTAATCGACTCTAGAGCAGGCGGGATCTTTATTCATAAAGACTTCGCAAAGAAACATGATCTCCCATCAAGATCATTGAATAAACCCATTTCGGTATTTAATGCTGATGGAACGGAAAATAATCAAGGAAGGATAACTGATTACACAATATGTTCCCTTGACATCGACAATTCTCTTATTCCTCAGAAATTATTCCAAACTGGAATAGGAAAAGAATCAGTTATCATTGGACTTCCTTGGTTAAAACAATTCAATCCAATTATAGATTGGGAGAAAGGGAGAGTCCATTTAAGTCAAGACCGAATAAAGGAAATCCAGAACAAAAACCTCAGGCAATACGTCAAAGAACACATCGAGAGAAAGAAACGAATCAGTTTGGCACAAATTTTGATGAAAGATAAAGGAACATCAATGTTAGTAGATATGGCACCAGACACAGATAATTTCCATCGGTATCACGAATATTGGGTCTCAGAAGATAAGGAAAAGGTTAAACTCAGATCAGTTTGGATACGACTCAAGGTAAACCCGGCAATGAAAATGGCACAGGAACAACAGGAAAAGGAAGTCAAGAAAAACTTAGAAGAAATGATCCCAGAATTTCTTCAAGACTTCACAGACATCTTTGAAAAGACGAAATCGGAACGGTTACCAGAACCCAGACCTTATGATCATGCAATTGATCTAAAAGCAGATTTTATTCCAAAAGATTGTAAAGTTTATCCGATGTCTCCCAGAGAACAGGAGGCATTAGATGCGTTTTTGGAAGAAAATCTTAGGAAAGGGTATATTCGGCCATCGAAATCTCCTCAAGCGGCACCATTCTTCTTCGTAGGAAAAAAAGACGGCACCTTTAGACCCTGTCAAGATTATCGGTATATTAACGAATGGACGATCAAGAACCGGTACCCGATTCCATTGGTATCAGAACTTTTGGACAAACTGCAAGGAGCCACTATCTTTTCTAAGGGAGACATCCGATCAGGATACAATAATATCCTGATCAAAGATGGAGATCAATGGAAAGCGGCGTTCAAAACCAATCGTGGACTATTCGAACCTATGGTAATGTTTTTCGGACTATGCAACTCCCCGGCAACCTTTCAAGCGATGATGAACGAAATCTTTAAAGACATGATAGATGAGGGATGGCTAGTAATCTATATGGATGATTTCCTCATCTTCTCGAATGACTTAAAGATTCATCATGAAAGAACAAGACGGGTTTTGCAAAGACTGCGAGAACATGATCTATTCCTGAAACCAGAGAAATGCCTATTTGATCAACCAAAAGTAGACTTTCTGGGAATGGTAATTGAAGCCGGAAAAGTGGAAATGGACCCAGTGAAATTAAATGGAATTAGAAATTGGGAAACACCGAAATCCGTTAAACAAATCAGGTCGTTTATTGGATTTTGCAATTTCTACAGAAGATTCGTATCACACTTTTCAGATATCTCTAGGCCATTGGTAAACCTTACCAAGAAGAACGAACCTTGGAAATGGACTGAAGAATGTCAGGAGGCATTTGAAGAACTCAAACGGAGATTACTTTCACAACCGGTTCTACAAATGCCTGACAAGAATAAGCCATTTGTATTGGAAACGGATGCGTCCTTGGTAGCTACGGGTGCAGTACTTCGACAACCGGATGGAAATGGTAACTGGCACCCATGTGGATACATTTCTCAATCGTTTTCTCCTCCAGAGAAAAATTACGACATCTATGACCGAGAACTGCTAGGAATAGTTAGGGGACTAAAAATGTGGAGACACTACCTTGAAGGATCCACGTTTCCTACCACCGTGCTTACTGATCACCTCAATTTGACTTATTTCAAAAGCCCGCAGCAATTGACAAGGAGACAAGCACGATGGAGACTATTCTTATCGCAATTCGATTTGAAATTAGTCCACACTCCAGGAACCAAAATGACTCAGGCAGATCCATTAACTCGGCAACATTATCTCGACACTGAAGAAGGAAAGGAAAACATGTTGACACTATTACCGGAAGAACTGTTCGTAAGAGAAATCGACATGAACCTAGTGGAGAAAATTCGGATTGCCACAGAACAGGATTCCATTGTAACGGAAGCATTAGTAGCAATCAAAGGAAAAGGACCCTTTCCCATGAGATCCACCCTGTCAGATTGGAGAGTCACCGAAGAAGGAATCTTTTACAAGAATCGGCAATATGTTCCACCAAACTCTTCTTTGAGAAGAGAAATCATTAGTCGATTCCATGATTCACCACAAGCAGGCCACCCGGGAGTTTTTAAAACACATGCGGCAATAGTACAATACTATTGGTGGCCAGGGTTACATGCAATGATTTCCAATTATGTCAAAGGATGTGCCTCATGTCAACAAATGAAAACCAACACGCATCCTATTGTACCACCATTACAACCAATTCTGCCGAACTCGACATCAGGACCCTTCGATGTTATCACCTATGATTTTATCACGGATCTTCCTCCATCCAACGGATTTGATTCCTTATTGGTCGTTGTGGACCACGACTGTACAAAGGGGGTAATTTTATCTCCTTGCACCAAAACGATTGATGCAATTGGAACGGCAAAGCTACTTCATGATGGAGTATATCGACGATTTGGCTTGTGGAAAATGGCTATATCGGATCGAGGACCACAATTTCATTCTCAGGTCATGAAAGAGTTCGGAAGAATTCTCAAGATCGATACACGATTCTCCACTGCGTATCACCCACAAACAGATGGTCAAACAGAAAGGACGAATCAAACTGTAGAAACCTACATAAGAATCTTTTGTGCGAACAACCCAGAGATATGGAGCGACTTAATCACTGATATGGAAGTATCGTTCAACTCGCATTTACCTGATGGATGAAATGCCACCCCTTTTTACCTAGCTTCTGGAAAAGAACCCATTCTGATTCCCTTATCGTTCGAACCAACCAATCTTCCGTCATTGAACGAACGAATGGAACTTCTGACTAAGGCTAGAAGGGAAGCAATCGCTGCAACTGAACTAGCCGCAGCAAAAATGAAAGCACAAACCTTCAGCAAGGGGTTCAAACCATTCAAAGAAGGAGATCAGGTTTGGCTAGAAGCAAAGAATCTAAATTTAGGAGTAACCAACAAGAAGATCACTCCTAAACGGCAAGGACCCTTCACAATAACTAAGGTTATCTCGGCATTTGCCTATCAACTCAAGTTACCAGAAAAATGGAAGATTCACAACGTGTTCCACGTATCTCTGCTATCTCCCTATGTAGAAACATTGGAACATGGGCCAAACTATCTCAGACCTCCTCCGGAAATTATCAATGAAGAAGAGGAATACGAAGTTGAAGGAATTATCGCTCACAAGATGATCAGGAGAAAACGCCATTATCTGGTTAAGTGGAAAGACTATCCCACATCAGAAAACTCATGGATCACGGCAACCGAATTCTATGATGAAGACGATGGATATCTTCCCATGTTCTTGGAATATCTTCGGAGAAATAAGCTTCCTATTCCCATCGATGAGAAAAGACAAGAAAGAACATGAGGAGAAGTCACGCTACATTCACCAAAGAAACTCCAAGGAAACTCCGGGTCATTCGAAAAACTAGATAAAAGACACTTGAGATCGAATCTCTTTTCTCCATTCCCCAACGACTACTCACAACAGCCACTTCCATCGACTGTATTCAACCTCACTCGACTCTCAGCAACATGAAGACATTCTCCCCCTCCACTTCCACCCGATTCAACCCCTACACCCTTACTGAACGAGACCAACGAGTTCTCAAAGCCATTCGAACTCACGAACCCGGTTTTCGCAACGAAATCCGATACACCATCAGCGGAGGCCACCACGTCCTCGATACCATCAGCCGGTTTGAGACCATTCGAACCAGTCAACTCAAGATGAACGAGCGACTCTCTGGAGTAATCAAGGAATGTCAAGATCTCGCTCAAGAAAGCAACCAGAACCATCACTTCGCAATGGAAGGCCAAGAGCAGCTAGCAAGGCTCTTAGTCGACCTAGGAGTTCGTGATCCTGGTCAAGATCGTCTCGACAATCGCACCCCAACTCCTTTCACCCTCAACGAACTTCCCGAATTCCCCGAATCCGAACCAGCATCTTCCCCTTCCCCAATCCCAATTCCACCTCCTCATTCCGACAATAATCCTAACGAACCCATCTATGTTCCGTCCTCCCCATCAGAAGCCGAAGCCGAAGCCATTAGGAACTGGGGAAGAGCTGAAGAGTTACTAGAAGAAGTAGCTCGAGAAGCGATTCAACAGTCCTTTCGAGTCGCTTCACCCTCTGAAACTCCAGAGAATCATTTCCGAGCTGAGCGCGGTACCGCTCTCGTCAGCAAAACCATCCCGCAAATACCTCTGCCAGAAAATCCTGCAGAAGTTGATTGCGAAGTCACTAAGGATTTTGCCAAGCGGAATAGACGAGCCAACAGACGGATGCGCAACGAGGATACCCGAAGCAGAAAAACCGTCCGAATGTCTTTGGACGATTTCAACAACAGTATCCTTGATCGAGTCGCTATCCCGGTGGCTACCCCTGCGACTAACGAATCTCTGCTGGGAAGCAGAAATCGCCCATTTCCCATCGCCATCACCACCAACATGGACGAAATCGCCTTCAACAAATATCGTCATAACGTCCTCATTCGAACCAGTCCCCGAGCCTTCGATGTTTGTAAGCGATGTGGTCGACATGGACATTGGGCTCCTCACTGCAACCAACCTCGATGCACTGCCTGTGGAAACGTCAGACATGCCAACTCTTCCGACTACAAATTTTGTAGCGTATGTCCACCTTTCCGATTCCCCATCCCTCCAACCTGCTTCATCGAAATCGACTTCTTCGAAGTACACTCATACTCCAATAAGCACCACTTCATCGACAAGGACGGAAATTATCACGGTAGAAGAAAACCTTGCGGTACGAGAACCACATCCCCAGTATCCGGCGAATTGGAAGCTGGACAGGGACCTCATTACTTTTCTCGACGATCTCGCAAGGGATACTCATTTCGTAACCAATCCAACAGTGGGGCCAGTCGAAGCAGTGGGTCAGATGGAGAACGAAAGAGAGTATTAGAGAGATCGTTTGGGAAGCTGTTCACGGAGCAAGTACCCAACTCCTTTTATCAAGAACCTTATGACGACATCAACTATGGGTCTGAAGGCGAACACAATCTGTCTGGAGAATGTTGATTAGATCAATGATGGAATCATTGGGTTAGTAACGGGGTAATGTTACAAATGGACATGCTTATCTTTTTCTTTTTCTTTTCTTACATAATACGGAGTTATTGCGGACTATCTAGCACTAGGGGATTCCCGCGTAATGACTAACGTTGTATTACTTAGTTTCTCCATAGTTTCTCCTTTGTCTTGCACATGTCTTTTCTCCAATGTTTCTCCTTAGTTTCTCCGATGTTTCTCCCTCTTCTCTCCATAGTTACTCCTCAATTCTGGACGATATTCTCGCACTGTATCAGACTGGGGCCAGTTGTATAAATACTCACACTCTGTGTAGGTTGAAGCTCTAACTTCGACCTCCTGTTTTCTCCTAGCTTAGCAATAGACTTGTTAAGTTTCACAGTCTGTCTGAAGTACTTTGAGTCTCAGCTCGATACTAAGCCTTGATTTGTAATCAAGTCTTAGTCATCTGAATTACTTAAGTCGAAGATCATAGTCACAGTTACATCACAGTCACAGTAACGAGTCACGTTAAGCTCGATCCTTAACAGTTATGGATTTGTGTTACCCATTCTCCGGTTGTGCTGGCTTCAGCCATGAATGATAGGGAATAGATGATCTTCTGGATCTCACTTAGTCTGGCATTTACTATGTAGTATAGATTACAGTATGCAAGATGATGCCAAATC
This sequence comes from Abortiporus biennis, assembly GCA_022606235.1. Classification (NCBI taxonomy): domain Eukaryota; kingdom Fungi; phylum Basidiomycota; class Agaricomycetes; order Polyporales; family Podoscyphaceae; genus Abortiporus; species Abortiporus biennis. The sequence continues at coordinate 168,612 of JABYQP010000040.1, forward strand.
TGTTCTGGTTTCCCAGTAAACTTTTCAGGCTTGTCAAGTTTGACAGTGGGAGTGAGTGCTGTAGCCATTGGTGCAGTTGTTGTGGGTGGCGGTAGAGGTGGTGGGTTATTTCCTGGTGATAGTGGAGATGGTGGGTTATTTTCTATCAGGATTACCACTACTGTGGTTTCAGGGTTATTCGGTAGATTTGGACTAGGGGGTCTGGTATACAGAATCCGAATGTAGTTTGCTCTTTCGTAATCAACTACTTGTTGATTAAACCCTTCTAGGTAATTACTGTAATTTGTGAGATCGATTACTCGAAGATAGTCTCTGTATTGATCAAATCTGTATCCTCTGGATCTTTCACTCTGGGCTAACCAGTTATTAACACTAAGAACTGTGATTGGTGTAGGTGCTTCTTAAGGTACGGGTGCTACTGGGGTAGTCTGTTCAGTAGGGTTAACATTAATGGGATCAGTGTATTCTATTTCTGAATCAGAATTGCTTGGTGGTTGGAAGCATCTGCTTCCACTTGGTTGGTTCCTTGAATCTGTGGTTCCTTAAGTTGGTGCCTTCACTAATGATAAGTGGGTGCAATTTATTAACTTCAATCTAATGTTAAGGCTCGACTTTAACACTGGATCTTATTGATGGATTAACTATGATGAACTTCCTAAGCTTCGACTATGATTCAGATAACTAAGTCAAAGACTTAGCATCAAGCTGATACTTAAGTAATCAGGCAACTGTAATGATGCTTAACAAGATCTATTATTAAGATTGAAGATAACTAGAAGGAGGTTGAAGTTAAGGAATCGACCTCTGCTAAAGTACAGGTTTATATACAACTGCCCCAGCCTGATAAGTGCGAGAGTATCATCCAGAGATGAGAAGTAAACTTGAAGAAAGAAAGGAGAAACTATGAAGAAACCTTGGAGAAACATCGGAGATAATAGTACATGTGAAAAAGAAGGAGAAACCTAGGAAAAACTAGTATAATACAATGTTGTCATTGCGTGGGAAGTCCCCTGATGCTAATAGTCTGTAATAACTCCATATTATATAAGAAAAGAGAAAGAAAAGATATGCACACCCTATTGTAACACAAATCTTCGATAGAAGTTGTAAAATCCAATGAATGATCTAACTTGTTTGACTGATTTTGGTGTTTTTCAATCTCTGATTCCATTGAGTTTGATTGGATCCATTTCTACTTTCCCAGATTCAATTACCATTGCAAGAAATCCATCTTCAGTTGGTGTTATGACCTGAGCGAAGACCCCAATATCCCCAACAACTCCAATCAGTTTCTGGGCTGGAAACCATACTCTTGGCACCACGAGGATACTCAACACTGTAAGTGTGCATCTCCACCTGTAGTACTTATGTTTCCATCATGTTCGGCTATGTAATCCCCAGTCAATCGGCCATTCGGACTTTGCATGATAGTCACACCAGTTCCACATTGTAGACACTGCATTGGACTACTAGTAGAATACCCCGACCATGTATATAAACTAGACTAGAACGACTGAATGTTCCTCAGTCATAAATCACATTAGTATTACATCCTTCCACTCTTTGTTTTGATTCTCTAATTTCCCAATTTCCTTTCTCTTCCCTTTTCACTTGTGTTTGGCTCAACCCTTTGTCCGTTCAGACACAGAGGTATACTTCTACATTCTCACCTTCTCCTCGGATCCTGACTCTGACTCTCTGTCATTCACGGCTTGTTCTGAAATTAGAACCAAAGACCTAGTGAGGGCACAGTTCCCTGCAAACTGAGGCCAAGGTTCTCCGATCCTGACTTAGTCCATTTTCCGATGCCAACTGAGTACCTTTCAGGTACTGTACTTAACAGTTGGTCAAATAAACATTTTTCAGGTTTTAAAAATAGATCATGATCTTGCAACCTTTGTAATACCCTTCTTGTTCTTTCGTAGTGGATTTTTATGTTATTGGAGAAGATGAGAAAATCATCCATATAGATTACTAGCCATTCTTCATCTATCATGTCTTTGAAGATATCATTTATCATTGCCTGAAACATTGCCGGGGAGTTGCATAAACTGAAAAACATTATGGTTGGTTTGAATAATTCTCAATTAGTCTTGAATGCCACTTTCCATTGGTCTCCATCTCTGATCAGAAGGTTATTATACCCTGATCGAATGTCTCCTTTAGAAAAGATGGTGGCTCCCTGTAATTTATCTAGGAGCTCAGATACTAATGGAATCAGATAATGGTTCTTGATTATCCATTTATTGATATACCGATAGTTCTGACATAGTCTAAACATGTCATCCTTTTTTCCTATGAAAAAGAATAGAGATGCTTGTGAAGACTTCAATGGTCTAATATAGCCTTTTCTAAGATTTTCTTTCAAAAATTTATCCAATACTTCCTATTCTTTTGGAGACATCGGGTAAACTTTACAGTCTTTTGGAATAAAATCTGCTTTTAGATCAATTGCATAGTCATAGGGTCTAGATTCAGGTAGTCGTTCTGAGGTTGTCTTTTCAAAGATATTGGAGAAATCTTGAAGAAATTCTGGTATCATTTCTTTTAGCTTTTTCTCAGGTTCCTTTTCCTTTTGTTCCTGTGCCATTTTCATTGCCGGGTTTACTTTTAGCCATATCCTTGCCTTTGGAAATCCAATATTCATTATACTGGTGAAAATTGTCCATTGCTGGTGCCATATCTACCAACATTGAGGTTCCTTTTTTTTCATTAATGTTTGAGTTAATCGAATTCACTTATTTCTTTCGATATGTTCCTTGACATATTGCCTAAGATTCTTATTCTGTATTTTCTTTATATGTTCTTGATTCAAGTGAACTCTTTCTTTTTCCCAATCAATTACCAGATTAAACTGTTTTAACCAAGGAAGTCCATTGGTATTGAATACTGATATTGGTTTATTCAAAGTTCTGAAGAGAAGATAGTGTTTCTTTGCAAAGTCTTTATGAATAAAGATTCCTCCTACTCCTGAATCAATTAGGGCTTGGGTTCTAATAATTTTATCTCATGCTCTCAATGTAATAGGGATTCGAAATGATTGGTATTTGGTATTGGCTATTATTACAGGGGAGAGCGAGATTTCAAGTGATCCACACACCAGTGGTGGTTGCTTCTTTAAAAACTCAAGTCTTCTATGTGGAATCCTGCATTATTGAACAGGTCTGCTACTGAGTTTTTCTCATCATCATTCATGGTTTGAATTATGGCTCTTATTGCAGCCAGCTTGTCTTGTGCATTCCTTGGTTCTTCCTGTTTTGGAGTCTCCTCTCATTTTGGAGGTTCATCGGCTATCTCCTCTAATCTTGCTTCTACTTGTACTTCCCTTACCTGTCTATTGTTATTTCTGTTCTGCTTCTTCTTCTAGCAATCTCATGCTATATGCCCTTTGTCTCTGCAGTAGAAACACCTTCTTTTCTTTCTTCACTTATCTCTTTCTTCCTGGAGTCAATGCTCTGGTATTGACTCAATTGATATCCATTGCATTTGGGTCTCGTTGTCTAGGTTGTTGAGAAGAATTGGATGAGTAATTGTTATTGTAGAAGCGAAAGGTATTTCCTTCTCTGTGGAATGCCACTTGTCAGCTGTCATTGATGGTAGATGTTCTTTTGATTCAGTCTGTCAGGTTTGTGGGTAAAGTTTCTGTTATGATAAGAGTCTATCTCTTAATCGATAGACTTAGAGGAGACCGATAACCGATAACTGAGATCAATGACCGAGACCAATGACTGATGACTGAGTATTTATAATCAGGACTTAACAGTATTGTATCAACTTGTATGTACCAGAATCAACTGGAAGCTTGTAGAACATTGTAGAATATTCTGTATCTTTCTCGTATTTACCAGTAGCTACTATTCTGGCAGACACTATTAGTATTTAGTACATGGAAAGATAGGACATAGGGTTAGATTTTGCCCAGAATGGAAAAAGAAGAAGAAAACCCTATAGAAACCATTCCCTAAGAAAGGAAAGGATGATCATGCACATATCCATAAAACAGATATGGATAAAGAAGAAGAGGACATAGATGATGATAGAAGAGAAGAAGATGAAGAAGAGGAAAAGAATAGTGATAGAGATTCTGATGATGAAATGATTACTCAAATCTGCAAATCAATAGTGAAGATGACACCAGAAGACAAGGAGAAATTCTTCAAAATTATGAAACAAGAGGATTTTATCAGAAGTGATGACCACTGATGTGTCGATTGCTAGGGATATCACTTGCACCTGTAACTGTAGGAATACTCAATAACAAGTCTTTTCGTATTCTTATTCAAATCAAGTCAAGTGGGAAAATCATCAGAACAAATGCATTAATCGATTCTGGGAAAAATCTTTGTAAACAGCAAATTTGCAAAGAAGCACAAACTAGATTTATACAAATTAGATTATCCATTGAAAGTGTACAATGTGGATGGGATGAAGAATAAAACAGGAATGATCATTCACATGACAATTATTCCTACTACGATATGTGGAGTATCCATACCACTGCGATACTTTAACACAGAAATAGGCAATGAGACAGTGATCCTAGGATTACCCTGGTTATAGCAATTTGTATTGCAGATTGATTGGAACAAAGGAACACTGCATATTGATCTGAGAAAACTCCAAAAACTGTGAGAAAAGTCCAGGTTTGAAGTACTGGAATATGGACTTAAGAAAATCACACAAATAAGGTTATCAGAGAAATTAGTCAAAAAAGGAAGATCTGTGATGATAGATATCGCATCACAAGAGGAGAACTTCCATCGATATAAGGAGTTATGGGAATCCAAGGATAGATCCAAAGCTAAGGTTAGATCTGTTTGGATTAGGGCAAAAATGAATCCAGCCATGGCTATGGCACAGGAGGAGAATAAGAAGAAGGAAACTAGATCTAAAGAGGAGATAGTACTGAAATATCTGCATAAATTCCTAGATCGATTCGATAAGAAGGAATCTGAAAGATTTCCTAAATTGAGACCATACGATCATGCGATAGATCTGAAACCTGGATTTATTCTGAAAGATTGCAAAGTTTATCCATTATCTCCTAAAGAGCAGGAAGTATTGGATGAATTCTTAAAGGAGAATCTTCAGAAAGGTTTCATTAGACCATCAAAATCACTGCAGGCATCACTATTCTTTTTTGTTGGAAAGAAAGATGGCACGTTTAGACTATGCTAAGATTACTAGTATATCAATGAATGGATGGTCAAGAACAGATACTCTATATCATTAATCAATGAATTGATCAACAAACTCCAAGGAGCAACCATCTTCGATGCATATGATGTGTGCTCAGGATACAATAATCTTCTTATCAAAGAAGGTGATCAATGGAAAGCAGCATTCAAAACCAATCATAGACTATACGAACCGACAGTCATGTTCTTCAGACTTTGCAATTCACCCACAACATTCCAAGCGATGATGAATGACATCTTTAAAGATATGCTAGACGAAGGATGGCTAGTAATCTACATGGATGATATTCTAATTTTCTCTAAAGATGAGAAAACTCATCATCAAAGAACTCATAAAGTTCTTAAACAACTTTGAGAACATGATCTATTCTTAAAACTGGAGAAATGCGAGTTCGATAAGAACAAGATCAACTACCTAGGTATGGTTATTACACCTGAAAATATCGAAATGGACCCAGTCAAACTCAACAGAATAGCCAAATGGCAAACTCCAAAAACTGTCAAATAAGTATGCAGTTTTATAGGATTCTGCAACTTCTATAGGAAGTTTGTATCACACTTTGCAGAAATATCATGACTTCTGATTGAGTTGACGAAGAAGAACCATGTCTTTAATTGGACAAATGAATGCGAGAAGTTATTTCAAGAATTAAAGTGCAGGTTACTCATGAAACCAGTGCTTGTTATAACCCTGAACAAACCCCAATGGAGAACCCGACCATTCCCGACCCGACATTGGTCCGACCATCCGTTCTTGGCGAACACGAGGATACTTACCTCCTGGAGAATGCACGCTTTCCACTCATAGATACTTATGTTTCCTGCATGTTCGCTTATATTGTTTCCCGACTCACCGGCCATCCGTACTTAGTATATTTCCCTCATTGTAGACACAGCATCAGCCCTGTCGGGATTTACTCCGGATGTGTATTTAAGTTCTAGTATAGTCAACTGTAGTACCTCAGTCGTATATCTTATTATATCTTGTTACATCAAGTACTCGTATCCATGTACTTCTGTATCTGAATATAGTCTACGACCTTCCGCTCCTTACCCCGATCTGTCTGACCCCGACTCTTCCACTTCTGTTCGATCCAACTTCCCGACTCAAGTTATTCTCAGCTTCCTCTCTCGCTCTCACCTTCTCCTCCGCTTTTAATCCCGACATCTCCAACTCTGACTCAGAGTCTTCCAACAAGAAGGATACTTTCCGCAAATAAGGAACCAAGAGGTTAGTGGGGGCACAGCTCCCCGCGAGCTGAGGCCAAGGTTCCTCTGACTCTGACTTAGCCGACATTCCGTCCGACTAAGTGAAGTAAAGTCTATGTACTTAACAGTGCTACAAATTCCTGACAAGTCAAAACCATTCATTTTGGAAACCGATGCATCGCTCGTAGCCACAGGAGCAGTGCTAAGGCAGCAGGATGGAAATGGAAATTGGCATCCATGTGGATATATTTCACAATCATTTACATCAGTAGAAAAGAATTATCAAATCTATAACAGAGAACTTCTCGGCATCATTAGAGGCCTTAAAGTATGGAGGCACTATCTAGAAGGTTCAGAACACCCTACACTGGTTCTCACAGACCACAAAAATATCACATATTTCCAACAACCACAGGATCTGATGAGATGACAAGCTCATTGGAGTCTTGAACTTTCCAAATACAATATCAAGATTGAATACGTACCTGGTCCAAAGAACCAAGCAGACCCATTAACCTGCCAACACTACCTTGATACAGAAGAAGAATATGAAAATTTCAAAACACTATTATCAGAAAACTTCTTCCAGATACGATTGATAGACACTAATTTATGAAATCGAATCACAATGTGTATGAAATGAGACATCGTAGTTCATCAAGCATTAGATGCAATCAAAGGGAAAGGAATTTTTTCTATAAAATCTGCATTAAAAGACTGGACAGTCAATGACAAGGGTGTATTCTACCAAAATCGACAATACATACCACCAGATGATAATCTCCAATGAGATCTCATCAAACAATATCATGATTCACCAGTAGCAGGACATCCTGGAATTTACAAAACTAAAATGCTAATATCGAAACATTATTGGTGGCCAGGAATGCACAACATGATTTCCAAATATGTACACAAATATGCTGAATGTCAACAAATGAAACCAAATACACACCCCACAGTACTGCCTCTACAACCAATTCCACCTACATCTTCTGATCCATTTAATGTAATCTCATATGATTTAGTCACAGACCTACCTGAATCGAATAGCTATGATTCTTTATTAGTCATTGTAGACCATGACTCTACAAAGGGGGTAATTATTTGTCCTACTGTGAAAACAGTAGATGTGTTGGGGATAGAAGAACTTCTATTCAACAATATGTACAGACGCTTTGGACTTTGGAAGTGAACAATATCAGATAGGGGACCCCAATTCAATTCCAAAACATTGAAATCATTCTATGATAGTTGGGCTATCAAACCAACTCTATCATCAGCATACCATCCTCAGACTGATGGACAAACAGAATACATGAATCAAACAGTAGAATCATATATACGAATATACTGCACCAACTACTCTGATAAATGGGCAGAAGATAGAAGTATCACTAGTATGGAAGTCGCTATCAATTCTCATCTTCCAGAAGGAAGGAATGCCACATCCTTCTATTTGATGACAGGAAAGGATGTACGACTCATACCCTTATCTTTTGAACCTACCAATGTTCCATCAGCAGAAGAAAGACTTCGAGAACTAACCAAGGCTAGACAAGAAGCAATGGCTGTGACTCAACTAGCTGTGGAGAAGATGAAGGCTAGATCATTCGGATGAGGATTCAAACCATTCAAACTACATGAATGTGTGTGGTTGGATGCAAAGAACCTTTATTTTGGTTTAACCAATAGAAAAGTCTCACCAAGGTGATATGGACCCTTTACCATTACACAGGTTTTATCTTCCCTATTATATCAACTAAAACTACCAACCTCATGGTGAATACATGATGTATTCTATGCATCCCTATTAACACCATATGTGGAAAACCAAGTACATGGGCCAAATTACCCACAACCTCCACTGGAAATTATAGAAGGAGAGGAGGAGTATGTTATAGAATCTATTCTAGGACACAAAAAGATATGAGGAAGAACAAAGTACCTTATTAAGTGGGAAGGATACCCATCACCTGATAACACTTGGGAACCAGAAGAATCATTCTGGGATAAAGATGATGGATATGTACCAAAACTGTTACAATACTTAAAGAAGAAGAAACTGTCTCAACCAAATCAACCCAAGTCGTAGACACAGCCCATAGTAAAGTACAACACCCAGAACAATGTTCACTATCACCCCTTCCTACACCGCTACCCGAGGCTTCACCCTCGACATTCAGATTTGTTTCTCAGTAGTAGAACTGTACTTTGCATTAGATTTGTTCTTCTCAACCAGAAGAACATGGGGTGATCTAGAAGAGTCGTATGTAACAGTGGGAGGAAAGACGGCTGTGAAAGGGCAAGACAAAGGAAAGGAGAAGGAGATGTGGGGCTGGGACAACTCAGCCTGGAGAATGACTTTGCCAACACCGCCAAAGAAGAGAAGCATAGAAAGCAGTAGCTGGGGAAGTTTTTCATTTGGACCATGGAGGCAGGTAGAAGAATCCGAGAAAGTTGAGTTAGTAGGAACATATGAGACATGGAAAGAGAGATACGAAGCTGAGAAGCATGATGAGATCAGAGAGGCAGAGAAGCAGTGTGATGTGTGGACTTTGGCAATAAGAAACCAGCCAGTCCTTACTAAGAGGCACTATACTTGGGAAGAGATGGAGGACTACAAGGAGAGAATTGAGGAGGAGATTCTGGTAGCTATAAAATGCTACCTCATGCAAACCATTCCCTTCAACATCTGGGAACGTTTCGACATCGAGGTGAAAGTTACAATCGATGATACAATCCAAACTATAGCTATCTAGATAGAACTTTCTCCTTTTCCATATACAAATCTTATCTCTCACCACCAATCTTATCACTCTCATCCAACATACTATTCTTTAAAAACCTTGCTATCTATTTCAGGATCTTTATCCTTATCACGGTCCTATTCAAACCAAAGTCTCAACCAAACCAAAGACCACTCTTTATCCAAGTTAGGAATGGCAGAGACGTTTAGTAGACAAGAAATCATTCAACTATACACAGTATTATTCCTATTGACATGATCCACATCTATACTACAACAAATCTGACAACACCTAGAACCATCATATTATACAATAACTGACCATATTATCAATCTGCAACAAAATCATTCTACTCAAACACAAATTTTACTCGACATTACTAGACAACTAGAGGCTCTTTCAAGAAGTAGGAATTAGGACAATGAGATTATCTTATCTTTGGAGGGAGCATTAGTAGGATTCTTATTGGAAAGTGGACTAAGAGTAGATGAGAAAGGAAGTGTATCATTCGGAACTCCTAGAATGACTCCAAGCTTTGTTCATCAGAATCAGCACCACCCTATTCAACTGCAACCGATAACACAGAATCAGCTCTTGTCATGGCAACTACTGAATCCCAACCAGAATCCATCAGCAATTCCTATCTCACACCACCCAGAGTTGTACAACTCATATTACCATCATTACTCATTTCTGATAGTAGCTCCAATTCCAATGATTCTGATAATGACACCCTGGTGGCATCAGACATTGAACCCTTCAATGTCGAACCAGAACACATTGAATATCCCGGCAACCCCATGGGTCAAGACAGTCCCTCTTCCAGAAGCTCTGGATCCACTACCTTACTCAACCCAAGCGAGTCAAGGTATCCCACACCAATAACATCACCCAGGTCTAGCACCAGTGAATTATCCAGACAAACATCCCCAATTAGCAAAGCAGAATCAGACATAGTCATATGAAGGGGAATTAGAAACAACCTACCGTTATTACTAATTAGAGTCACGGACATCCCAGAATGGAGTAGACCAATTGATCACTGCTCTTTCGAAATCAGAAACATCGAAGCGAACTGATCAAAGTGCACTGGAAGTTGCAACCTCTTCTTTACGAAAGTCCCGAAAGAGGAATACGATAGACAAATCATTGATTGCGAATACTCAAATCCAGTACAGCATCGAAACCCATTCTCTTCCAATTCTCCCTACAGTATCATCATATCCACCTTCGCAGACAGACTGGCATACACACGATACCAGTAGAACATTCCTTTCCTACTCTGAGAAGCCGATACAACCATGCACTGTGATTATTATGGAAGGAATTCATACGAGTCTGACACTTGCAACCAGCTATGATGTGCTGTATGTGGCCTTATCTGACAACCCACATGAGTTAATCCATACACTTACTATGTTCCATACAAGAACCCAAACAGAAGTTCACCCTACATTTACACTGACTTAAACTACTTCTGAATCCATGGGAAGCCAATCTATCAACATCAGAATGGAGAGTCATGTGGAACGAGACCATTGTCTCCTAGCAGTGGGAATATAATTAGTCAACCAGAAAGTCAACACCGATCTCCTGCGGAGTGTAGAAATCCCCGAGTCAATTTAATCAGACACATTGATTTTAGAAGAGGAGATCCAGAGCCAGCAACAGCTAGCACGAGTTCAGATACAATGGAAACTCCCTTCATTCAGAACTTGAGGTGAGCACATACATTTCAGTCCTTTCAACTCGAGACCCCGAACACTCAGTTCTCCGAACTAGCAACTTTTGATCCAAACATTCTCTCAGTGGAGCAGTTGGATTAGGCATAAGATCATGAGGACATTCAATCTAGCAGAAAGGTAATGTTACAATAAGAGCCTATCTCTTGATCGATAGACTTAGAGGAGACCGATAACCGATAACTGAGATCAATGACTGAGACCAATGACTGATGACTGAGTATTTATAATCAGGACTTAACAGTATTGTATCAACTCGTATGTACCAGAACCAACTGGAAGCTTGTAGAACATTGTAGAACATTCTGTATCTTTCTCATATTTACCAGTAGCTACTATCCTGGCAGACACTATTAGTATTTAGTGCAATTATCGGTGGATTTAGCTCTAGTATAAATAGCTCTATGTATGAGTGTCAAAGTTTCCTAACTTCGATCTCCTTGTTACCTTTTATCTTGTATCTTACAAGCTCAAGTCGAATAACAAGTAGCTTGTCTGTATGAACATTCAAGCAGGAACTAAGAGTCTTGGTTTGTATGTGCAAACAGAAGTATAACTCTATCTGGATACAATCGCTCTCTAGTGGACTTTAGTTAGTCGATAGTAGATTAGATTATCTGTCTTAGTTTAGACAGAGGGATATAGATTGGTATGGACTAATCTTGGATACACATTAAATTAGAATGTGGAAGTCTATTAGTAGACAAAGCCTAGGTACAGGCAGTAGAACTAGAGGTCGGAGAATGGACCTAGCCAAGTAGGCTAAATGTTCAGGAAGAAGCCAAGATCAAGAGCTTAGCCAGGAAGGCTAAAGATCAATCATCGATTAGTTGATACCTTAACATCTGGTGTCCTAGTACTGAGCAAGTATGAGGACCATTCGCATATTTAACACACTCCCTCCTCCCAGCATTCTGGAAGATCCAGAGAAAATGACTTCTAGGAAATAATACGCTCTATGAGAGCTGGTATTTTTCAGGATTCTAGGCAAAGCCTGTGTATGGGAGGGTGTATTGGCCATTCTATCATTACTTCATACCATTGACAAGCTTACCATCGGGTTTGGATCTACCCAGCTTCTTCACACCAGATCGCAACTGGATGAGCAGAATGAGCTGCTACTTGCAAAGTATTTTCCTCAACCTGTCATAATTCGAAAGCTCTGCCTTCGGTATGCACCTCTGCTCATCCCGAAATTAGTTGCTCCGGGAGTACTAGAAATGCTTGACATCCAACACGGCTTCCCTTTTCTCGAGAATCCAATCATTCCCAGCATCTCATCTCTAGTTTTCGAATCTTGCGCATTACTACAACACTTTGAATATACGATCCCATCAAGTTTCATGGCCGACCAAGCGAACTGTAGGTAACGTTCTAACATATTTTTCTTGCAAACGGTGCTGAGTCTATAATACAGTCATGAAGCTTCTACAGCACGGTGTACACCTATCGTATTGCTCGCATCTGACTTCAGTCCACCTATCGTTCTCTGTCACCCCTAGTTTTGAGACAGCTAATTTCCATCTAACACTCTACCTTGGTGTCATCCCTACAACCATAGAGAAGCTTCCCATCTCCATTCAACACCTTGTCTTTCACTTCCAGGCATCCTCCAACATCCAACAGATTCTATCGGATCATTTTGATTTCGAACGTGTGGAAACTGCCTTCCTTAGCCTACCGGCACTCCTCACTGTGACTTTCGACTTCATCAGCACTCCTAATGAGGTGAATAGAATCTCCGATGAACAGAGGGGGGTGTTGGAGGATTTTATCAAGGATCGGATGCCCACTGCTACTTCGAAAGGACTTTTACAGTTCGAGAATGTGGCGTGGTGTAAACCGAAGTGGCAATAGTCTTTGGTACGGTTTGTGAATCACTAGACTGTGATCGTTTGAAAATAGTGAGTCAGTTGGGTTTGATGGGTCACATGTTGACATCGTGCATTATTACTGTAATGGATGAGAGACGAACAAATTTAATTTCAGTCCCATGAACATGATTGAAGACTTTCTACATTCGTATCACAGGTGAAACTATGAAATAGTTGAGTATGTCGAGCTCGCGATCGAAGAAAGGTCACACCCAGTGGTAGACCTGGATGAGAGAGTTCCGCGGATAGACTGATGATTACCACTTCATTAAAAATCCATAGTGCACATAAAATATTGGTAAGACTTACATGTGGACCAGATGGTGTGATTAATCCTAATCCACTTGGGATCCTCCTCTGTATCGAAGAGGCGTTTCAACTGATCCACATTCTCAAGATTCATAGCTCTTTTCAAGTGCTCCTTCGTTTTGTTTGTCCCAAGATAGAATACGTGATAGTAGGTCCCGTCAATTTTTATTGACATCCGCATCATCTGCTCAAGTTGCACCATGAGGTATTCAGTAGCTTTTATATCAAGATCAACTTTGTCGACAAGTGTTGGTGGCACCACTTCATGATGTTTCAACGCGAACTCTCGGAGCCACTTGTCATCACGTAGATATCCAAACCCAAGCCGGGGAATATCACTGGACTCCCCGAAAGGAGGGTGACTGGATAAGCTGTAGAGATCGTCGAAGTAGTCGCTGATAGTACGTGCTGGCATTGTAGTGGATTTCGATTTCGAGGACATTTTCGGCACCAGTACTAGGTTGTGGTGGGTCTGATACTACTATATATTGAATTATTAGTCACCTTGGTGATGATCAATCCAACGAATACTTACACGTCGCTATCAGTGGACAGTGTCGACGAAAGACTCCTGTGTAAATAGGATCGAGGAGGAGGAGGAGGCGGTGGCACCTGGCAGAAATGTGTACCAGCCTCATTGTGAGAAGAAATCATACTAAACGTACTAGATCACTAGTATCAGGAAGCTGGTTTCAATTTAGATACGGTGAATTTTACAACTTAGATATCATCTTTACCTACCTTTTTCTGGCTCAAAATCTCCTTCTCTTTCTCGTTTGCTTATTTTCTTTCTTCTAACAGGGCTGCAGGACCTATAGAAATTCATCTTCTCCATCAATCACAGTTGAATCGAGTGAGGCAAGCTTGATTTTCAGCAAATGATACAATGAAATGTGTACTTTTCGTGCGAACTGGATACCAAGTCATGCGGCTGCCGCGGTAAGATCATATTGAACTTCGTTTACTGCGGCACAGTCAGTCTCAACTTCAATCCCTTACTACCATGATGTCTAACTCACCTTATGAATTCATCTTATCACAGGAGCTGTTTGACCGAATCATCAAGGAACTGTTGGATATAAAACCCAGACTAACTGCCTTCGATACACTGAAGACATGCTCACTCGTTTCACACCGTTGGCTTCACGCCGTTCGACCTCATCTCTTCCACAGTCTCTATCTCTCTCCAACAAAATGTCGTCTCCAGGAAACGGAATCCCTTGATAATTCTGTAACATTGCTCAAAGAGACCCGATTCGTTACTCAATACATCGAGTCTCTTTATATTGAAGGTGGCTGCCCATTCGGAGATAACTATTGGCGAGACGCACATCTACGTCCATTCATATCTTGCCAGCTTATTCTCCATCTACTGAGTCTTTTGCCCAAGATCACAACCATGACCTTGAATTGGGTTCGCTTTCAACCAGCTCAGTCTGGGGATGTATCGGAAATTGACTCGGAGGGAGATTGGGTTCATTTACCTGGCACAATGAATCCATGGAAACATCGCAATCAAATATCTGTCCAAATTTATAATGCAGGTTTCTACGAAGATCCATGTTATTCTGTCATGCAGTTTCTCTCACTGTTCACAAACTTGAGATCGTTATCCGTGATAGATTTGTCAATTGGTGCTCATTGGACCCATACCACGGTGCAAGGAGGAGAGGAAAGTATGGAAATGATTAGGGACACTCTCGGGGCGGACAAAGTGGCAGAGCATGATATCCGGAGCCCAGAGACAGATTCAGACGATGGGTTCGAATTACTACCATCCGATCTGCGACTCGTTCGTCATCTCACAGTCAAAAGGACATCATCAACCGCTGGGTTCCTTGATTTTCTTTGGCGAGAAGGAGTAGAGTATTTGGAAAGTCTAAATATACTCACTTCTTCCGTTGATGAAGTTGTCGCTCTTGGACGTCTGATTGAAGCTTCCCAGTCGACACTCCTCCATATCTCCCTCGATGCGGAGTCCGGAATTGACTATACCGAAGGAAAAGACCATAGTATGTCTCCTTTCCTTCTATCTATTTCATTGAGTATTCATGTCACTGACTCTCATCCACTATAGAACTTTTAGATGATTTTTCCATATTCCATCTAGAGGGATGCATTTATCTTCAAGTCTTCGAAATAGAAATCAATGTCGACAGACACCAAACTAATGGAGATAGTGCAATCGCTATATTGTCTTCATTACCCAAATCTTCAAACCTACAGGAAATCAAACTCAACTTGAGGTTTCGGGAGTCAGATTTCAGAAAACGCAGCCCTAGAAATTATGTTGATTGGGAAAGACTAGATGAGATTTTGTGCTCGTTGGATGGGTTGGAGAAGATCAACGTTCTCTTGAGAGGAAGACTCCCTGATGACATGCGTATCTTGTACCCGACCGTCTATGTAGACATTGTGAACGAAGGATTGCCAAGAGCAATGGAGAAGGGGTTGGTCCACTTTACATTTTAACTGTCACATCGAAGGAGCATCTTGAAAGGATCAGTGTAAGATTTATATTTTTTGTACGAGTCAATTACAATAAGACGAGTATATGATCACCTGAAAAACGAAACAAGTTCGAGATAGAGTGAAGAACGACCTTTGAAGTTCAAAACAAATCGAAGCCTGTTCGATCGGAAAAAAATTAGCACCAAAGGAACTTCAACGCAGTCACTCAGAAGAAACAACAAAATGGGTATGTCATCCACATCTTAGTAGTAAACGCATCATTAGAATCCGATGATAGACCAACCCCTACGAATCTCACGGTCGGGGTCAACGATAATGAAATATCTCGTCAATCTTTCCCTCGCAGCCGCCACAAATGTTGCTGGAAGCCAGTCAATCTCGTTGTCGAGATGTTCCCTCCTCTGAACAGCAATTGAGATCAACTTTGCGATATCGCGGACATCGGTGTACTGCTTCATTTGAAAGTATGCTCTCGTTGAAGCTCGATGATCTGACCATGCTTGGAGCTTCAACAGCAGCAGAGGAATGAGAGGTAAGACGGGAACATCGCTGAAATATACGATGCGATGTGAGGGGGTGAAAGGAATATTCATGATCCCAGGGAGGAGGATATCCACTTTGCAAGAACGATATCTGAAAACACCCGGTGGAAGTCTGTAAAAGAGAACCCGATAGGTTGCACCAATTGTTTTGGGTGCTCGGGTGTAGAAAGTGGGATTACTCCGTACGAGTAATGTTTTCAGCTCTTCTTGGGTGTATTGCGAATTCATGACAATAATATCAACGTCCTGTAGAAATACTGAGCACTTCGCGAATGTGAACAAAACATCAACGTTTACGCACACTAGGAATCCTCTCGACTCCATAGGTTGAACAACCTGCGCCTCCACAAAGACAACTGATCAATCCGTTTGAAGAAAAGATCTTCACGGCTTTACTTGCGACCTCGCGAATTTCTGCAGCAGTGGGGTTGGTACCCATCATGATAGGCCAACAGTTGTAGTGTAGGCGAGAATCTGAAGCTAGATGGTTATCAGTTCCCTAGAGTATGGTTTCTGAACCTATCCTATATTTGTAGGACGAAGAGCATATTCGAACCGAAGAAGTCGCACATTCTGATTAGGTCCTATCGATTGAACGAGAAAGGCTGGATGGTCACACCAAGTTCCAAGTGATCATCCCAGCGAGGGGCCGCGACGAGTTCAGGAAGCTCAGGAAGCTGAGAACTCGCGAATCCTTCATGAGACTGCCAACCTGTTTGTATTCGAGTGGATATAAAAAGCCAGGGGCGGTCTGTCGAGAGACTCAGAGTTGTTCCATCAATTTGAGGGAGGCATAGAACACGATATTCTAGAGTATGAGGCTGCGTAACTGCAAGTGTCCATGAAAATCAATAAGTTAAGCGGGAGGAGATGGCTAGGATACAGTCACCGTTGCGGTTTTCCAACCTACATGATGCATTTTCGGTCGGACTCTTGGTAAATACCACCACCGACTCAAAACCATACATATCGGATTGATCTTCATTACAGCTGGGCTTTCTGGAGTGATGCATAGCACCAGAGGAAGAAGGCTGGATGGGATGCGAAGCAGTCTGGGTGAAACTTATGCCAGTGTTTTACTACCTAGTATTCCTTCGGCGTGATTTGACTATATTGTTTTGGTAAACTATTCGTCACATGGCCTGGTGGTCTAGTAGTATGATTCCTTCTTAGGGCTCAATAAGTCAGATTGGAGGAGGTCCCGGGTTCAATTCCCGGCCAGGCCCATGTTTTTCTTCGTACCGTATTTCTTTTTGTTTGAAGACGATTTTTCTCTCGTTGTGATATGCATCGAACCACGCAAGAAACAATAAATAAAAATGATAGTCACCTCCTCCTTGGTAAGGTGCTGACCATAGTTGGCGCTTGTGGGCTCACTGACGTCCAATAAGTATCTACATGCAGATAATAGTTATATAGTTATAAGTCTAATGTACAAGTCATAGCGAATTATTAGTGGACACAGTATTGTCCCAAGTAACAACAATAAACGAGAAGAGAGTAAAAAGCCGACATGTGACTGAGCAAATAATTCGTCGACCACCCATCCGAATCCTACACCGGTCGTTCAAAAAAACTACCATTATTCCATCTCCGGTTTACTGTCAAGCGGTAGGGTAGGATCTGTATAACTATGATTGCATTTCGTGCAAACATAGAATAGAATCATTCGAGTCTCTTTTCGTTTCGACTGGTCCTGGAAAACGACGGCACTAGAGAATTAGACAGACACAGTGAGTCCTCTTGAAGGAGGAAATCATATAACGGCGATAGCTACGTACTCATCATTTCCACATGCAGGACAAACCATTTGTGAATGTGCCTGGGGACGAGATGAGCTGAGATGTAGATAGAGCAAGAGTGGTGAACCAGGAACTCACCAAAGTCGGATCTGTCATAAGATCATTGGTAACACCGACTTGTTCCCTAGAAATTTTGAGTTAGAATCAACCTTCAAGGCTACCCTCTTCTCCGCTTGAGGGGTGAAGCAAGGAGAAAAAACTAACTTTGTCACCGTTAACAAATCATTTCTATACACACACTTGTTTTCCGTAATTTCATCGTAGACACATATCCGACATGCGTAAACCATTATACGACGTTGAGGGTCGGCTTTGGGGTAGAGCAGGTTGTTGCATTCAGCGCAGAAATGTAAGGATGCCTAAGCCGAGGAATTGACAGAGGTTCGAAGGTTTTGGTTGTAACAAAGCAATTCTAGAGAGTCAGAAACTTGTCCGACACAAAAGTATGTCGTATACAAACCATTTTAAAGGCGAGACACAGAAACTCGGAGGAGTGGATGGAAAAGTGTTGGTGGTGCGCAAATGAGAAGCTTCAGCTGAGAAGCGCTGAAGTGTTCGTTGTTCAATTGGGACATTATGTAATCGCGACAATACTTAACAGCCTGCAGTAAAATTGAAAGTTTGTACCTATGTTCAAGTCTGCTTGAGATAACAAGTAGTATAGAATACAATTTGATGCTCTGCAGATCTGCGGGTGGAGTAGTTGTACTCTAACCGTGTATCATAGAAGGCCTTATGCGGTACAAATACCTGCAGTCCTTCACAAGACCAAACCGTAAGAGATCTCTAGATGCAGCGACGGGCATCTTCGTCTTAAAGAACCCTGCCAATTGTGAACGTCTCTGAGCAGAAATCGGCTTCACAACGCTTGTAGAAATATCAAACGTTATGGTTCGCAATTCAGGTAGTCGCAAAAGGGCTGATTCCATCCGTTCGAAATCGAAATGATCGGTGAGAAGAATCTCGAGGTTGGAGGAGGCCATGATGTGGAAGGCGATGGTTTGAACAGATAGTGGGAGAATATCGAAAAGAGCAAGAGGGATGGCTAGATATGAGTCGTAATTATAATCATCGGTGTGTCCTGTTTCGAGTGATAAATGGATGGATTGTAAGCGTGAACATGCCGATAAATTCAATCGGTGTTGTAGGAGCGATCTATCTATTGTATGAAAAGGTGTGTTCAACGAAGGCTTGTTAAAATCTGTGAGTGAGATACCGCAGGAACTCACAATTAGAGTCGCTATATACGAAACTTCGAAGTATATGACATTCCAGATGCTTGAGTGTAGAGGAAGAATCTTGAATCAGGGACGCAAACAGGTCGACCATAGAGGTGCCAAAAACAGATGAATCGCATTCCATGGCAAGGGTTTTCACCGCAGCTGGAGCAATCAACTTCGGGATGATGATAGGTGCCGATTGCAAAGAAAAAGTTTGTACGACAACCAACTGAGGCAAATATTTAGCAATCAGTGATTGGTTGGAGGCATCCCAAGTGGCAGCGGCTTCGTAGAATCGAGCAAGGGGAGTACTGAAAGTGAAATTGCCGATAAATTGGAATAATGAGAGGATGCTCAATACACCCTCCCAAGCTGCGGCTTGACCTTTAATCTGGAACATCATGAGTTCCCTCAAAGAGAACCGTCTCGGCGTGATTCTACTTGCGTCAGGAGAGGGAGCGATGAGGTTAACTCCAGCAAGTCGTAAGGTGTGAATGACGGGAAGGTTTTCCAAGAGTGTGTTTATGAGTTGCATGTCAACGTTCTCGATATTCAAAGGCCTCGCTCCAGCACCAAGTTTTCCTAGGATAGAAACAACGGAGATGTAACGGCTAATTTGAGGTGTTTGTTTAATGAACTGTAAGAAAGAATGGAGACTTTGGCCGGGTGGAATCCTGATATAATGGAATAAGTGGTACCTGCTTGAGTTAACCCAAGACCTGTGTACCATCGCGCATGATAGCAATACTGTCTTGTCATCATGGAGATGATCAATGACCATGTCGTAGATTTCTTGGGGAAACATCTGTGGAAAGATGCAGCTTGCAGAGTTGGCTATACGACTCGGAAATCTCAAGTTCAAATCAAAAGAAATGGCCAGTGTTGGGCTGCAGCTTTCGTTTATAATTCTCACGATCAATAATAGAAGTCAATCAAGACTTTTAATGAAAATCTAATCGTGAGAATATTGACTAGCGCTCACAAAGTTCGCTTCCGGTCTTCACGTTAATCACCATCATCATGTTCACCAAGTCACAGTCTTATCCTCTGGTTGAGTCAAGTATCGAAATGTAGGCCATCTTACTAGGTGTTCAATCAAATTTTATTGTCATATTGACTCTACTCCATTTTCTAGGATCTTTGATACAGTATGAGAATTACACACCTCTTCGGAATAGGCAAGTATCGAGTCAAGTGGGCACAACTATGGGCATTCACGTTTCCATCCCGGGAAAACAATAGCAATATTGTAATGCTCTGGCGGAGGTTGTGGACCTCTATATAACACCTTATGCTGGGTCAGGTATGAGTGTAGCTCTGGAGCTCAGATCCTATTCAACTTCTTCGTCGAATGACTTTGATAGAGAGCCAGAAGACCCCTTCGACAGCCAGATTCTTTGAGTCTAGCCCTGGAGACGGGGCTGATTCGTTTTCTAGCCTAAAAGCACGATGGATTCATCGTCGATTACTCAAAGGTCCTGCTCTCTCCCCAGTGTTTTTTGTCGGCGAGTCGCCTAGCCGTGCCCTTCCTATGGCCCTGGCAACTATGCGAGGGAGTATAGATGGTATATGGGCATCTTCGCTTCATAAGGTACCTCTCAGAGGAATGAACGAGTTGATGACGGAACTCAGAACTCGTTTGGAGGGTTATGGCACTGGGACGGGTAAGTTTCAGTTATCCTATAACCCACCCACATCACGCCGATACTCTCCTGTGCAGATCAATATGTATGGGATAGATATCATCAATTTGAGAGACATGTTCTTCGCAAACATGACATCGATTTTTCCGAATTTTCAACAATTCTGAAAAGATTGTTTTTGCAAATCGATGCGACAAAGTTACACGAAGATGATATGAAAACTGGGCCCCAAAATCATACAAGGCCACCGACAGCAAATATCTGGTTTCAATGTCCTTGGGTTCTCAACGGAGACCTTAGTCGTCTACTGAAAGATTTCGTCACTTCGGCATCAAAAATTCAGCATTACGGCGACGTTATTTTCCTCGGATTAACATCTCATCCTCGATATCGCGATAGGTACAAATTGGAAGAATCAAAGTTCTGGCAACATACAAGACAACTTGGATATGATCGATGTGTGATTCAAGGACAAGGCGTTGATACCCTCGAACCTGATCAGAAGTTCATTCAAGAATGTATCAAGTTTGGATATCGTCATTCTAGCGAAAGTTCCGAGAATATTCACGCGTATATCCGTGATTACCATGTCACACATGTGCTTATCAAGAGGTAAGATCTTTTTCTTTTTCACGGTTCGAGGGAAGGCTCTTAACCTGATACGATTTGATACTAGAACACGTCTTGGTGGAGGTATGTCAATTGTGAAAGTATTCTTCTCGTCCTGCTTTAGCTAAAATACGGTCTAGACTCGCTTCCATCTAGTCTCATTTCCATAATAACAGCGCACGCACTTTCTAAAGGTCACCGCCTTGAGCTACCAGGATCTTTCTCAACCATCGATGAGGACATGTGTTTAAGATCGCAACGGCTTAAAACGTTTTGTACCCTTGCCTGCATCTCAAGAAAATGGAACAAAGTTGCGAGATCCCACCTGATTATGAATTCCTTCCAGAATGAACTTTCTCCCTGGGATCTTCACGGAGACATCACGGCGGATTGTTGCATCGACTATGTTATCGTATTTATCTTTGGTCTCGTTTCTGGACTTATCATTTGTTTGCAGTAGAGTCAGTATTAGGCACTCCGTATGTTGTAGAGACAGGCGATTTCGTGCTGTAATCACACTGTTCCGTGAATCCCGTGTTGGTCTCACTCGCATCACTGTTGTGGTTACGCCACAAAAACCGTGTGGTCTTTTACCCTTGAAATGTCGAAAACAAAGGTTGATGAACCTGGGAAACGATGTGCTTCTCAATTAAATTATTCAACCGTGCATAGAAGGATCATGTCAGGTCCGACGATATCTGATATGCTTCCGACGTCGGCACCGGCTATAGGACCCTCATGGACACACAAAGACAAGCCAATCATTCCGACATTCACTCTATGGACCGATATTAAGAAGCACTTGAGAAGCTTTGTATTAATCCAGATTCGACAGATCCCATTCCTAAGCTATACTATACATATTATAGGATTATGTACATCCATTCCGATATCATTCATAAGAAAAGCGTTAATGATGATACCAAAGAGTTGAGAAGAGGAGGGAGAATAAAGAATAAAGAACAAAAGGATAGAATATAGTTAATTTTTACATTGAAAATTGGGCGAATGCGCCAGCAGGAGGAAACGCTAAAACACCCCGTTGTTTGAGTGATGGTAGTTTCATCTCCATCATCTTTCTGAACATAGTCAGGAGCGAGCGACTGAAACCACCTTCGCTGGATACTAAAGCAAAGTTGGCAGAAACTAAATCGGGAAGACGATTGATAGCTTTATCCATAGCATCCCAATCTATTCCCTCCGCGAAAGCCGACCGTTGTTCGATTTCGTCTTGAGTACAGTAGATGTGGAAGGTGACTTCTTTCGTTGTGGGAGACAGAGAAGCGAGCATATTGACTGCGGCCATGAAAGCACGAGCATCAGTTTCGAAGGAGTCGTAAGTCATGTAAACCAGGAGATGTACGGCCTTTAATGAGGTGCATCCTTCCAATGTAAATCCTGATACGAGAGTTAGCAATAATGACTACAACCATTGACAGAATAGTCAACTTACCACCAGTATTTTCGGAATACCTGAACGGTTCGGAAATATCAAAATACAATTTCTCGATGTAAGCCCCGTTTTGAGAGAGGAAATCGCGGAAGAGCGTCAACTCTTTTGGATCCTTGATGAGATACTTGGAATCCACCGCAACTTTACGGAGTTTTGGAAGTTCAGCGCGCGAGCGCAAGATGGGAAGAATGAGGCTTGGAGGAGAAAATAACCAAAATGATTGCACCACAAGAGGCGAAGCTGGGGTAAGGGGAAGACCACGTCCTACGGAACGAGGTTCGTTGTACACGAGATCGAAAGCGACCATACCATCCACAGTATGAAAGAGGTCGATGAACGTAGCGAAATCGTATGCTGTGTCTTCTGTCGCACTACCACAACTTCGAATGGTTAAACGATCCAGGTCGAACCGTCGGGAAGGGGTAAATGTCGGCTCTCCATGACCTCCAAACCGTCCACCGACCATGTATAACTCTCTCAGCACAGGAAGTTGGTCCAAAATACGATACAACCGCCTCGGTCCAATCGCTGACCCACGATACTTGGCCGGACCTAGCAAATACAGCTCCACCACGTACTCCTTCACAAACTTGGCCCCCTCCAAGAATTCCAATAGCTCATCTAATTCCGAGTCCCAGATAAGTCGAGTCAGAGCGAGTGTAATTCGGCGAAATCGATGAGAGCGACTTGATTGCAGCCATGCATGTGAGACGAGAGAGCATGAGTCCAAGGCCTCGGTATCGTCGTGGAGGTGGTTGACGATGAGCTGAATGAGTTCTATGGGGAGGTCAGGACATCGCATAACGACAACTCATTAGACAGGAGCTTACTTGCATCCATCGTTGAAATCCGATAGCAGGGTGCTCGATCGACGAGCAAGGATTGGAAAGAGCGGGATGTTTTGTTTAGTGTGTGGCTGGTGACAATTAACCCTCGTGGGCCGTTCGTATCTGACCCACCATTCGCAAAAACGAAAGTGCCTGAGCCGGCTTGCAACCTATAGCGCGTGTTCGGTTATACTCAAGCGTCGGAAATCCTTCCAAAATCAGTCAAAATCGCGGACTAGAAACAAGTTTCTTACGTCGTAAACACAGCCACAAGGGCGGAAGCTAAACTGGACTTGGGGATGAACATTTTTTCTGAGGGTCCGCGGAATGTCATTCTGATCGACTTCCTCCTATCACAGATCGCAAAACTAGTTCCAGCTTCGAGCCAATCTGCAAGGATTTTTTGCTTCCTGCAAAGTTGCGCTTTGAGAGTGGAATAAAAGGGTTGGTAAGTCGCTTCTTTACAGTCTGATGTCGAGGCTATCAAACCTCCACATGTGCGCGTAAAAATAAATACCTCCGCCGAGCCGGAACACAGTAGGTTTGCGGTTTGACGAAAAATTGAGAAATTATTACCTCTCCTCCAGATTCAAAGACGCAGCGTTAAGATCAGTATTTTAGGGGTAGTAGGAAGGAATTTCACTTTCCGGGTCAGTATTAGATCGGTACGCCTTACATAGGCTTCCGTTAAACTGTACATCGTGGGTCAATGTTTGACATCTTCTTGGCAAAATTGTAGGTCACCGATACTCACCGAACTGTGCTATCTCTTGTTGATTTTAATTTTCGTTATCGATGTTCAAGTTCAGACTAAAATGCATCGACCGAAACATCCCCAAAATGCGTAGAAAGCGACTGTATTGAACCCCGAGTTCCCCAGCATCCAGCTTTACTACGTACTAGTGTATCCAACGTTGAACAAATGTATCGTGAGAGTGTCGTTTTTACAAATACCGGCCACCTCCAACTGAGATCAGATCGAGTGCAATTGGCTCTACGCACGAGATTGAATTATGGACTATCCTGAATTCAATCTAGTAGTTCCTTTATGACGAGTTGCCAACCTTGAACATACCCCTGACTTCACCTTCAGGTTGCAGACGCCCTCTGCAGGATCGCCACGCGCAAAGCAGGAGGTCGTCGCGGGGTAGCATTTGAATGGGCGTAGTCCGCCATGTTGACATGAGTTGGTCAGGAGGGACTCGATATTCACCTCGGAATTTGTACCGAGCATCGAGTTGAACTAATGCTGAATATATTCAGTGAGTGTAATAAATAAATTTTTACGATACAATTACGAAAAAAAGAGATGCGCGTTGTTATAACGATGCAGAGGTTGGGGAATAGATCGATGGAAACCGTCTAGCATCGAACTGCATGCAGTCCTAAATATTGAACACATGAGCACAATCCCCAGGCTTGATATTAAAACACTCACGATCCGTAAAGCCCTTAGAGGACTCTTCTGCAACGAGGTTTTCGGCCTCACCTGGGTGTGTCTAAGCATCATTTTTTCGGAGAGTTACTACTAATAATTAAGTGATTTTCAGAACATATGATGGCTCACATGCCAACGTGGTCGTTGATAACGACCTGAGTTCCATTTGAGTCGGTCGAGTTTCCAGATCCAGGTTTCTGGTCTTGTGAGGTCGAATGTTGCTCGGATTCGTTAGACTCGGAGAATCCTTGCCAATTTGAAGAACATTCCTCCTCCACCGTCAGTTTGAGAAGGAAACGGCAAGTCGTGATTGTAGCAAGACTGCGGGGTAGCGGAGATTAGAATATGGAATGGAAGGACAAGATAAGTAAGATGCTCAACATACGATGCAAGGAGCGTGTTGGTGGAAATGTTGGCATGCTGTCGAGGTTTCAGTATGAATTACGTCCCTCATGAATAACATTCAAATTCGTGACCAACCTTGGAATCATTGAATAAATAAAAGATAAAGTTTACAATTAGAATGAATCTGTTAGGTGTCGTCAATTGGTGTGAAAGCCACGAGAGATAGAAACAGATGTTCATACAAAGGATATTGCGCTCCTAGAAAATATCGGTTAAAACGAAGGATATGCGAAGGTAGTGCTCTATGTCACTTACCAAGATGTTGCATAGTATTCAAGAATGTCGTCGTTGAGTCTTGGATTTCTCTAACAGCAAGCTTGGTCATCGCGATCAGAATGATAGCACTACAGAGTGCTGCAGTACCATGACACGATGACTCGACTGAAGATGAGGATATCAGAAAACGAACTAATAAGGCCACTCAATAATGCTTACAACTGTCAACGCAAGAGAATGTTATCGTCAATGATTTTGATACAGGGGTGAATAGAAATAAACAATCGCACCTCTTCTGAATTTCAGGTCGCATCTTAGTTACCCAAATGCATGAACCAAAAGGAAGAGAATCTGATGGTGCATTCTGAAATACCATTTGTATACTCGTAAGCTATACATATGGTGATGAGGGTGAGCATTCATTCGATAGATGATGATAATGAACTGATAGATTCTTACAGTGGCCAAAATTGAAGGAAGCGATGTCGCCGCTATGAGAAGTGAAAACGGGATCCATCTGTTTCCCCAAACTGTCTTGACATGGTTGATAGATATCACTGTAGAGAAGCATTAGCAAGACTGGGTTCTCAAAGACGAAGAAGATGCACACCTGCGATGGATAGCACTGGAATGATGGTGGTAATCGAACTCAAGTAAGTTGAGAAAACACAGCTGTGATAGACAGGCTCGTCATGATTATGTTCATATGCATATCCTAGATGACAGTTTAACAAGGTACCTCTGCATGATATCAATCAGTACTTGACTTCGGACATGATATCAGATATACATGAATACTTACGATGGGCAAAGCTCCTGCGGCAGCCAGAGCGCCTATGAGCGATGCGAACATTGTGATATATCGACTTGTGAGGTAGAATGTGGCGATAATGCTTGTTTTTTGTTTCCAGATGTAGTCCAGCTCAACGTTCAACGTGAGCAAAGTATCAATCATCAGAAGCACTATCAGGACAATATCATCATTAGTCAGTCTGCATATGGTAGACACGAAATAACAAACGATTTGTACTCACGCGTTGAGAACATCATGAAGAGGACATCGTGGTATCTGAAAGGCATGAATTGGTTAAAATCAAGAGGGTGAAAAACTGGGTAGATGACTCACAATTCTTGCATTAACATTGGAGTACTTGGAAAGACCATGGTTTGAGAAGATAATTTAAAATGAAAAAAAGAGAGGGAAAGCAGCGAGAGCCCAAGAAGAGAAGAAGAAAGCGAATATAAAGCAATCTGAAAGAGAGACAAAATGAATGGAGAAAAGGACAACAGAGCAAGGCAACATATAAACAGCATCGCCCGGCTGACCGGTGGCTAGCAACGGAGGTCCCTGAGACCCTTGAGAATTTTGATTTGCGCTCGCTTAGTATCAGACATGAAGAATACGATGCTATCATTCTATGAATGTCTTCATGCAGATACAAAACAACTTGACGGCCACACAAAAAAAGCCGGTGGTAAAAATAAACATACCAATGCGTATGGGTATACTGGAAGTCTATGCCATGGACAGCGTGAGCTATATTTAGTGACAGTCGTGGCTGGATGCCTCCATTGGGCGAACGGAATTCCTGATACTGTGATAAAATCCGTTTGTTGTAAGGGTCCAAGCACTGCCAAACTGCATCGAAAATGGTACTGACCTTCATATGTAGATGTTTGATGAATCCGAATGGAAAAGCGGAGAATCGGATGCAAAAACTTTGGAGTTTGATTTTCTACGGTTAGATATTGGAAATGTTGTAACCTGGGGCGGTCATTAGCACGTACGGAGAATACAGGCGAGTATATAATATCGTATATACGATGATCATCAGACCTACTTCATAAAGTGTGCCAAGAAAACCTTTACACCAAGCCTGGAGGTACGACCATGGAGGTCAGACTCGGAGACTGTACGAAAAAGACCCAGAAGTCTATCAACTCGTTAGACCAGTACCCGCGAGTAGTATATTCGCACACATACATTGGATCATGATTCTTGTAACAAATTGACTTGAAGAAGAGACAAATAATGAATCCTCTGTTACGAATACCACCGAGGAAGACCGAGGACTCCTATTGTTGCTTTCTTCATCAAAAATTGGTAGTATCTGACACTGACAAACCGTAGCGTGTTCCGTGGCGGACGGGGGGATGCTGCACTGCGAATGATAATATCGAAGCTGTACTGAGTATGATTTCCGAAAAGTAGAACAAAACCCACGAAGCCTGGAGGAATGGCTTCAGGGTTTCTGTATAGTTGCCGATCAACAGCCCGCTGGTCAGTCAAAGGGGTGATGCTGATAACAACATGAACCGCGAGTCAACCACAATCGATGAAGCTTCCATCATGTAGTGTCGTGGGAAGATTATTCAAATTGCTTCGAAGGAGGGTGTGATGATGATCCTAAGTAGCAGCAAACAGGTCAGAGAGCTCCGTAATCATCGGGGATGAATGACAACATGTTGAAAAATTCCAATCACTGCAGGAATCCAGAGACTTCGTGAACATCGCAAGAAATGTACTCACTAAGGCAGCCGTTCATAGACGTTCAGTGCAACACTA
Organism: Abortiporus biennis; assembly: GCA_022606235.1. Lineage (NCBI taxonomy): Eukaryota > Fungi > Basidiomycota > Agaricomycetes > Polyporales > Podoscyphaceae > Abortiporus > Abortiporus biennis. Next base: position 196,887 of record JABYQP010000040.1, read on the forward strand.
CATCATGTGTCAACACGACGCAGATGTAGTATCCCGAAAAGTTTACGCACTAAGAAACGGAAGTAGGGTGATTAATGCATGAGGACTTGACACGAGCCCAACTTCGCAGTGGTTTCAGTGTAGGGGTTGTGATTATGGATATGGTTTCGACCTACACTAACGAATGTCGGTGTTTGGAAAATTTAGAGAGAACCGGTCCACCTGTCAGGTTGAAGTACTCGAGGAACATTGATAGAACGGTATCCATACTAGCATCCCAAAGTTCGACAAACATATTTCCCATATGTTATGAGTCGGAGTTGCGATTTCGTTCCGAGACCTCAGACAGAATAGCCTCGCTGCCTGGTCTTTGTCGGCTGACATTTGCCAGTGCCAGAATGCTGCCAGTGATCATGACGACTATGATATATCCAATCAATGAAGGGTAGTAGTGGGACAAAGAACGGTCTCATACCTAGATGCAAAACCTATACGGTTGCAGCGATGCTCACTGCTTGAGCAGAGAGGGGGACACGCTGATGCGGAAACGATAGCTAATTTCCCAGCTAGGATCGTATCGTCACTTGGACACTCCGACGTGGCAGGTGTTCGCGTTTGAAAACGAAGTTCGCTTATAGGACGACGGTGCTCCACCTCTGCTCGCGAACTATCCGATATATTCCATTGTGTTACGTCGTTTGCGATAAGGCCCAATTTCACTTGTCGATAGACGCGACATGCCATCGCATTCTGCAAAGCGATATTCGGAACTAGGAGCATACTGCGGTAGATAGGGGAAACAGAGGACGAAACGACACTAATCATGATTGCGATATTGACCGTAACAGTGACCCTATATAACCGAAGTTACGACTCCAGTACACAAAGAAAAATAAAAGATGAAAGACTCACAAATAATATAACTGGCCGCTTAATAGAAGGCTCCTTGAGATTCGACTGACTCCAGATCCGTGGAAGAATACCTTGATCTTGTTATGACGATTCAATGAAAACTCTCTGCTGTTGATTGTGAGACGAATTCCGATGGAGAGATACACGGCAGTGTCGTATACGGCAATAGCAATAGGACCGACCGATATCCATGGTTTTGCTTGGGCTATGCAATACCGAGTGGGTCCTAACTGGATTGAATGGAGGGAGAATGCTGAAACCGCACCCGCAAGAGTGAAAAGCCATAGTATCGCAAATGCGGTTGCAACGAGTCGTGAATCCCGGAATATTGCTCGAATGCGGAAAAAGAACAGAAGTGTGTTGAGAGGCATGGCAAGGAATGCGACCCAGGCACTTGCGATTTCCATCGCATGGCAATGCTCAATCGGAGCAGCTGAATGTACAACGCATTAGCTTGCTAAAATGATGGATACCAGGTGAACATAATACACACTAATGAATAGAAGTGCAGTAATGATATGCGAAAACGTAGTGAAGCTGTCAGCGGAAATGGGAATTAGTTCGTATTCGACTACGAACATAACAATTGAACAACGCACCGAGCCAACAGATAGACGATGTCTATAGCTTTGATCCCAGATTTCCGAAAAATACGATATTCATCCCAGATGGACATCAAATAATCCCAAATCCATGCCTAGAAAGTAAACATATCAGTTGGACTCACATAACAAACAGACTTCAAATTTACCGCTAATGTTCCAACAAAAACATATCGAACGATTTCAACCTGTTGTGCAACGCTCTTGGAAACCCACGCCAAAGGTGTCTCTGGGTTGAGGATAGTCTGAGACGCCGACATGACAACCTCGAGCGGTGAAAGTCTCAAAGAGCATACCCAGTGTGAGCTGTGTATATATATGCTCGCGGTATATTGAGTGCCGAGGATGACAAAGGAGAAGTTATCAAATGCAATATATGAGTATCTGTTATCACCAAGACGAAGTTCCTTGCGAGCGTTTACACACAAATGTGCGACTCATGGAGATCATCCCATGATATACACACGCATACATCCTGAATGCACGAGTATTTCCTCTGTATGAGCAGTAGTAACTACTTCAAGAGAAAATCCGAGGTTGTAAGAAGATAAAATGGAGAAGAACTTAGTAAAAATGCTGCTCACTCGTTTTTCGTTCATTCCGACAGAGGTCGGTCCGTAGTTGGTTCTCGCCACAAGACCCGGCTGCGGAACCTCTGAAACAGTGTCGAATTGAACTTCGTGGCGCGAGTCTCATAGGTGCAATGTTTGAATGGGCTATGAAAATCAACTCAGCACTTATAGGTTACATCCTTCATCGATATCTACCTGACATGAATTTGACGAGGAATTAGCAGGTATCTATATCTCCAGCAAGAAACGGAAGTGTTTCTTATGGACTCCTTATTGATCAAGTCAGGAAGTAATGATTTACCTCAACCGTTGCGCACAAAACACATCGAGTTACCTGATATGATGTATTGCAACGTTTCGCAGTTCCAAGACGCGTCTATGTTGAGTCAAAGGGGGATGAATGAAGACGAGTTTGCAGTCTGTAGGCGATATTTGATGTTGCATTGACCATGCTAATACATATAAGGGTAGAGTATAGCATGCGACTTTGTAAATTTTGAAGTACGTGTGGAGCAAAGAAGGCTGAAACATTCCGACAGTACAGCCTTCATTATCGATGTAGTGTACTCCGGAATCGATTATCCGAAATGTCAAGAGCTCTATGACGAGCTGATGGATGAATAGTATTGAGTCGGTCAAAGGGAGAGCGAGATCGTCATATAATCATTTATGCACTGACTTTAGCTGAGATGTAAGGCCCAGTCTCGTTCTTCGATGTTTATGTCGTATCGGTGCCGAAAACAGGCCTGTGTTTTGTTTCAATGCGGTAAAAATGTTATGTCCTATCATATTGTAGCAGCCCTTGTCCAAGTCCATACGTATGAGTTGATAGAACTAGATGGTCCGGATACTCCTGGATTCGGAGGGTTTTCTGCGCTTTTCGGAGGTCGACGTTCATCCTATTAGAGGTTAACTTGAGAAGAGTTCCAAAGGTAAGGTAGGCAGCGATTCAGGAAACAGAATACGGCGACGATTTCGAGTGAATACGGAGAACTTTGGGAGCGTTGGCAGAGCCTGAAGAACTGTAAGGAGGAGGAGGAGGAGGAGGAGAGTATATTAGTAGAATTGATGGGGCCTTCGGACAACAGGTGCAAATAAACACCTGCCGCACGTGCCAGTAGCCCGCGTACCGTGTAGCAGCTTGCTCAAAACGGTTAGAACATAGACAATTTACATATCCTGTAGGTATCATCTAAGATATGGGAGTATTGCTTGTAGTTAAACATTGAAGGGATGTAACATTGTAAGTGCAAATTGAATATTCACGTGATCGTGAGCCCCGTGGGAATATAGAAAGCGCCCTTATTGTCCTCAGATATGTTCGAAATCACTTGCGGCCATGATCCTCTTCATTCTACATTTCTCACTACGATCACAACCTCTATACTTACTGAATATATCTGGCCACCGCACCCCCAGGACCGCTTTAAATCGTACTCAGTAAAGCTCGAACGCCGATTGCTCTGGCTTCACCTGAAGCCAACAATGACCTCCACGACCTGTCAAATAGGAGAATGGCTCCGTTACCTAGGCATACCAAAGCTTACTATCTGGGAATTATGAAGCTACGACAACATATACTCTTGCCTTTCGAGCTTTTGATGGCCATATGCTGTTATCTGGATGCAGGCTGTCTTCGTGCATTTGCGCTATCCTCGAGGATGTTCGCTGACGCATCGCTCTACTATCGGTTTAACTCGGTCACAATTACTAGTCAACTACGAGCGGAGCAGTTTTTTGCAACGCAGAATTTCTCGACTCGTATTGCTCCGATGGTTCAACACGGACGGCTCTCGTTGGAAGCGTTTTACCCACCGCGATTTACGATACGTCTCCAACGAGAAGAAATACAGGGTCGAGCACAAGAATTTCTGATATGGATCTTCCAGAATGTTTTAAACAAATTCAACAATTTCTCCCGGGTTTCATTTGTGAAATTTTACTTCAACGATACCAACTCTGTATCCGATACCACCACGTCGAAGCTACAGGGCTTTGGATCTCTCCCTTCACCTCCCAAGGTTAGATATGTGACGCTGGAGGATTGCAATCTCAGTCCCACGGCGTGCAATCTTTTATTCGCCCATTTCACCCAAATTCAAGGTCTTGTCATTGAAGATAGCAACCTTCTCACACGCGATCCTCGACCACAGATTTTGCTTCCCGAACTCACCACGTTCGACATGAAATGGAACAGAAGGAAGGAGTCATTGCAATCGCTTGAGTCCCGGAGGCTTGACGTATCTATTGATATATCAAAGGTCAAAAAGCTTACAATCAATGTCTCCAGATTTATGGGAAATCTCATTTTATCAACCTCGCTATTAGTCGGTAAAAAGTTGAGGGAGGCAACTTCAGTAGAAGAGCTGGAGATAGACGCTTACTATATGCCCCAAAGGGATCTTAAATGTACGTCCAATCTGAATGATCATACTCTCTAGCAAGGCTGATGATGATTTATTTTTCATATACCGTGTATCTCAAATTTACCCCCCTCCACACCTTGATCAACCTTCGAGTTCTGAAACTTGGGACCTTGCTCAGCAATCCACTCAACTGTCCACTCTTCGATACTATCACCTCTCCACACCTCCAAAGAGTCGAAGGCAAGTGGATGTACATATCTGATTTGGAGCAGCAACTCCTCTCAACAATGGAGGTGGTAGACGAAGCGATCTTCAAAATGTTGAATAGATCACCGAATTCTCTTGCGAATAATTTTAGACTCGTACTGAAGGTGAATAGTTGGGAAGGTCCAATAGAAAGCTTCCGGGTTTCTCTTCGATGGTCATTTTCGAAGCTGCGGAAAGAATGTGTGGTCATTGGTGTACCATGTAGGAGCCTATAGCAATGGTTTGATGTACTTCCCTTCCTAGTCATCCCATATAGATTATGTTGTATCTTGTCAATTCTATCATATGATTTGTCATTGACATCACAAGTTGGATTATCGCGAAACTACAGTAGTTCCTGTACAGATGGAAGAGCAAAACCATTACTTGAGCAGTACTCAGAGTCTGACCGGTGATTAAAAGTATACACGTATATATACTACTCTTACTGCGAGAGTAAAAGCTATGTTGAACAAAATACAACGGAGAGTTTATTTCACAACGGAGCAGCTGTTCGCACGTGGTTGCCTACAAAAGGCAAAGGCTTTAGATCATAAACCAAATAGTGGTTACCGCCGAATCTGAACGGTATGCCATTGGTACTGAACTGCTTTACTCTCAATTGTTTTGGCAAACCATGTCCTTTCTTATTGGCCCGTTCTCTGGTGCTTTGGTAGCGGGAGGGGTATGTGTGTCTACCAGATCTCAAAACTCTAGTTAATTGATGCCGTCTATGTTCAGGTATATTATGGGTTTTCTACAATGATTCAATCGAGGTGTGTTTCAAAATTCAAACAGACTCTCCGCTCTCGTATATCATTCTCAATATCAATATTCCTTACTATAGCACTGAACAACACAAGAAAGAGTACGCTTAAAGCTTTCTAGTCAACGTCCTTCTCATAACATCAATCTATCTATCATTTGTCACTATAGTCTCCACAGACTTTCTCGCAGACTCCTTGACGCTTCAACCGAAATTCCTGCTCCTCTTCCTGCTGTGGAAAGAATCCAACGCAAACCTTTCCTTAGCATGATTCAAGCTCGATGGAACTCTCAGTTAGAATCCGTTTTCAAAGGATTTGGACAATTGGATACTAGGGCGGTGGAATGGGGGAAACGAGTATTGTACGGGGATGGTTCAGATTCTTCACCCAAATCATAGACTATAGATATCTCTGTTGGTTACGGATACACCTGATCGACTGTATCTTCGTCTATGGTGCATTTAGACAGGAAACCTGAGGCAAGTTCATTAATGTATGCTTATTCTACACGTTGAAGACGACGCTGAAGTGTTACATTCAGTCGCGAAATCCTACAAATAGCATTATCACACCTTCCCCTTCCTTCGAACGCTGCTGGATTATTGATGCTCCGTACGACGTGCGACTCTAGGAGCATTCTAACCGCGTACCCGGCTTTCATCTCCTTTTCCTCCTCTTACTTACAGTCAGATCTCCTGTCATGTCACATTGTTACAGATACCAAGATAAAGCCGTATAGTATAATACACACAACCACCAGCTACGATACGGATTGTTGGATGGGGATGTTTTGCTCAAGTCAGTTAATACGACTGCCACTGAAGATATACGGACTCGAAACGAAGAAAAGAAACAAGCTATTATCAGCTCAAGAAATATGCAAGCGTGCCTTGAACGTGAACAGAATCATTAAGTAACAAAGACCGATAGTGAGTACAAATACTGCAAGGTGGAATAAGTGAGATGCCAAAATGGAAACCGAAGAACAAGAAAGATAGAGAAATAAGGATGACTGTTGATATAGAGAGAACAAACCAAAGCTACTTTCAAAATCTCGAAGGGTGTCAATATGTCCGTTAAGTATTGGCATCCAATCGCGACGAAATATCGTAGAGGACTAGTGAGGAGGATAACTGTTCCAAACATCCAGGAGCTTTCATGAACCTAAGTCCCCTACGCGAGTCAAGGCAGCTCTTCTCTTTTTCTTTGGTGGTTCTTGAATCGTATCATCCGCGGTTGAACTCTCTCCACCATTACTACTGCTCGCCGCAGTGGGTTGAGTATCATTACTGATCGCCGTAGTGTAAGCGTTCTCATCTACACTGGCTGCAGGCGTCAACGGTGTTTCCGTGACTGCAGGCCGCTTCATTGGAACGACAGGGGAAGGTAAAGGTAAAGAGGCAGTTGGCATCGAAGGCGTCGACAGGGGTGTTGCAACCGTCGAGTTCGTAAGAGGAAGCGAATGATGATGTGCGATCGTTTGTAACTGAAGGGTTTGTTGTTGAGTATGATGAGCAGTCATGATTTCATCGAAAACCACGATAGTGCAGTACCCATCTCTAGATGAGAGTATAAGGCATTGGCCATCAGGTGACCTGCGAGGAAGCGGCAATCAAGGTTAGCGTCTTCGTCTAGGACACTGAGGAGGGAGATTTGCGCCATATCAAGGGATGATGAAAGTTAAACAAAGACATACCAAGACATATCCGTGAATTCGTCATAATGTAATTTGGTCAGAAGACAGACTGGCCCAGCCTGTTGGGTATCATGAATCGCAACCGTGTCCATGGTCGCAACCGCATACAGCATGCGGTATGGGAGTGCAAAGATTGAAGAGGTCAAGTTGGGCGTAGGTGTCATGGCTGGTGTTGCAGGTTTGGAGGTATACGGAGTAGGTGGTCGCAATGAATCCGTAGCCGATAATGCGGGTGAAGGAGGGATGGCTAAACGGGGTGATGGCGCAACGATGTTAGAGGTGTTGATGGGTGCTGGATTCAACTTCAGGGGAGATAAAGCCGTATGATGTTCGGGAGTATGTGAAGGGCCCATATGCGGGGATGGTCCAGCCAAGTCAACGTCTACAGCCTTGTCACTTCCTCGTTCAACAGCAACCATCTTGGGATCAGTTGGTGCATCTGAAGACACCCCTTGTCGTAGTTCGTATAATATTGGTGAGAATCGAACAGCTACGCTGGGCTTCTTATGACCAGGTAAGCGGGCTATTGGGGGCCGAGCAAAATTCGCTCTTGAATAGATATAGACGCAGGATGATAAGGCTTGATTAGCAGAATCGCTTTCCGGTGGCGAAGGATGGCCTTTACGTCCTCTTGACGGTTCATCTGACCGATAGGATGCTGGGTGCACGGATGGGTCTTCAAATTGACCAGCTGGTGTCAAAAGTAGACCACCGTCGGGGCTGAATGTTAACCTCCTGAAGAAGTTGGTGAAATTCTCATCTCCATATAGCTTCACTGCTGCCCATGTGGTGGCTGAATTTGGCCTGATCGCAGGCAAGGCTGGCATGGGCGACGGAGAACGGCCATACCTGGCATGGGTAACAGGTGATCCTGGCGCATTAGAAGCACCGCTGAAAGAGGATCTTCTTGAAGAGGGCTTGTCAAAAGAAGAAGGTGGTGGGAACATGGAAGCAGGTGTGCTAGGAACAGAAGCTGCGGGTGTAAGCAGAGCGTTTGTATAACCGGAATTATCGTCCTTCAGCAAATCGCTCGCGGTAGTCAATATAGACTCGGTTTCACTTGCAGTGGACTCCCGTCGTGCAGGTCGTGGGCGGCTGTGTGAGCTAGTAGTACGAGAATGCCGATGGTTCATACGAGTATTCTTGCCCACCGCGTGGACTTCAAATGTTCCTGACTTCTGGCTGATACTGTATATGTGCATGGAACGATCGCTGCTCTGAGTTGCAACGTATTCATTTAGGGGATCCCAGGCGACACCCTGAACGAAATGACTATGTTCCGCTATTTCATGTATACATTTTCCTACCGAACGCGTAAGTCGATAGAAAGACATTCTTTGGGGGACATACCTTCGTTAGTAGTGAAAATTCGGGCGCAGTTATCGGTGCTGCCAGCAATGATATATTCACCACTTGGGCTCCAAGCTAAGTCGTACACTTGCATGGTGGTACAACTGGTACGTTTGTCAAAAGCACGTTCATAGTAGAAGACTGTAAGTGATCTCACCGGAATGTTGTACGAGGTTTCCAATGTTCTTTCTCGTACTGCATGTCTTCAGCAGTAAGATCGCTTCCATAGCTCGCTGCGTGAGGATTATTCGAAGGTGCCCATATGATGACCATCCCATCTATAGCACGAATCAGTACTGTGCATTGATGTTAGTGAGTAAATTTGGATATACCGTCACCAGCGGAAGCAATTAATTCCCCTTTGGAGGTGTCAACGACGTTGTTTCACTCTTGAAGATTGGAAACATACCGTTCGGACTCCAACGTACAACATTCACTGCAGCAGAATGTCTACTGAGAGTTGCAAGGTATTCAACTCTGGGTGGTCGAGGGGTCGGGATCTCTGCGCCAGAAGTTGACGCGCTCTCAACGACAGATTGGGGTAGGATATTCGGGTGAACTGTCCATAACTGCACCATTTCCGATATGAACTATGCGCAGAAACCACTGAGGGATTCAGCACTTACTCTGACATGATTATCTTCGCCTCCAGTGGCGAGTTTATATGCTTGGCCGGCATAGTTCTTCTCTTGAACAGGTCGGGCCTTCTTGAATGGTACAGGTTGGAAGTCACAGGTAGATATAGGCTTGCTATCGTGCCAGCGGATTTCAAGAGTGCGGACACGCATAGCTAGCTGGGTCGGGATTCAAGTTAGGAGATGGTAAGTTGCATTCAAGAAGTGTTGAAAGGGATGGGCGGGGATGTCTAACTTTATATTCACTGGAAGGAATTGAATAACGGCGTGATTAGCGTAAATACTATTCGGATTATTCCGACATCAATCCAGAGTTGTATTGTTCTTGGGTCAGTATTACCAGACAATGTTAGATGTTATAATTGTACGATTCAGATGAGTAAGTAATCGTGTAAAGATCATAAACATGCAATGGATTCCTCTTGCTAACTCTTGCAATGCGTAGTGTACAGAAGATGTGGTGGGACAGAAATATACAGGACGACTGAATACAGCACAATAACATCTAACCAGTCTTGTTTTTGCTTCTCTTGCCAACTTGGGCCTGGAAACCAGTCTTGATGGCGTTGACTGACCGCCTCGACCCACAAGACTCGCAAGACATGAAGAAGATACGGTTCTCCTTGGTGAGGAGAGTATCCGGTGATTTACAGGTTTTGCAAGTAACATATTCCGCTGAGGGCAATGTTAAACGTTTACCGTGGTATAATAATAAAAACAATAACTTACTGATATATCTACGCAAGACGTGCTCAATCTGCTTCTGTTGGAAACGACCCTTGATGACCAGACGACCGGAACCATCTACGGAACCAGTGGTACCCATTTCAGCAAACATGTACTGAATGACATGCTCGGGTTGTCGATGCATTCGCTTGCAGATTTCGGCAATGTTGGCAAAAATGGTCTTCTTATTTCCTTCTCGCAAGATTTGGGGAGGTGCAATAGTGTATCGTTTTCCAGCAGATGTAAGGAGCGCTGGGTTGGCAGCGTGCAGTTGGGCGTAGAACCGATGGAGAAGCTAGAAATGCAGTCAGATGAAGTCCGTCAAATGACATGATAACAATATACCCACCTCTTGATATGTATAGTCACGGTCACTCTTCAACCATGGCTCATTGCCTGAGTCTAAACCGACAGGCCCAGATTGTGCAAAAGGATCCTCTCCAAGCTCTGCCTCGTCAACTTCTTCGACAGGACCTTCAGGTACCTCTTCATCGTCCGCCTCCTTAGCTTTCGATTCATTGATCTCCTTCTCGAAAGCCTCCATATCAAAAGCAGCTTTCTTCTTGGAAGACTTTTTCTTCTTCTTCAAGTCTGAGAAGTCAAGATCTTCCGTAGCTGCAGGGGCAGTAGTTGGTGTCGAGGTACCGGATCCTTCATCACCCTATGATTTCATGCAAATTTGAGTGCAATGCAACGGACGAATGAGCACGCAGAACCTACAAGATCAAGAGGAATATCCTTCTTCTTTTTCTTCTTCTTCAGATCACCAAACATCGCCTTGAAATCCTCATCTTCTTTTTTCTCTCCTTCCTCCTCACCAACACCGTTCTGTTTCATCTGCTCATGCACAGTCTTTGGACCCATATCCACAGCATCTCCGCTGGTAGTTGTGTCTTCGATAATCGCAGGTGAAGGTGATGTAGGATCAGCATCAGCACCCAGAGGATCCTCGGAAAAAGCGACTTTCTTCGACTTGCGCTTCTTCAGCGAAGGGTCAAACAGAGGTTCTTCAGACATTTTGAGATTTGGAATGAGTGCGAGTTAAGAGAACAGTAGCGATTCAATTTCGCGGCTTAACATCAATTTACGGGAGTCATTGAAATCCCATCAATCTTGAACTGAACTCCGATAGACGGTGTTTCAACATTTCCATCTCCGTCATAATCTCAGCCACACCGAGACCTTCCGCTCACGGCCGACGACGACCTCGTAGCAAACCTCATCCTCCTCTTCGCCATTCTTTTCGTTATGCTCGCTCGGCAGACGCTCGGTCGTATTGCCTCCCAGCCTGCGGTGCTGGGAGCCGCCCCTTCAGGTGCCAGGAACATGGCTACTCTTCGTGAAATCGAGTTGCGGTTGAAGTCGGTTAGGAACATCGAGAAAATCACAAAGGTTCGTTCTATTGTATTCGGGATCGCGACAAGTTCGTGGATTTAGGCAAGGACATTGTGAATAACATGTTTTGGGATTGAATAGTCCATGAAAATGATTGCCTCGACAAAACTCACCAAGGCCCAGCGTGCCATGGAGGCGGCTAAGGAGTACGGTTCTGCCAACTCTGGTGAGAATTAATGCGTACTCACAATACGCAACGGGAGACTCACTTCAATTACAGAGCTCTTCCAACATGCTCCCGCTCAAGAGGCCGGCAAGCGCAAGCTCTTCGTTGTCATCTCTTCCGACAAGGGTCTGTGCGGTGGTATCCACTCTTCCGTCTCGAAGGCAACTCGTCGAGTCTTTGCTGACCCTGCCTCTGGTATCGACGCCGAATCCCCCATTATGATTGTCGGTGACAAGTCAAAGGCTCAACTTTCTCGTGCATTACCCGAGAACTTAACTTTGACTTTCAACCAAATTGGTCGTGATGTTCCCACTTTCGCTGATGCTGCTGGTGTTGCCGACTTGATTGTGAAGTCTGGCGTTGAGTATGACAGTGTTGCAATTGTTTACAACCAGTTTGTCTCCGCTATTTCGTATGAGTCTAACATCGTCGAGGTCGAGACAGAAAATGCTTTGAAGGAGTCACGTGAGTTGATCTCTTTCTGAAATTGCTGCTAGGTATTGAACACTTCATTTCTAGCCGGTTTCAAGGCTTATGAGATGGAGGATGATGTCACCAAAGATCTCGCTGAGTTCTCTTTGGCAAATGCCATCTACTCTGCTCTTGTTGAGGGTTATGCTTGTGAAATCAGCGCTCGGTACGTCACCGGACCCACTTATTTATTTACTAGGCCCGTATATTCATTTACTGTCACAGTCGCAATGCCATGGACAATGCTTCCAAGAACGCCTCCGACATGATTGGTAGCTTGACCATGAAGTACAATCGTGGTCGTCAAGCCGCTATCACCAACGAGTTGGTCGATATCATCACCGGTGCCAGCGCTCTGTAAGCGTAGATTGGTGTGGATATCTGGCAAGCGTACACCTATTTTCTACTAGTGCATATGAAATAGACTCGTTACGTCCGACTCATGTTTTGTGTGTTGTCCATGATCTTATCCCGCCGACTACTCAACAAATATCGTTCCGTAAATTATTGAGTCAAATGAAATCTAATCCATTCCGTGTGAGATAAAGGTATATAAAACCGCAGTTAGGCGCTCGCTCCCGAATCTTACTCTCATCCTCAACATCTGCATGGCAGTGCCAGCTGCTACCAAATAGTTTCTTTGATTTACCACCAAGACGTAATGGCACACCAGTCTCCTCTGATATCGATACCCAAGAAATCAACCGAAGAAGTCGATTGGACTGGGCCTATTCGCGGGGCAATTGCTCATTCATATGGCGAGGACCCAGATAACTACGCGACAGAATGCGCGAACCTTCAGAGATGTCGCCAGGACGCTGTGAAGGGTGCAGGAAGTGACTTCACTGGTATGCCACTCGTCAGCTTTCGTAAATGTTTGCTCATTTCCACCAATTCATAGCCAGGGATCTTTTGTACAAATACTTCGGACAACTTGAATTATTGGAGCTGCGATTTCCAGAGATCCGTGTAAACTTTCCTTGGAGGGACGCTTTCACGAATAAATTAATCACACAAACATCTATCGCTTATGAGAAGGCATCCATCATCTTCCAGATTGCAGCTACTCATGCAGCTATTGCAGCATCTCAGAACCGTGGAGACCCAGAAGGCTTAAAGCGAGCATTTTATTATAGTCGTACTTGTGCGGGTATGCTCACCTACATCAACGAGAATTTCTTGCATGCACCCTCCACGGATTTGAGCCGAGAAGTTATCAAGTTTTTGGTTGGAGTCATCCTGGCGCAAGCTACAGAAATATTCTTTGAGAAATGTACCGATGAGAAGAAGAGCCCTGCTTTGATCTCCAAGATTGCTGCTCAAGCTGCGTTTATGTACACCAGCTTGAGCGATGAGGTCAAGGAATTCATGGGGAAAGGTATCTTCGATCGGAATTGGGTTACAGTGGTCCAGGTATGTCAACATTTAATACATTATACCAGTGTGAGAATAATATTTTCTTTGCAGACAAAAGCGAAATACTTTGTTTCTCAATCGCATTACTTCCGCGCGTTGGCTGATAACGCAGCAGGCAAACATGGAGATGCTCTTGTTCGTTTTACGGTTGCAGAGACAAATGCTAAAGAGGCCAATAAAACTGCATCGTCCTTTGCCTCTTTATTCGTCACTCAAATGTCACCAAACCTTCCTCCCGACGCCGGCCCTTCGTTATCCGACCTCACGAAAGCACATCTAGCACTCTGCACAGAGAAGAAGAATGAGGCTCAACGGGAAAACGATTTGATCTACAATGCTGTCCTCCCTTCTCCCGATACTTTACCCACAATCGACAAGACTTCAGTGGCAACGATCATAACTATCCAAGATGTTTATGGCTCTGCGGACGTTCAGAAAGTCATCGGACAAGATATGTTCATTCGCCTCATCCCACTTAGTGTGCATGAAAGTGCTAGTGTCTACTCAGAAGAGAAAGCTAAGCTCGTGCGAGGCGAAGTGGAGAAAGCGGACAACGCAGAAGTTGAAGTCAAGAGTGCGTTGGATGCTATGGGTGTCAAGGAAGGTCTCACTAGGTTCAAGGCTATGGCTGATGGTGGTATGGGACGGGAAGATGAAATTCCAGTTGACGTCAGGCGGTGGAGGGAAGACATTGCGCTTGTGGAGGAAAGAGAGGGTGTTGAAGGTCTCATGGCAGAACTAAACCGATTGAAGGAATCCGTTCAAAGGGAGCTGGATGGCGTAAGCCGGGACTTGGAGAACGAAAGTCGGGAATGCGAATCCATGAGGGTGAAATATGATCACCTTTGGACTCAAGCACCCTCTGCTACTCTAACTAAGTCACTCAGACAAGATTTGAAGTCTCATTATTCCGCTCTCGAAGCAGCCGCAGCATCCGATCAGCAGGTTGTGCATCTATGGGATTCTGTGAAGGGAGAGATTGGGTTGCTGTTGTCCCCGGAGATTGACGAGGTCTTCAGGGCCAGCACAGAGAAGAATGGTACTGGTTCGGAAAGCTTGTTAGATCTCGAAGTTTCGACAGAGACACAAGATGAAGAGGAGAAGAGCAAGATTTCACATTTTGTTGAGGAGATCGAGGAACGCCTTAGTCGTCTCAGTCGTATCGGCTACGAGAGAGGGGAAGTGCTCAAAGATCTGAAGGAGAAGGTACGCATCATCTGGATGTTCACAATAGATACATTGTTCAACCTTTCTACGCTAGGTGCAAACTGACGACGTCTCTCATTTATTACTTTTGAATCGTCGGAACCCCGGAGGCGAGAGTACTCTCTTTGCTGGAGAACTAGAGAAGTTCCGTCCTTATCAACAACGACTTTCTGCCACTGTCCATCATGAACAAGTAACTCTACAGGAATTGCAAACTCTTTGGCGTGGGCTGAAAGATCTTGCTGGTCGTGGCCCTGGGGCTCGTAAATGGGAGGAGAGGGAACGTCGAAAGAAAGATACTGTTCGTCGTTTCTCTCGAGCTCGGGATGTTTATATGGAAGTAAGGGACGGTCTCGCGTAAGTCTGCAATTTACACTCCTCGCGACGATCTCACTGACAAGACACATCTAATAGCAAAGGACTCCAGTTTTATAATGAATTGACAGAGCTTACTGCAACACTTAAACGCAATGCGAAATCCTATGTTTCAACTCGTAATGTAGAACGCGAGACCTTGGCTTCCCAGGCTGAATCTCAGAAACGTCAATCGATCTCAAGTGCACCTCCTCCTTTAGCTGAAAAGCCTAGGCCACCACCTCCGCCTCCATCCCATTCACAAGGTTCTCTAGATAGTGCCTTCAATGCAATGAATCTCCGTGGTTCAGTGTCCTCCCCTCCACCTCCTCGACAAGGTCCTTGGCCCAACCTGCCTCCTTCGACTTACGCATCCACTCCCCCACCACCCCCACCACCTATTCCCGCGCCTCCCAAACCTCCTCAGCCTCAAGCATCATACCCACCTTCGCAACCTCACGATCCTTATGCCTCATTAGGTATGTTTGGTAGCTCAACCTCTTCTCCATACTCTACGTCGTCACCGTCGGCGTCGGCCCCACCACCTCCTCCCTCTCAACCACAACAAGCGTATTCTTACCCTCAGCCGCCATCACAATCATCACCTTACGGCCAACCTCAACATCAGCGACAAGGATCCTACCCTCCTCCACAACCACAACAATCATACCCGTCGTACAATTCCTATCAACAGACCCCACCTCCTCCCTCTTCAGCACTTCCGCCACCTCCTCCACCGATCTCTTATCATTCTCAGTATGCTTCAGCTTTACCGCCACCTCCACCTCCACCCCCACAACAACAACAACCTGTTTCATATCAGTACCAAGGATTCCCACCTCCTCAGCAGCAGCAGCAGCAACAGTATGGAGGATATCCTCAGAGCTATGGGCGATGAACCATCTAATGTGCTGAACTCAGGATGATTAGGCTTTGTTTTGTGTGCTATTTCTGTACTGTTGACCGTAGACCTTAACCACAATGTAGCGGTTTTGTTTGGAGCGGAAGGAATGTCTTCCAATTGTATTCGATATGGTTTTGGAATACTTAGATCATTGTGCATGATTTGTGATGCGTCACGGAGAGAATTCGCGATAACACTGGAACTATAATAACGTCCGCCTTCGAACGCAGACGTTGCTCTTTGAACATCCTCACTGTATATCTCACTATTACTTCGAGGGCACATATGTACGAAAATTCGGAGATAAATGTTGCGAATTTTGTAAACAGTCACGCGTTCACGGACAATTAGCAGTGTCAAAGCGATGTTCATGTCTTACCATCAACGGGACCCCTGAGGACCTACATGAACATCGATATCATCTCACATGCTAGCATTGACATGTCCGGTCTCAAACAGGCCCGTCTGTGTCCGATCCAGTGCTTTCTTACAAAATGATAACTCCTGTGTAATCCGAGGGTGATACTGTTACACAATCAGTTTAGTAATTGTGCTCCGGGAATGCGAGAGATAGCCTAAGCTTGACGGGCCTGGAGGAACCGTAAAATTGGTAGCACTTGTATCCCAGCGAAACCCATGTTGGTTAAGGTCCCGTGAAGTCGAAAGAGATAAGTTGAAAGAGATCGAATGCATTGAATCTCGGTGCCGGTGTCTTGAAATATTCGTTGAAACTCCAACGGTGTCTAGGTGATAGGAATAACAAGTTTGTGCTGAGATTCGCGCCAACGATTCACGCTGAACCTGGAAGGTCCAAAATGGAATAGGTGTGAAGAAGTAGCACGTAAAGAGATGGCTAACAAATGCAACAAACGGGAGAGAAAGCAATAAGACAGATACCTGATGATAAAAAAAGAAAGAAAAAATACAGAAAATCGTCATCATAAAACCGCGGAATTGCGCAGTGAAGTCATCAAGTTGCTCTCTTCTTCCTTTGACTTTGAAGGTACGCCAGTAATGATTGCAAGGTCTCTCAAATTCTTTTGTAAGACTTTGGTGAGATGGGCCAAGCCAGCCTGCTCGTCTGATAAAATCTAAAGGTGCGAAAAAAGTACGAAAAATGAGCAACACTGACCGGTGAGCAGAATTCAAAGAGGACTAGAATCGTACCTGAGCAATCTGCGCTAAGCCATCCTCGTCCACTACAGCCCATTCGACATTGCCATTCACTCTATCCCTTTCTCTTGCAGCATTCACCGCACCCAACAAGGCCCACAATTCGTTCAGTTTCCCTCTCATCTTTCCTAGCCCACCCCTACCAGCAGCAGCTCCATTTCCTCTGATTTCCACCTCTATATTCTCTAACGCAGCTCTTAAATCTTCCTCTTCTGGCCGAATGGAAGATGATCGTAGCGTTGGAATAAGGAGATGAAGATGTTGAATGATTAAGAGGAGACGGTGGGTTAACTGCATTTGAAGTATTTGGGCTTTTTGGAGGCGAGAGACGTTTGAGGTTTGATGGCGAGTGACAAGTGCTTCAATTCTTGTTTTGAGATCTTTGAGCTTGTCTTGTTGATCAGAAGCTTGCTTAGTTTGAGCTTCTACCCGCTGTCGCACGTCATCAAACCCACAAGCGATGACGGGGACAAGACTAGATAGAAAGTCAATGAGAATAAATTCAAAGATGAAGGAAAACAAGATCGTATACCAGGTCGAATCTGGATTTTCACGGAGAGCTTTCTGCCATAGGGCATCATTTGTGGCATTGGCCGGCCTTCCATACAGATGTACAGTAGATGGTTCAACAAGATTGTAGAAATAATGCTATTGAGAAATATTCCACATCTCAGTTCGATCTTGCTAGTCGTATATTCCAGACTTGGACTCACCTGGAAGCGACACTGAGGAGAATTTGGCATCCATGCTTTAGCGATATCCTCAATTCTTTGGGTAAGTGCCACAAATTGTGATTGGGGATCTTGTTGTTGCATCGTATTTCGAAGAACAGATCGCGAAGCAAGCAAAGTACTTGCACCGAGGGTTGAGCCACCCAATCCACCTAATGTCGACGTGCCTAACGTTGAAGTCCCTAAGTTGCTATTGCCAAATAGTCCTCCAGTCTGTTGACTAGGTTGTGACTGAGCGGTACCAAATAGCGAGCCGGTTTGTTGTTGCTGAGGTTGTTGATTTTGTTGAGCCCCTCCAAATAACGATCCGGTGCCTGATCTCTGTTGCCCAAATCCTGCAGATAAATCAGACCTATTTTCTTCACATACTTAACGGTCAATCATACCTCCAAAGAGTCCTCCACCAGCTGTAGACTGTGCATTGGTACCAGTGTTAGCAAACAAGCCTCCAGTTGAATGCTGAGTCGTTGAAGTGCCAAATAATCCTCCGCCTGTCTGAGTGTTTTGAGCATTTGTACTTCCAAACAGTCCACCAGACTGGCCAGGCTGAGAGGTGTTACCGCCACCGAATAATCCTCCGCCGCCACTTGGTGCAGTTGAGCCAAATAACCCGCCAGTGGACGTTCCAGTTTGTTGTGCTGGTTGATTTGTGGTGCTTCCAAACAGGCCACCGCCTGCAGGTTGTTGAGTCTGCTGAGTTTGTTGTGTATTTCCAAACAATCCTCCGCCTGTGGCAGGTTGTTGAGTGTTTGTACTGCCGAACAATCCTGTTCCAGCAGCAGCAGGTTGCTGTTGTTGTTGTTGTCCTCCGAATAATCCCCCACCCGTACCTGTCTGCCCAGCGTTTGTAGTACTTCCAAACAACCCTCCGGTCTGTGTTGGTTGAGTGTTGGTATTACCAAATAATCCGCCGCCTGTCTGTTGCGTATTACCCCCTTGCTGATTAAAACCGCCAAACAACCCTCCTCCCGTTGAAGTTCCAGCTTGAGGTTGTTGTTGTTGCTGCTGTTGCTGTGGTTGTCCAAAAGTACCAAACGCGCCAGTCGTTCCGCTCTGCTGTGTTGACCCTCCAAAGGCACCACCACCAAACAGAGACATAGATACTCGTCGGAAGGGTATAGAAACGAAATGAGGAAGTTGCGCGAAGTATTCGCGAGGTGGCGGGTGATGGAGAGAATCAGAAAACACAATGGTAGAGGTGATACACGTGATTTGAATATCATTTAGAGCGCTTAGGATGTACGAGTAAGGCGTGTTCAGCGTAGTCGGCTGGTTGTGCACTACTCCCATGTTTTTCTATCTCACTTTCAGAATTGTTAGGTTGGTTCATTTGGTTGTCTGTTATATGATTATAATCTGAAAAGAGAAAATTTTATAGCGCAGTTGTTGCTTTTCTCTATCCAGGATATGCGTCTTATAAGACCCTGTCACAAAGACCTGCATCTGAAGCAGAGTTGGAGAGATGGTTGATGTATTGGAGCGTGTTAGGTTGCATAGTGGGTGTAGAATATGTCGCAGAGTGGCTGATCTCTTGGTGAGTGACCAAATAAACCGCATACAAAAGATATATTCTTGACCCAGCTGCGCACCAGGTTTCCGTTCTATTATCCGCTCAAGACTCTGTTCTTGTTATATCTTGCTTTACCACAAACAGCAGGATCTTCATATCTGTATAAAACACAGGTTCAACCATTTTTCTCCACCCACGAGTCTGAAATTGACTCAGCATTGTCACAATTAAGGACAGTGGTCTACAATTATCTCCAGCAACTAATCCGCTCACTTTGGGCGCATGTTTCCGCGACACTTGGTCAACAACCGCAAAGTGGTGACCGCTCACAAACCATTGACGCGCTCGATGAGGGAGGACTTACAGGCGAAGCAGCTTTGAATTCCGGCGCGACTCCCGCGCTTGGTGATCCCGTTTCTGGTCCAGTGCAACTCGCACAGACTTTCTGGAGGAGTTATGGACCGGGTATCCTAGCCTCTGGCGTCGGATTACTGGCCCAAGCACAACAGTCTCTATCTAAGCCACCATCGCAGCCTCAAACAGGGTCAAATCGAGTTGACTCGTCGAAATCGGTCAATGATCGCAGGCGACAGTTAGAAGCGGAGCTCGCTTCTCTATCGAAGGCTTCATCATCGTCCGTGCAAGGTTATGATGTGGATGGACCTGTTCCTGTCACCATCCCACCTGCCAATAATCCATCACGTAGTTCGTCTTCGTCATCTCTCCTTCGAGAACGCAACGGAGGAAACAGCAAATCAACTTTTGAGGAGGTCGAAGTGCCAAGTGACATGGAAGGTGATCTTGTAGGACATCCCGTACCAGAGAGACCTAGCCAGGCCAAGAGGAACAGTTGGTTCTGGGGTAGCAACCAAGGGAAAGGATATGAGAGGGTCAAGTCGGATTAAAGCAGCGTCTTGCGGCAGTCACAGAGTGACTTTCCGATGCGATACGGGACGCGTATATTCGAGTTGCTTGCATCTTTCTGCATCGTATTGGTTGGGGTGTAGGCGCAGCAGGTTACAGGAATCCTCATCTCACTGGATATAGGTTTATGGACACATACCTGCTTTGTAATATATTTGCTTTGATTGTTATTCAACTTGTTCGAATCCCGTTATAGTTGGGGTTGCTTCATAGGAATGTGTTGAAATTGGTAAACAACTTCCTCTTCAAATTCACTGCTTGCAAAATCAATTTCATTAGCGCGTGTATTTTCTGGCACATTCGAGAAAGTCAAGCTAGGATTTATATCTTTCTTGTCGACGACCACGGCGGCGGCGACAAACATTCCATTCAACCACGAACTCAACATCAGATGGCTACTGAACGTCCTATAACTTTCTTTGATATCACAATTGGTGGAAAACCTGCCGGTCGAATTGTATTTCAGCTTTACAATGATTTAGTCCCAAAGACGGCAGAGAACTTTCGTAAGTACTTCTGAATGCTAACTCTGATTTCTTAAACGGTTGATCTTTGGTTCGAAAGGTGCATTATGTACCGGTGAGAAAGGAGTAGGTTCCTCTGGGAAGGAATTAAGCTACAAGGGTTCCAATTTCCATCGTGTAATCAAAGGGTATGTCAGATTTCATTCGTATGTTTCCATCCAAAATCAAACCCGAACCATTTGTTTTTTGTATGTCTAGGTTCATGATCCAAGGAGGCGATTTTACGGCAGGTACGTTCTACTTTGGATAATCCGTTTCGGCCACAGAGTTACTCACCGATTGATGTTCTCTGTTATTGATAGGCAATGGAACAGGCGGTGAATCGATCTACGGTGAAAAGTTCGAAGATGAATCGTTCCCCGTTAAACATACCAAACCATTCTTGCTCTCCATGGTAAGTTCGTTGTATCCGAAACATATCCTTCAAACCAACTCAATAATTTTCTCCGTCGTATTTGGTTTCGCACAGGCTAATGCAGGCCCTGACACCAACGGATCTCAATTCTTTATCACTGCGGCGCCCACTCCACATCTTGATGGTAAACATGTCGTTTTTGGTGAAGTCATTCGTGGAAAGTCAGTTGGTGAGTATACATCTAAAATAGTGTTCACTCTCTGAAGCTTTGACTTATTCAAATTTCATCTATACAGTACGAGCAGTCGAAAGCCATCCGACGTCGTCGGGAGATGTTCCTACAGAGCCATGCACAATTGCGGATTGCGGCCAACTTGACCCATCTGACCCCAGTCTTTCAGAGCCTGCGAAAGGTACTGACGGAGATCTCTATGAAGACTACCCAGAAGACCAAGATCCTCTTACCGACGGTGATGTCCAAGAGAAACCTGAAGTTGCCTTGAGAGTTGCCCGAGAGATTCGGGAGATCGGTAACAAGCTTTTCAAAGAAGGCAAGGCCGAAGAGGCACTCTCGAAGTATCAAAGTGAGTCACAAGTATCCTTGTATTTGTTTCAGGATCCTATCACGTCTTTTCATCTGAAAAAGAAGACTGATAATTTATTTATTTCGAATAGAATCCATACGGTACCTTGATTTGCACCGTGTCCTGCCTGAAGACGCACCTCCCGAATTGAAAGACTCGTACGATGCACTCCTGGCACCACTGCTTCTCAACTCTGCGTTGTCGGCTTTACGGGCAGGCGGAACTTCGAACGCTCAGATCGCATTGTCAAGTACTCAACGTGCGCTTGACAACCTTGAATTGAGCGACGCTGACAAAGGTACGTTTCTGCCTGTTCAATTCATTTGTCTCGAGCAACCAGAATAGCGGAAAACTGATGTATCCTGATTCTTCTCTTCGATTTGTTCAGCTAAAGCGCTTTATCGACGGGGTCTAGCACACGGTGTTTTGAAGGAAGACGACCTTGCGGAACAGGAACTTGTCAAGGCCGCTGCTTTGATCAAGGATGACAAGGCGATTTTGGCAGAGCTTGAGAAGGTGAGGGGGAGGAGAAAAGAGAAGCGAGACAAGGAGAAGAAAGCATTCAAGAAGATGTTTGCTTGAACGTTGACATCGGAAGAGGCGTTGACAAGCTGCAAGTACATGAAGCGCGGTTGTATAGATTTGAAGTTTCATTTTTTTGTATAGTACACTCCTATTGGACTCAATCTCAGAGACATATTTTATTGAGCATTGTATTCGATTTTTTTTTCTGAGAGCACAGCAATGCACAACATTCACCTTTATTTCTCAATTCGTGAAGTCTTCCGACTCGGATGAGTGGTAAATATTCAAATTGGTCTGTTCCACATTGACAGTTACTAGTCACTGAAATCCGCGCATTATTGACGGTGGTATTGTTTGGTATTGCTCTGTAGCTTAGGCTACCGGTGATTCGTCCAATTCGCACCGGTGTGTACTAGTCTCCGTTACAGTAGCATAAAAAAAGGCTAATTTGACCTCCAGAACGATATCAGCCTCATGCTGTGGACTTGAACATTATTTAGTACGAATCATCTTTGTGTTTAAACGGCAACTTCGAACACTTATTGCGAGTGCAGGTTTTTTTCTTTGATATATAGTATACGCATACCATATAATATTATCGTAACGTCCGTACAGGATCAGTAGGAGAACAGGTTTCAAGAAGGTTAACAACGACGAAAGAATATTCATATTTCAGCTAGAGTCTAGGTACGCCAACCCCACTTGAATCCGAAACGACCAGTGCTAAGAAATTAATGTTTAAACATGTACATGTTCCTATCCGCTGTCAGCTTTTGTTTCAAAGGTCATTTTCGATACCTCACCCTTTTGAAACGTTAAATGAACTCAATATTAAATCCGAGACCGCGATAATATAATCCGTATCGTCTATTTTCGTAGGAACCCGTTCCTAAATTGATGCCATAATGCCTTGGATGCGCAGTTGGTTGTGCATATGCTCGAGCCTCGTGGGTATATAAGTGTTGATGAGTAGTAGGGAGGCAGCGACTCGTACAGCATGTCGAACCAGATGAGCTCGGGTACCGTGATCGGAATTTTATAGGCCGATCTGTAGCTAGATGAAAGGTGACATACATATACGAATAGAATAATCTCTCACAAGTCAAAACCATACGTTAATTCGGTAGTGACCATGACCACGGAAACGAGAATCTGCGGTTCTTGATACACTTCATAGTTGGTGAAAAATCCAGTTTCATAGTCCGATCGGATTGTGGTTTGCGTACCGTTATCCCTAACGAGCGTTCGAGGTAGTTGTTGAGGTTCATAGTTTCGAATGACGTCGTCGAAGACCTTGAAATGTTCGGAGAGGGAGTCTTACCGGGTGTATTTGAAATGTCAGTGCTATGTAGCCTGGGTGCAGACTACAATTGGCACTACCCCGTCGTTGATGTTCTATCCATGTGTACGAGAAAGATGGTTGCCCGAGGAGCGACGGCGGCGTCTGAAAAAGCAACGTGGATTAGAGACAAAATCGTACGATTTCAGGAGGCAATGTTCAGGTCAAGAGATCGAACACGAGTCATCAGAAGCCGCGAATGATAGATACTCAGAATTTGACTTACTCGGGGTGTGTGCTACAAGTGCAGTTCTCCGTGCATCGATTATGCTCCGTGGACAAATATGTTCAAGATACACCCGCCATGATGATAGGAACGGCGCCGTAGTATTGGAGACTTGATCCGCTTACAAGAGAATATAACCCACAGAATAGGATATACATATGTCTCGTTATTTTCGGCCAACTGAGTCTGTGTGAGAATAGAACGCGAAGGCTCATAGCAATCGCCTTTAAAGGTTTCAATATTGACATCCAGCGCATGGGTCTAGAGCCTGAGGCTGAGGTGACGAACTCACCTTCAGAGGGGATCAGGAAACAAGCGGAAGAAAGGTTGTAACTCATATCACGTAGACTTCAGATTTTAGGTATGCGGTTGGCGTTCCAAGAATCCATGAAATATGTGTCACGGTGGTGATTATAGGAAGTCGACGTGAATAATGGGGACCATGCATTCGAGACACATGTTCTTGAAAGCTTGATCCAGCGTTCGAAGTTTGCATCGTGACATGGACGTGAACATGCGAAAATACGAGTGCAAAATCTCCGACTTAGACACTGCTGCTCACCGTGGAAAGTCTCCCTGAGAGCTCCACACAGCCTCACCAATAGGACTTTGTGTGATGGATTGCAATGAACCCGCCGTGATCAGGACTGTGACATTCAATGTCGAGGACGAAGTATGGACTCGCAACAATCATTCTATAAGCAATTCATCTGGAGGTGGCCGAGTTACTCTGAGTAATTCACTTATTATGCGATTGGATGCAGCATGGTCATAACCATGCGGGTCCTCGTTTAAATCATGGTACGGTGAGTAATAAGTATCCCCTGCCAGTGGTACCGGATGAAAGAAACTCACACGTTGACAGGCTTTTAATATAATTATGCGCCGTCTGTGTGGTAACTATTGAGCATGTTTGTTCTGAAATTCAAACCACATCCTCGAAATAGCCTCTTGTCGACAGTTGAGTGTACGACGTACGCCCGAATCAATTCGACTTTGTCACCTGGTGGCAATAATTAAGCTGCGGGAAAATGACCATGAGAGAAATATAATTGTATGGTGTATACCTAGTTTCGCAGTCAAAATTAGCTCACAGATGAGTTCTGTATGAGTGATAGAAATGAGAAGAGCTCTTTTTTTCATGGGGAAACGCCATCAAATTGATGATATTTCGGAGTTCAAATTCGTACTTACAAGGTAACAATTTCTACTTACTTCTAAGCTTATCCAGTAAGTAAATTATGATAGTACGAATATGATCACCTCAACTTAAACTTGAACCACCATCTCTTTTACTGCATAACATCTCGAGCCCTAGTCACTCGGACTCATCAGCCAAAAAATCGCAAAATATGACTTTGGCTACTATTGTATAACTTGCGGTATGGACTTTTGATTTGGCGTCAGATGCTAACTTCGACAAAGTTCACAGTCGAGCTCCATGTGCTCATGCAACACGCCGCATGAGCTTTCCTTGCAGATAATAGAACGTGTACCTTTACTCAAGGAAGTACAGGAAGACATCGACAAGTGATTGGCTAATATCTCTCGCAGTCTGTCTTGCACTCTATCCGAGCATCCGAAGCGCGTCCAATGCCTGAGTTTCCGGCAAAGTACTATAAATCATGCACATCCGAACAGGTCACTGTCAATTGGAACGGGCAGTTTCATCATGCAGTCATCTACAGCTCTCAGAAACGATTTACCTGCGCATAGTCAAGGCCGACCTCTGGTGGAACGGAATTCTGCCTCTCGTCGTCGGACAGAGCATGTATATACATTAACCACCGGCACTGATAAACCATGGGCAATTCTCACCGTTTTTAGCAGAGCCAGAGAATCTTCGCAACTCCCGAGCATTTTCGAGGACGATGAATTATCAGGCACTTTCAAACTCGAGTTAGAACGGGAAGATACCATCAAGTCTGTCAACGCTATTGTAGGTACCGAATACTACTATTTGTTGTCTCTGCCATTCACTACAACTTTGACTTCGACAGGTAGTTGGACAACTGACGACTTCGGCAACAGATGCCTATACCTTCCTACAGATTCATAAAGAGCTGTGGTCTGTATCGAGAGGCGAGCCACCGATTTTGCCGTCCAACAATGCGGCCACATCGACATTCAATGGAAAATTACGAGGGATTTTTCGGTGGCCTTTTTCATTTACCTTGCCTGCCAATGTATCAATCAAGACTCCGCAAGGCCGTGCGGAGAGCTTTCGTGTACCTCCTTCATTTTCGGAACGCATGTCAAGAGTGCATATCCAGTATCAATTGATCGTTCAAATTCGCCGAGGTAAATTCCGTATTGATAGTCAGTGAGTCAATTTATATTTTCATAATTTCTGCGTAATTTAGTGTCATCCTCAGAGTCTCCACCGTGTTTGGCTTTACACCTTTGACATATCCTGGGCCGTTTTCCTTAGCGAGGCAATTAGCTTACCTAGAACGCCGTCCACTGTCTGGTCCTGATACCGACAGAGCAGGTTGGCTCACCCTCGCCGCTGTACAAGTCAAAGGGAGAGTCTTTAGTGCCCGCGAAGTTACGGCCACATGTCAGGTTCGTTGAGTCCTGTTTCATTTGACATTTGGTTCACCACAAAATAAATGTCAGTTGTCTCTCGCACTGCCAGTGAGTATCTCAATACACCGAGCAACACAAAACTCATGTATCGTAGCTATGTTACACTCGAGGCTCCGTTCTTCCGTGCTCCCTCCGTATTCAATGCACCGATACACAAGCACTGGACCTTCTGTCAATGCCTAGATCTATAGACGTACGTCTTAAACGCCACATTTCGACTAATCTTGTCGATGTCAGCAATAGCTCAAACAAGATATCCACCTACGGGATGTCATTCGAACCAATCGTGACGGATGTGCGATCCGCAGTCTGGTGGGCTGCTTCGTTGGGTTCAGATTTTCGTGTCTTGTCAGGCGAAGTGCATCTCCCACGAGACCTGAAGCCCACCTGTCACATTGGAAAATTTATTCTACATGTAAGTCAAGTGTTTTTGTTTTATGTTTTGTGCTGATCCGTCGGTCACCAGTATAGTCTGGCATTTTATACATTTAGCACATTGGCGTTTTCTCCAAAAGCAGATGATCCCCTACTTCTTCAAACCCAACAAGTTGAAATTGTCACTGCTTTTGCCCCAGGGCCAAAACCATTGGTTTATTGCAAAAATCCACCCAGTTATGATGATGCCAGCTCAATTGGTCAATTGTCTGAGTTCTCATTTTGGTGACTCGCGTTGCCGGACCCAGGAGGTGCGCAGCTTGTTTCAACTCAAATGATGTACAGCCATTCACGGTGCATAGTAAATTCATATACCCACTAGCCGTTTTATATGAGTGTTCGGCTTATATCCTGCATGCGCTCAGGTGCCATTCAGGTCACCGGATGCTAGATATACATCTTGTTATCAGCACCACGCTATGTACACTAGTCTACCACAACCACCGTCAAAACATTATCAATTCCCAAAGCTGGTAGCCATAAAGCGGTGTTGCGTGCTATGCCACGCGAAACTGCTGGTATTCCGGAGGCGCTTCGGCAAGGTCGGGGAGGTTTTGTTCAACGGGTGGTAATATTATGTCGTCAGCATCGACGATTCTCATGATACATAGATTCTTAGATTTGAAGTCAGCGATGGATTCTAAACCTTCGCAACGTACTTTCTGTTTCAACATTTAACAGGTCTACCGCCGATGCTTATGCGTAATCGACCCAAACTCGTCGAGAGTTAACCACTGCAGGCGTTTCTTAGGGCTTATATGCTTTGTTAAACGCGTCAAAGTTTGCGTCACGTTGTAAAAACGCTGCAGGTAAGTCCTCTATTACCTGCTTATGTGATGACTTGCTTTGCGGGCATCACGGAACTACGGAATGCTATCAGTTTAACCTACAGATGGGGTCGAAGACAGAGGTAAATATACACAATGTCTCGGACTTCAAGAAAAGCGGAAATACAAAACTGCCGCGCATGAGTTTTCGCTTACCCTCCCGAGATTTGTACGGTCACAATTTCTCCACACGAGTCTCTTTTTGATGTTTATTCTCATAGAGTTTATGACCGTGGCTTGTCCTAATAGTTCATGGTATTTATTGCGGTGTCCGCGAAGCGTCAGGCATTTCCCTGTCAATGATCGCAATCTTCTCCACCGGAGGCATCTAGTAATATCTCTCTGCTTCTGGCGATCCTCTTCTTCAGCAGATTACGTGGTCTTTAAACTGCTGTTTTCAGTATTCCGATTTTTACTTCATACTGGTCCAGTGCAAACTTTGAAGTCCAAACACTTTCAACAGCCCCGGAACTACTCAGCGCATCTTTGTGACTTTGCTTCCAGATCTTTTCGTCCCTTTTCTCCTCCTCTACATCCTTCGCTCATTTAGATCAGACAACTTAACCGCCAGTATCCTAGCGCACACTCCCCGTGGATATAAATGCTTAACATGCAAGCAAGGAGTACCCCGTCTCACACCCTGTTCCTACATCGGACTCATACTTTCCAACGTTTGTCTGAATCTTTCGTCTTATTCTTTTCTTTTTAATTCAATTTTTAATCTCCATAATGAGTACTGCGGTACGTTCATTATGGTTGATGGTCATGGTCTCATATGGCAATGACAACTCACGTTTGTGTCTTTGATTCAGGCTGGAAAAAAACAGGACTATAACACCGATTCCGATGAGGATATCCCTCGTACTCCTCGCAGAACACCAATGGCCTGCCAATTTTGTAGAGGTTCGCAAATCCCACTCAAAATGTATGAAGCAATCTCATGCGAGTTTTTTTAGGGAGAAAGCTCAAGTGTGACGGCTTGAAGCCTTCCTGTAACAACTGCAATAGACGAGGAATTCCTTGCGCATACGTCCCAGTGTGAGTTGAAGTGTCCTTTGGCCCTATCATCCAGCAAGGACACCCACTGACAAACTATAAATCACGCTACCAGTTCTGCAACTCAACAACAACGTTAATACACCCAATTACATTATCTTATCTTACAAACATTACGCATGATTTTAATTCTTGCCTTGTCTCTTGTATCCATACACGAAAGATAATATTCTCCTATATCTAGTATTCCTATTTACTTGTCACATAGATGCTACTATTAAATAAGTAATGCTCACCCCCGTTATTATACAAAACACATTCTGGCGTGAAAAAAGTTATTCAATGAAGAACAGTACAAATCTCCTCTTTCCAACTATTGAAATCGGCGCTGAGAGTGAAGGATCTTCACGAAGCAGCACAGGAGTAAAAATGTCCGCTAAAAGTTAAAAAAAAAAAGGTTCACATTTGCAATTATTTTAATGATCCGTGAAGTTGACTCGCCTAGTATCTCCGCGTACTGTGAATTTGAATGAGTCCCGTCTGTTTGGTGGCAAATGTAATGCAAAAATGCAGTAATTGAGACCCAAACCTGCTCAACCAGAATTATTTATTTCCGTTAATTCCGTCTACACGAGGAAGGAGACAACATATGGCCCAACTCACATTGACAGTATAACCAGGCAATTCGCTCAGCAGCTGGATGAAAAACATTTTAATGTGACCTGGGTGAAAAGGTCAGTCAGGTTTGATAAAACATACCTCAAACGCCATTTCCCTATTGAGCACTTGAGCACATCTTGCCTGCAAGGATCGTGGGATTACCGAGTGAGGCAGTGAATCCAAGAATTTCAGAAGGCACGTTGCGAATGCCTTGCATATTGAAAATTTGTCAGTCTCGGAAATATCGAACTCAAATTCGTTTCCTGTGTCAAGGCACTACGAAAGGTGGTATTGTAAGCATAACGAGCACAACGGACCTTACGCTTGTAAGATGATTATTGGATTATCAACGACTACCACTTACCTCTCGAATATCAAACACTAGTGAGTCATCTCCTGGAGTCACAAATAGGTCAGGCTACAAGTGTTACATCGGAGGATCATAAGACACATCGGCGCAAAAATTCATATTTTGTTTGGGAAGTGCGTACCACATCTACGGCATGGCTCATGAGCCAATTAACCAAACGCATGACTTCTCTTGGTGCATTCAGCGCTTGGTCGACGGGCAGAAGATCCAGACTAGCTGGTGATCTAATGGGGCCACTCAACCTCGAAAGGCGCTCAAGAGGAGTAGCAAAACATGTCTTTTCTGCGATAAGGAAAAAAGGCCATCATTTATAGGCTTGTCTAGTAGTTCGAAAACTATACAGAGAAGCAAAACTCACGATAACGCCCACGAACGGAAATGAAATGATCCTTTCCAAACATTGTGTGTAAAATCAAAGTATCTTCCAGTCTTCCGGATCCTGTCGTATTGAGTCGATAAGCATTCTTCGAATCGACGGTGACGGTGATTGGAATGGTGAGCTTTTCGCCAGGTCGTATGAGGCCCTAAAAATTTTACACGACTCATAGTAAACAATGAGAGCCTCCGAGATAAATTTAAGGTGGTGACCTACAGTCATTGTTGGTAGGCGCAGGAATGGAGGATCTGTTCTGATGGTTCCAAATTGAGAAGACAAGAAGAAGGAAGGCGATACGTACGAACGGGTGCTTCGCCCGTTATAGGCACGAAGCGGAAAGCGCAAGGAACCTAAACATGATGTCAATGCAAGAAAGGTTGCTGAAACACGTGGATTGAATAGCACCTTGCCTAGATTGGATAATTCAAGTACTTGAGTGGTTGAGCGTTCATAGCTTGAAGCATCACGAGCAAAAATTTGTCAGTACATATAGAAAAATGTGCCGCGCAATTATGACTAGACGAAATTCATACGGACAATACGTCTCGGAACTCAATGGTAGCGGGAGTGACCTTCATTCGGGGGACTTCATCCGAATTTTCACAGTCGAGAACCTCTCTCCAGAGTTTCTGAACAGATGATTCCATTCTCTCCAAATTGATGATTGGCACCTAAGCAAAAGTGGGGGAAGAAAATATTTAGTCACGACTCGGAAGCACCGACAGCCAAACTCGTAGTAAAAATGGACAATCAATTTAGAAAAGAAGACTCACGGAGACACGACACTCTGCAGATACAGGCTTATGATCACTAGTGCATATTTCCGGATGAGCGGAATAATTTACAAAGTCGATCTGTGATGCTGGAGATGCCATACACAGAACGCGATCAGTCCAAGCAGGTTTGCGCCTAAATCATAAAACCATAAAATCTCAGTCGAGGCTCATGATACCGTACGTTCAAGCGGAATATACTCACTTCATGTCATAACCGAGATCATCCGCCGACATTCCTGCATTGAACCGATATGAACTAGGAGGAGAGCGGTGAAAGGGGTTGTTTGAAGTTTCAGTTCGGAATCGGTCAATAACGGCTATAAAATTTCAAGAATAGTAAACAGGGAACATACGGATGGAAGTTGATACTGTGTTCTTGAAAGTTTGGAAAAGCTGCCGAGGTTTTGATCGCAAACTTGAGCTAAGTTGTGAGGTGGATTAGTGGACCTGATCGAGTAAATCTGCAAATAAAATGGTACCTGATCGTACTTCAGCAAAGTAGATATATTTCTCTTTCCATGCTTCGGATTCAGAAGAGTTCGTATATCAGAATCTGAAAGATTGACACGGTAGTTCAAGTCTGAATTTTGAAGAAATCAGAGGAAGAAGAAAAAGTACAATCTACTCGGCACTTACCGCCCTGAAGGAAGAAAACCAGCCATGATATTAGAAGAAATGCCAAAAACGCTTGAATCTTGAGCAAAAAAAAACTCACAAGCCAGAACAGAGCATCGGATTGAAAAACCGTCAACGGTATTGTCTTCGGTGGGTATGGGTTCCCAAAATCATCATCGACATCTTGAGAGATGGGTATACCGGAGTCAAACGATAACCGTTTAGAAAGATCATGAAAGTCCGCATTTCGTCTGTCGTACATCTCATCGAAAGCGGCCAAATGCGAGTTTACAAACGTCAGTGTGGTGGGACGTGTTGAAGCTGAGACTTCCGAGGGAGACGGTGGCGCAAACGACACCCTGATTGCTGTGGCACCTTTGTTACCCTGAGCAGTGGAGAAGTTTCATTAATATCGCCATTGTATACCGATGTGAAAAATGAGATTTTACCATCAACCCCAGTATTCCGGCTCCTACGGACGTTGTCATAATATCCGTGAAACAACTTACAAGGTCTTCCTTCACAATTATCATCAAAAGCATCCCAACAAGTTGCTTTGATACTAGCTGAAAAATATACAATGGTAAGTATGATGATACTGTTGCTCGATTCCGAACAAACATACCTTCCTATACCTATCTGCTTTCTCCCCCAGTCCAGCTAAAGCGGCAGCAAACCAGGCATCCTCTCGAGTGGTCTCTGTCGAGTACAATAGCGCTCCTGTTGAGAGATCCAGCTCCTGAAATCCAAGGACAATAATATCGGGATCATCTTGCGGTTTGGTCGGCAAATAGCTAGTTTTTGTTGTCGCAGCAGATACGAGCGTTTGCGTCGTCAAGGTAGAAGATGAACTTGGAATGGATACTTCCTCGGTGGCGTCGTCAATGTGAGCTCGCTCAAGACTTTTACCAATGTCTCCAATACTCAACGGTGAGACGTCATCGAGAGGCGGTATCATGGGACGAGCGCTATTCCTCCCTCCAACCCAAGGTGACAAGTCTTGAGAGGGAAGTTTTCCATTAACGTTGAATGTGCCAAGACGAATTCTAACCACGGAATGTCAATAATACCGTTTTCTCCAAACAGAAACAACACAGACTTGAGTGTGAATTTGGGGCTGTTGTTATAACATTCTTCATGCACTTGGTGTTTGATCCATTCTTCCCGAATCAAAGAAATGTCAACCGAGTCTTCTCCTGGCTGTCCTGCACTTGCTTCGGAAAGAAGTGTGTGTATCGGTCTATGAATGTGTCTCAAGTCCGGGGGTATGGGTGATACTGTTAAAATGAGACGTGAAAGAGCTATTTCAGCTGCTGGATACTGGGCCAGAAAAGTATTACGTACTGCGAACGGTGGGTAATGATGTTGCGGTATAGGGTAATGTCCAGGTGAAAGGTGTATAGGTTCCGGGCTCGTTGTTGGCAGCTGTGGGTTTGCGTTCAACGGTGAAAATATATTTGTAGTCACGATGGTCAATCAGGCCTCCAGAGTATCAATCAAATCAAGGTTACATACCTGACAGTTCCTTTAGTCGCCTATATTCGGTAAGGAGGGCACGCAGTCGGTGCGTGTCACGAGTCAGAAGATAGATGGGTTGTATCGTGCTATCATCTCCGGGGTATATTGTCAATGTAAATTCTGCGGACCATGAGATTCATTAGGTTCTGGAGGATGGAAGAGCGCTTACTAACCTGTATGTGGTTGATCGAAAATTGAGGTGGAGTTCGCCTCGGGGAGATCAATGGTATTGGTACGTGGTTGAGCCATATGAATTGCAAAGTCACCGAATATGGGTAGTACATGTTCCACTACCCACGTCGCTGTATCCGAAGGACGCCTGATCTTGAGTCTGAAAATAAAAGCACTGACAATTGAATAGATTTAACGATCAGCAAATAGAAAACAATCGCATGAATAATCCGTACCATGCTTGTTCGTCTTCGTTCACAGAGTCAAAATGAGTAACAATAGCGAGAAGGCGTTTCTTCTTTGGATTGTCCCAGAGTGAAATGTCGGGCGTGGGGCTCAGAGGTGTTGAGTCGTCAGATGACTCTAATTCTATTGGAGCCTGGCAGGTCTCGAGAACAATCTTCGCATGTTCTGTATCTCGGAGTAGATTTTGTGCTATGTTTTCCCAATCTTCGCTGGACATTTCTGGGACGTGTCTGCTTGAACTTAGATCCCGTTCTTGTCGTATTTGCCCGCTGCGGCAGTTAGTAGTATCGTTGACCTGAAAACCATATAGTAAATATCAGCTCTAGTTTAGATTCACATACAGAATCGTATAAAATATGAATTCTAGCGTTTATAAATCACCTCGATAAGCAGTGCTTACCAAAACCTAGTCCTGAAGGGTTCAAGTTCACGATATTGAATGGATGGGAAACAAGATGCAACTTGGGTATGGCGTTAAGATGGCTCCAATACTAGCACTTGAGGCCACGAGGCTACCAAACGTCCGGGAATTAGCGGATGGCCTAATTGAGATTGTTGGCAATCATTGTATTCATTTCTTCCGCCATGTCCTCCTGCAAGACTTTATTAATCATGTAAGCTGGATTGCTTGGTGAAAACTCTGCGCAAAAAATGTTTTCTCTAGATTTTTACTCAAAGAGCTTACCCACATGCAATTGAATCGGGAGTAAATTGCCCTCGAACCTGTCGATACTGGTATTCAAGACAACAATCTGAATCAAATTTATAAAAGGCCGTCGAACTATCATGCATCATGCTTGAGAATAAACTACATTCTCTCTATTTTCTTATTTGACTTAGGATCACAACTATCTTCACGAGGCTTAAGGAATGAATGTGTTACATGTTACATTGGGTTTCGACTGATAATACAAATACATGCTTCTTCAACTATAACAGATTATCCCGGTGTTCTATGTTTACATATTGAGTACGATGCGATGTAAATAAATTATGCACTCTTGATTGCAGATGTCTACAAACACAATCTCAGTACGGCAAGAAATGCGAGAGAATTGGCGACGACAAGGTAACTTACATCAGCGTCAGTAGTGATTGGAGTCTTGGTCGGAGGAGAGGTAGACACAGCCGCAGAAGTGCGAGCAATGGCAGCGAGATCAACTTCTGTAGAATGGAATGCGTCAGTACACAATGAGGAAATCGGTCTGTACTGGGCTTACCACCAGACTTGAGAGCGTTCTTCCTGAACTCTCTGGCCTTCTCGCGGTCCTCCTTAGTTACAGAAGAGGTGCGACGTTCAGCTCCTTTGTTCTCAGCCTTTGTGCCATCTGGAAAACGGTCAGTTTTACGATAGGGGATAGAGCGACAGTAGACTCACTGATGCCGGCGTCTCGCTGTTCGTCGAATGCAGCTTCATCCTCGAGCTCCCGCTCATCCATTAACGAGCCCCAGTTATGAGTACCAGCGCCCTGTTTCGGCGTGTGCTTGTCCATACCAGACTTGGACTCTGTACGATCTTTAAGGATCGCGCGAGGGTAGGTAGCACGCTCAGTCCTGGTCATGCTGGATGAGAAGAAGTGATTGAGTTATTAGAGTGGAAAGGTGGCAAATAAAGAGGTAGTGTTGTAACTTGTGAGTAGGTGGTAGAAAGGTCAAAACACAGAGCAACGGTTTATATAGCGCAGCGCCACTTCTGGAACCACGAAAGGATCATTGAATACTCGCGTGACTTGCGCAACCCTGTAGTTGGTTCCAGCCGTTTCCATTCGGTAACACGCGGATCTAGTGCTTTCACTGCCGTGTTTTCTTTGTTCAAACACTTAGCCGACATCGCGACCACTGAATTACGTCCTCCGCCCTCGTATTTGGTCTGCTCGCCATCCAGAACAGCGAGGAACAAGGTCGAGACAGCGTCGGGCGATAAAGTCGAGATCCCGGCAAAACTGTGGGGAATCGTGGAAAGTTTGACGTCACTGTGGGTAACGTGACCTGACCGGGGATTGGTACGATCACGTGGGACAGCGCGGTCAGATCGTGCGACAAACATCCTATCAGACCGCTGTGGCCACGATCTTTCTCAAATGTTAACTCTTTCACGGAACAACTATTGCAATCCGCCCAGCGGTAAGTGTTAAGGTATCATCTAATCGATGCTCTATCAATTATGATCTTCAGCAATGTTATGCTATCTTCAGCATCTCTTCGCTCGATCTTCAGTCTTGCTGACTAAGCCCTTGATCTTGGCTTCTTCCTGAATGTTTAGCCTACTTGGCTAGGTCGGTTCCCTGACCTCTAGTTCTCCCACCTATACTTTAGGTCTTGTCTATCTATAGATGTTTACACTTTAACTTAAAATGTATTCGAGATTAGTCCACACTAATCTATATCCCTCTGTCTTCCTAAGACAGATAATCTGATCTTCTATCAACTAACTAAAGTCGATCTAGAGAGCGATCGTATCCAATAGAGCTTTACTTCGATTTGCATGTGCAAATCAAGACTCTTTTAGTTCAGGCTTGAATGTCCACATAGACAAGCTACTTGTTATTTGACTAGAGCTTGTAAGATACAAGATAAACAAAGGAGGTCAAAGTTAGAGAACTTCGACACTCATACATAGAGCTATTTATACTAAAGCTAAATCCACTGATAAATGCACTGATACTAATAGTGTCTGCCAGGATAATAGCTACTGGTAAATACGAGAGGGATATGGAACATTCTGTAATGTTCTACAAGCTTCCAGTCAGTTCTGGTACATATGAGTCAATACAATACTGTTAAGTCCTGATTATAAATACTCAGTCATCGGTCATCAGTTTCGGTCATTAGTTATCGGTCATATCTAAATCCATTGATCAAGAGATAGACTCTTATCGTAACATTACCTCTCTGCTAAATTGAATGTTCTCATAATTTTTTATCTAATCTAACTGCTCCACCGAGA
This sequence comes from Abortiporus biennis, assembly GCA_022606235.1. Classification (NCBI taxonomy): domain Eukaryota; kingdom Fungi; phylum Basidiomycota; class Agaricomycetes; order Polyporales; family Podoscyphaceae; genus Abortiporus; species Abortiporus biennis. Next base: position 233,067 of record JABYQP010000040.1, read on the forward strand.
GAATGTTTGGGTCAAAAGTTGTTGGGCCTGAAAATGGGGTATTCTGGGTCTCGAGTCGAAAGGACTGAAAAGTACATGCTCTTCTCAAGTTCTGAATGAAGGGAGTTTCTGTTGCATCTGAACTTGTGCTAGCTGTTGCTGGCTCAGGATCTCCTCTTCTAAAATTAATTTGTCTGATTGAATTGATTCGCAGATGCCTATGCTCTGTATGAGATCTATGTTGACTTCCCAGTTGACTAACTATGTTCCCACTACTAGAAGACGATAGTCTCATTCTACATAATTCTCCATTCTGGTATTGATAAATTGGTTTTTCATGAATTCAGAAGTAGTTTAAGTCAGTGTAAATATAGGGTGAACTTCTGTTTGGGTCTTTGTACAGAACACAGAAAGTGCATGGATTAACTCATGTGGGTTGTCGGATGATGCCACATACAGCACATCATAGCTAGTTGCAAGTGTCAGACTCATATGAATTTCTTCCACAACGATTACAGTGCAAGGTTGTATTAGCTTCTTGAGGTGGGAAGGGAATATTCTGCTAGTATCACGTGTATGCCAGTCTGTCTGTGAAGGTAGATATGATGATACTGTAGGGAGAATTGGAAGAGGATAGGTTTCAATGCTGTACTAGGTTTGAGTATTCGCGATCGATGATTTGTCTATCGTATTCCTCTTTTGGGACTTTCATGAAGAAGAGGTTGCAGCTCCTGGTCTCTCTTGATCAGTTTGCCTCGATATTTCTGATTTCGAAAGAGCAATGATTAATTGGTCTACTCCATTCTGGGATGTCTGTAACTCTGATTGGTAATAAGAGTAGGTTGTTTCTGATTCCTCTTCATATGACAATATTCGATTCTGCTTTACTAATCGGAGATGTTTGCCTGGGTAATTCGCTAGTGCTAGATCTGGGTGAAGTTGTTGGTGTGGGATACCTGGACTCATTTGAGTTGAGTAAGGTAGTGGTTTCAGAACTTCTGGAAGGGGAACTGTCTTGACCCACGGGGTTGCTGGGATGTTCAATGTATTCTGGTTCGACATCGAAGGGTTCGATATCTGATGCCACCAGGGTATTGCTATCAGATTCATCGGAATTGGAGCTGCTATCGGAATTGGAGCTGCTATTGGAATTGGAGCTGCTATCGGAATTGGAGCTGCTATTGGAATTGGAGCTGCTATCGGAATTGGAGCTGCTATCGGAATTGGAGCTGCTATCAGAATTGAGGAATGATGGTAAGATAAGTCGTACAACTCTGGGTGGTGTGAGGTAGGAATTACTGATAGATTCTGGTTGGGATACTGTTGTTGCCATGGCAAGAGCTGATTCTATGTTACCGGTCAAATAGGATAGTGCTGGTTCTGATGAATGAAGCTCGAAGTCATTCCTGCATCTAGAAGTTCCAAACGATACGCTTCCTTTATGATCTACTCTTAATCCACTTTCTAATAGGAATTCTACTATCACACCCTCCAAAGATATGATGATCTCATTGTCTTGGTCTCTACTTCTTGAAATGGCTTCTAGTTGTCTAGTAATGTTGAGTAGAATTTGTGTTTGAGTAGAATGATTTTGTCACAAATTGACAATATAATTAGCTATCATATAATATGATGGTTCTAGGTGTTGTTAGATTTGTTGTAGTATTAATGTGGATTGTGTCAATAGGAATAATACTGTATAGAGTCGAATGATTTCCTCTCTACCAAACGTCTCTGCCATTCCTAACTTGAATAGAAAGTAGTCTCTGATTTGGTTGAGACTTCGGTTTGAATAGAACTGCGATAAGGATAAAGATTCTAAAATAGATAGTGAGGTTTTGAAAGAATAATATGTTGGGTAAGAGCGATAAGATCAGTAGAGATAAGATTTGTATATAAAAAAAAGAAAGTTCTATCTTAGAGGGCTATGGTTTGAATGATTTTGTCAGTTAAGACCTTTGCCTCGATGTCAAAACATTCTCAGAGATTGAATGGAACCGTTTGCATGAGGTAGCATTTTATAGCTACCGGAATCTCCTCCTCGATCTTTTCTTTGTAATCTTCCAACTCTTCCCATGTGTAAAACCTCTTAGTTAGGACTGGCTGGTTTCTCATTGCCAGTGTCCAAACATCACATTGTTTTTCCATTTCCTTCAACTCATTACACTTCTCTGCTTCATATCTCTGCTTCCATGTCTTCTAAGTTCCCACTAACTCAGTTCCCTCTGGTACTTCTTCTTCTTTTCGCCAGGGTCCTAATGAAACTAAACTTCCCCAGTCACTACTTCCAGTGTTCTTTCTACTCGGCAGTGTTGGTGATGCTATTCTCCATGCCGAATCATCCTAGCCCCAAGTTTCCTTCTCCTTTCCTTTGTTGCTTCCTCCTTCTACTACAGCTCTTCCTCTCACCACCACATATAACTCCCCTAGATTTGTCCATAGCCTTTTACTAGAAAAGTACAGGTCTAATGCGAAATAAACTCCTAAAAAGGAGAAATGGATTTGAAGATTGAGAGCAATACCTCTTTCTTCAGAATAGAAAGGGGTAATGATGAACATTCTTGTGTTTAGAATTATGATACTGATGGGCTGTGTCTATGACTTAGGTTGATTTGGTTGCAGTAATTTCTTCTTCTTTAAGTACTGTAACAGTTTTGGCGCATATCCATCATCTTTGTCCCAGAACGATTCTTCTGGTTCCCAAGTGTTATCAGAAGACAGGTATCCTTTCCACTTTACAAGGTACTTGGTTCTGCCTCGTATCTTTTTGTGTCCAAGAATAGATTCTATCACATACTTCTCTTCTTCTTCTATAATTTCTGGTGGAGGTCATGGGTAGTTTGCTCCATATGCTTGGTTTTCTACATACAGTGTTAATAATAATGCATGAAATACATTGTGTATTTACCATGAGGTTGGTAATTTCAATCGATAGGATAGCAGTGATAATACCTGTGTAATGGTAAAGGGTCCGTATCACCTTGGTGAGACTTTTCTATTTGTCAGACCAAAGTGAAGGTTCTTCACATCTAGTCATACTCGATCATGTATTTTGAATGGTTTGAATCCTTGTTTGAATAATCTAGCCTTCATTTTCTCAGCTGCTAATTGTGTCACAGCCATTGCCTCTTGCCTAGCTTTAGTTAGCTCTCTTAGCCTTTCTTCTGCTGATGGAATATTGGTAGGTTTGAAGGATAAGGGTATTAGTTGTACATCTTTTCCTGTCATCAAATAGAAGGGTATGGCGTTTCTTCCTTCTGAAAGATGGGAATTAATGACGACTTCTATGCTAGTGATACTTCTGTCTTCTGCCCATTTGTCAGGATAATTTGCACAGTAAATTCGTATATATGATTCTACTGTTTGATTCATACGTTCAGTTTGTCTATCTGTTTGAGGATGGTATACTAATGATAGAGTCAGTTTGATAGCCCAACTATTATAGAATAATTTCAGTGTTTTGGAATTGAATTGGGGTCCTCTATCTGATATTGTTCACTTCCAAAGTCCAAAGTATCTGTACACATTATTGAATAGAAGTTCTTCTATCCCTAATACATCTACTGTTTTCACAGTAGAATAAATAATTACCCCCTTTGTAAAGTCATGGTCTACAATGACTAATAAAGAATCATAGCCATTCAATTTGGGGAGATCTGTGACCAAATCATAAGAGATTACGTCAAATGGATCAGAAGATGTAGGTGAAATTGGTTGTAAAGGTGGTACTGTAGGATGTGTATTTGGTTTCATTTGTTGGCATTCAGTGCATCCATGTACATATTTAGAAATCATATTGTGCATTCCTGGCCACCAATAATGTTTTGATATTAGCATTTTGGTTTTGTAAATTCCAGGGTGTCCTGCTACTGGTGAGTCATGATATTGTTTGATGAGATCTCATCAGAGATTATCATCTGGTGGTATGTATTGATGATTTTGGTAAAATATGCCTGTATTATTGACTGTCTAATCTTTTAATGCAGATTTCATAGAAAAAATTCCTTTTCCTTTGATCATTTCTAATGCTTGATGAACTATAACATCTCTTTTTGTACATGTTGTGATTCTGTCCAATAGTTTGGTGTCTATTAATTGTATTTGGAAGAAGTTTTCTAGTAATAGTGTTTTAAAATTTTCATGTCCTTTCTCCGTATCAAGGTAGTGTTGGCAGATTAATGGGTCTGCCTGGTTCTTTGGACCTGGTACATGTTTGATTTTGACATTGTATCGGAAAAGTTCAAGACTCTAATGAGCTTGTCGTCTAGTCAGATCCTGTAGTTGTTGAAAGTATGTGATATTTTTGTGGTCTGTGAGAATCACCATAGGGTGTTCTGAACCTTCTAGATAGTGTCTCCATGCCTTGAGGCCTCTAATGATACTGTTAAGTACATAGACTGGACTTTACTTAGTCAGGCAGAATGTCGGCTAAGTCAGAGTTGGAGGAACCTTGGCCTCAGCTCGTAGGGAGCTGTGCCCCCACTAACCTCTTGGTTCCTTATTTGCGGAAAGTATTCTTCTTGTTAGAAGACTCTGAGTTGGAGTCGGAGATGTTGAGATGGGAAGCAGAGGAGAAGGCGAGAGCGAGGGAGGAAGCTAAGAATAACTTGAGTTGGGAAGTCGGATCAAATAGAAGTGGAAGAGTTGGGGTTGGATGAATCAGAGTAAGGAGCAGAAGGTCGTAGACTATATTCAGATACAGAAGTACATGGATACGAGTACTTGATGTAACGAGATATAACGAGATATATGACTGAGGTACAACAGTCGACTATGCTAAACTTAAATACATATCCAGTATGAATCCCAACAGGGCTGATGCAGTGTCTACAATGAGGAAACAATGCTAACTATGTGTGGAAAGGGAATGGCTGATTGACCGGAAAACAACATAAGCGAACATGCAGAAAACATAAGTATCTATGAGTGGAAAGTGTGCATTCTCCAGGAGGTAAGTATCCTTATGTTCGCCAAGAATGGGAGGTCGGACCGATGTCAGGTCGGGAATGGTCAGATTCTCCGTTGGAGTTCATTCAGGGTTATAACAGATACCAAGAAGTTCTTTATCATAGATCTAATAGTTCTTTTCTACCAGTGCAAATGACTATGAGATATATCTACATGGATGCCAATTTCCATTTCTGTCTTGTTGTCTTAACACTGCTCCTATGGCTACAAGCGATGCATCAGTTTCCAAGATAAATGGTTTCAATTTGTTGGGAATTTGGAGCACTGGTTTTATAAGTAACCTGTGCTTTAATTCTTAAAATGACTTCTCGCATTCATCTGTCCAATTGAAGATATGGTTCTTCTTTGTTAATTCAATCAGAGGTCATGATATTTCTGTAAAGTGTGATATAAACTTCCTATAGAAGTTGCAGAATCCTATAAAACTGCGTACTTATTTGACAGTTTTTGGAGTTTGCCATTTAGCTATTCCATTGAGTTTAACTGGGTCTATTTCGATATTTCTGGGTGTGATGACCATACTAAGGTAGTTGATTTTGTTCTTATTGAACTCACATTTCTCCGGTTTTAGAAATAAGTCATGTTCTCGAAGTCATTTGAGAACTTTACGAGTTCTTTGATGATAAGTTTTCTCATCTTTAAAGAAAATCAGAATATCATCTATATAGATTACTAGCCATCCTTTGTCTAGCATATCTTTAAAGATGTCATTCATCATTGCTTGGAATGTTGCAGGTGAATTGCAAAGTCCGAAGAATATAACTGTTGGTTCGTATAATCTGCAATTGGTTTTAAATGCCACTTTTCATTGATCACCTTCTTTGATAAGAAGATTATTGTATCCTGAGTGCACATCATATGCATCAAAGATGGTTGCTCTTTGGAGTTTGTTGATTAACTCATTGATCAATAGTATAGGATATCTGTTCTTGACCATCCATTCATTGATATACCGGTAATCTTAGCATGGTCTAAACATGCCATCTTTCTTTCCAACAAAAAAGAATAGTGATGCCTGCAGTGATTTTGATGGTCTAATAAAACCTTTCTGAAGATTCTCCTTTAAGAATTCATCCAATACTTCCTACTCTTTAGGAGATAATGGATAAACTTTGCAATCTTTCGGAATAAATCCAGGTTTCAGATCTATTGCATGATCGTATGATCTCGATTCAGGAAATCTTTCAGATTCCTTCTTGTCGAATCAATCTAAAAATTTATGTAGATATTTTGGTACTATTTCCTCCTTAGATCTAGTTTCCTTCTTTCTATTCTCCTCCTGTGCCATAGCCATGGCTGGATGCATCTTTGCTCTAATCTAAACAGATCTAATTTCTACTTTGGATCTATCCCTGGATTCCCATAACTTCTCATATTGATGGAAGTTCTCTTCTTGTGATGCTGTGTCTATTATCACAGATCTTCCTTTTTTGACCAATTTCTCCAATAACTCTATTCATGTGATCTTTTTAAGTCCATATTCCAGTACTTTATACTTGGACTTTTCTCACAGCTTTTGGAGTTTCCTTAGATCGATATGCAATGTTCCTTTGTTCCAATCAATCTGCGGTGCAAATTGCTGTAACCAGGGTAATCCTAGAATTACTGTTTCATTGCCTATTCCTGTGTTAAAGTATCGCAATAGTATGGATACTCCACATATTGTAGTAGGAATAGTTGTCATATGAGTGATCATTTCCATTTCATTCTTTGTTCCATCCATGTTGTACACTTTTAGTGGATAGTTCAATTCATACAAATTCATCCTGTGTTTCTTTGCAAATTTGCTATTTATGAAGATTCCTCCTACTCCAGAATCAATTAATGCATGTGTTTTAATGATTTTCCCACTTAACTTGATTTGAATAGGAATATAAAAAGACTTGTTATTGAGTATTCCTACAGTTACAGGTGCAAGTGATATTCCTAGCGATTGACACATCAGTTGTCATCACTCTTGATAAAATCTGCTTTATTCATGATTTTTAAGAATTTCTTTTTGCCATCTGGTGTTATTTTCAACACTGTGTTGTGAATTCGGGTAGTCATTTCATCATTAAAATCTCTGTCACTATTTTCTTCTTCTTCTTTATCTTCTTCTCTTCCATTAGAATCTGCATTCTCCTCTTCTTCATCTATATCCATTTTATAGATATGTGTATGGTTGTCCTTTCCTTTTCTAGGGAATGGTTTTCACTGGGTTTTCTTCTTCTTCTTCCATTCAGGACAAAATTTAACCCTGTATCCTGTCTTTCCACATTCGAAGCATCTTTGTTCCTTCATAAACTTGCTTCTTTCTTCCTTTGTAAGTGTTTGATCTATCTTCAGATCTGCTACATTTATATCCATCACATCTGAATCTCTAATTCTCTGGAATCCAGAACCTCCTCTTCCAAAGCTTAGGAACGAAGATCCTTTCTTATACTCCACTAATTCGAGTATGCTATTGTCTAGTCTTGTAGCCATTTTGACCTAAGAATCATAATCAGTTGGTGATTTCTCAGCTAATATAGCCTGTCTGACTATCTATGGTTTGAGTCCAGCTTTGAATATATTCTCTTTAAAGAAGTTGTCATTGACATTTGCACAGTTACACAAGTTCTTGAATGTTGCTTTGTATTCAGTAACAGCTCTTGTTTGCTTGAGCCGCTTGAGCTGATTAAGTGCTTTTGCTGTATCACTTCCTTCAGCGAAGTATTCCTTGAATTCTTTTATGTACTTGTCCCAAGTGTCTATGGTTTGGGTATTGCTTTGTATGTCTCGAAGCACATAAAGTTTCCATTCTCCAGCTCTCCCTCTATCTTCACAATAAGATAATGAGAACTGTATTTTCTCATCATTTGTGAATTTCTTTTCTGCTTTGGTAATGAATTTCAACAGACACGATGCAAGATGGTATTGGACATTGTCTGATTTTTCATCGAACTTGTCTGGTTTAGCTGCCTTTGCTCCGCTTGCTATATCGTTATCAGAATCTGAATCCAAATCAGAATTAAGAGTAGAATTGGGTGGATTTGAATTGGATAGATTCTGAGTAATGAATTGGGTTCTGGGTGATAAGGTTGCTAGTGCCTCAGTTACTACTTGTTCACTGCTTAGACATAAATATTTTAATTTGGACTGCATACGTTCTAACACTTGTTTGAAAGTTTTGGGTGCAGTTACTTGTTTTGCATATGTTAACTCTTCTTCAAGAGTTGTCATTTGCTGTGTTGCGGATACTCAGTTTATAAGTTCAACAATCTGCTTCTCTTCCAGTGTTGCAAGTGTAGGAAGGCTTGTCCTTGCTGCTTGTCTTTCAGCTACTCTTTTTGCCTCCTGTTTCTTTCTTTCTCTAACTGGTTTTATAAGTGACTAGTATCCTTCTGTTCTGTAATTGCAATGGTAGTGCCAGTTGTACTCTTGAATGTATTTTAAGTAGTTATCCGATACTGTTCATTCAGCTTCATCAAGGATAGGTTGATACTATTCTGCCCACTGTTTTGGATATAAGAATGGACTATCCATTGATGGCGTTGATTTTCCTTGTACGGTAGGTGCGAATCTATTATAAGCTGTGTTGTTTTAACAAGTGTATATCTATCTATACTAAGAATTGGTAGACAAATTAGGAAACTTCAACCTAATGTTAAGGTATCATCTAATCGATGCTCTATCAATTATGATCTTCAGCAATGTTATGCTATCTTCAGCATCTCTTCGCTCGATCTTCAGTCTTGCTGACTAAGCCCTTGATCTTGGCTTCTTCCTGAATGTTTAGCCTACTTGGCTAGGTCGGTTCCCTGACCTCTAGTTCTCCCACCTATACTTTAGGTCTTGTCTATCTATAGATGTTTACACTTTAACTTAAAATGTATTCGAGATTAGTCCACACTAATCTATATCCCTCTGTCTTCCTAAGACAGATAATCTGATCTTCTATCAACTAACTAAAGTCGATCTAGAGAGCGATCGTATCCAATAGAGCTTTACTTCGATTTGCATGTGCAAATCAAGACTCTTTTAGTTCAGGCTTGAATGTCCACATAGACAAGCTACTTGTTATTTGACTAGAGCTTGTAAGATACAAGATAAACAAAGGAGGTCAAAGTTAGAGAACTTCGACACTCATACATAGAGCTATTTATACTAAAGCTAAATCCACTGATAAATGCACTGATACTAATAGTGTCTGCCAGGATAATAGCTACTGGTAAATACGAGAGGGATATGGAACATTCTGTAATGTTCTACAAGCTTCCAGTCAGTTCTGGTACATATGAGTCAATACAATACTGTTAAGTCCTGATTATAAATACTCAGTCATCGGTCATCAGTTTCGGTCATTAGTTATCGGTCATATCTAAGTCTATCAATTAAGAGATAGACTCTTATCATAACAGTAAGTACTCACAATTCCAATATTCTCATCATCGATAACTTGATGAGCATAGGAAATGTAGGAAACAGAAAGGATGTCTAGACAGGGTGGATCATTGCATCCAGTTTATTTCATACCATAGACTCACCAACATCGAAATAGACACAATGTATTTTGGCTGGTAAAGTAGCCGATGAAACTTCTCTTGGTACTCTGGTAGCATCAGTGGTCTCGTTGATCACTTGTGATTCCACACACTGCAAGGGAGCTCTCACACTTTCTAATCACAATTTAAAGTTTCTAGACAAAAGACCAGATATCAATGTGATCCATCTCATATCAACTACAAATGTTGGATACCAGATCGGCTGGGCTGATGTATCAGAAGTTGTGTTCTCGCTGAAGTAGGGATGCGAGCTCGAGATTATAAAGACCTCACGTATGTTCACTCACTTTATACTCCTCCAGTTGATCACGTCTTCTTAGACACCTCCATTGGACCTATTGCTAGCTCATCAGGAGAGTGGGTATAGAGGAATCAGTAGTACTGCTGATTCCCATCTCCAGAAAGAGTCAGCTCATTGCGTCGTACGTTCTTTGCTTCCTATTCTTACTTCTAACAAGGATTGACCACATTTATTAGGGTACTTCAATATACATGGCACAATCTGTAAATACTGGGTTCCAAGTAAACCTCTTGTAATTCTCAATTTTCAAGCCAATGCCAGAATTAACTGGCAAAGCAATGACATTGTTTATCAAGAATTACAAGCAAGAGACATATGGTAACTATCTCAACACAGACAGAACATTTTACAGGGGGGTATTCACCAAAGGTGCTGAACAAAAGAAATACCCATTTATACACCATCTTGATCACAATGCAGAGTCTACTTTCTGGCTACTGTTGCCCAATCTTTTGAGAGCACAACCTCCAGACTCTACAGGTGATCCATTTGAGGCCCTTCAGTATAATTGGAAGTTACTCAGCAAGTCCGAGAATTTCCAAATGTTTGATCCTCACCATGATATAATGTATCTCTGTGTAGAGGGCTTGGGTAATATGTTGCATCCTAACCTGAGATGCCTCAGTCCCCTCCTCAGGATGTTGATCAATCATGCAGTTCCAGAGTATGCTTTGCTAGACCCTTCACCTCCAGAAGATCACCTTCATGAAGCCATGTCTCACATTCTGCTGCAATTCCCCGTAGACATGAAAGATGATATGACCCTTGATCCCGACAATCTTCGACCTGTCGACTCGACAACGTCGGATGAAGTAGAAGAGTCAGAATCCTCCCCTGCCTATGAACCAGATTCGGATGATTCTGAAGATGAGGATACAAGTACGGATACCTATGCCGAGAAGGAGTTGAAGCCCAAGCATCTGGGGGTGTCGTTGGAGATGTAATTCCCTGCGAGTCCCAATGTAAAAGTATATCTCTGTATTTTCTGTATTATTTATGTATCTTCTGTTCCTGCACTATGTGTTACAAGTTTGTATACCTGACCAAGAAATTCAACTAGTCTTGTATCTACTCAGACTGTCCTATGCAAGTTCTATGTCCAGTTTCAAATATTGGAACGAGCCAGGAATAGGCGCGCGCTCCTTGTTCCCCCCGGTCGTCTTCACCACGGTATATATTTACATTGTGAGTATCATATATTCGATTGTTATATTTTGAATCTCAAATAGTAAATATTTATCGCGTATCAGGCTATCCAAATATTACATAACGTCTTTTGGAATTGAAATGCTGGACTTTTGGCTTCACGGCAAGGCTATGCAAAGCTATTTACATCGGAACTATTGCCGCCTTCTGACCACCTCGGTGACGAAGGCATTGCCATGATGAGAATATTTCTATGAGAGGCCTCCACTTTTTTCCTCGCATCCACCACCTCGATGAGGCCAATTACTGACGACATCAAATCCATTCAACGAAGGGACAGAAGAAAACATGTAATATTGTCTTACCACGCTGAAACGGATCCTTTTGCGTGTTCGGGATGTCAAGAATTTGCAACTTACTGTGACGGTTTTAGACCGTGTTCCGAGTGCAAGAAGCGGGGAGATAGCGAGAACTGCGAGAAGAGTGGTGGAGGTATTGCGTACGTTCTGTGCCATCTTGTTATCCTATTTACCTATTCTGACCAAAGGCAATAGTCGAAAGACTTCTCATATTTCTTTCGTTGAAGGCGAGGTCCCATCTAAAACAATATCACTGATCAAGCCATCCATTTCATTTGCATGGTTGTGGCAAGGTCTCGTATCCAAAGCCATTGGAATCACTCCAGTATCGGGAGATACGTGTACCGCAGCAAAAACTTCGCTACTGTCTCTTCGCGGTGCAGAAGCCCTGGAAGTAATATCTTACATGGAGTCTGTAAGTGAAGAAGTCTGCCCTGGATTATAGTTTTTATCTAATAAAGTTCTTTTTCCTAGCTTCTTGATGATTCACAGATGGATCAGCTATCACAGGACCAACGGCATGAACTACGATATCTAATACTGCGATTATCGAAGGATTCAAGTATTCTACCACCTTCAGTCTTCATAAATGGCACCACATGTCTTGATACCGATGCAATTGCCGGCGGGGCATTTGCAGATATATACCCAGCTACATATCAAAATAAAAAAGTCGCACTCAAACGGCTTCGAGTCTTCCGAGCTACTATCTCGGAGAGGGACAGTCATAATGAGGCATGTCTTTGTCTCTTGATTTTCAATCGTATCTAACGAGCATTATTTTGGTGCCTGTAGGCATTCTGCAGAGAAGCTCTGGTTTGGAGACAGCTTCAACATGAGAATATACTACCGTTCTTCGGCGTAGATCGCGATACTTTCAGCCCTTTCCTGTGCATGGTTTCGCCATGGATGGAATATGGGAACATGATGCAATGTCGGGCTCAACGACTCGCTGCCGGTTTGTCGGTTCCCTTTCAAAGCTGGGTATGTGCTGCGTTTATTAATGTATTATGCATTCATTAATGTTGATATGTCGTGTAGGTCACTGAGATCGCGGAAGGCTTGAAGTATCTTCATGATGAGCGGGTCGTTCATGGCGATCTTCGCGGGGTGCGTGTATCACGAGTTAACGCAATCGATCGTAAATAGAACTCATCTGCTTTCTCCATTTCTCCAGGCGAATATATTGATCACGGAGGACTTAAGAGTTCAATTAGCAGATTTTGGATTGTCTAAATTCGCGAACACCACAACTGCCAGTTGGGGATCGCTTGGAGGCGGAACAACGAGGTGGATGGCCCCTGAACTCTTTCAAGGATCACGGCCAAGCTTTGCTAGTGACATCTATGCCTTTGCCTGTGTTTGTCTGGAAGTGAGCTACTACATGCATCCTATCCTCAGTGGGAACGCATGCTGAACAATCTCATTCACAGCTGCACACCGGAAAGCATCCTTTTCCGGAACTCTTGCTGGACTCTCAAGTCATAGCCCGGGTGCTTCAAGGAGGTAGACCAGAAAAGCCTACAGCTGGATTCACGATCGATCCTGATCTTTGGGATATCGTTACCCATTGTTGGACGGCAAGTCCAGAAGAGCGACCGGATGCTTCCTTCCTCACCAAGGCGATCAAGGAGGAAGACCTTTCGTTTGTCAAAGAATATGATCTGGTCTTTCGAAGTATACCTGTGTCAAAACCACAAATGCCACTTAAGAGTACTCAGCGTTCATCGACAGCGTCGTTTGCGGTCGTGTCCGATGACCTCGCCATCTGGTCTTCCCTCTCTTTCTCCAAAGGTCGCAAACGTTCATCTAACAGTGACTTGAAAATCCGTCGTCGCTCTACTCTTTCCAACTTCGATGTGATATCCATCAGTTCTAGCTCATCGTCTTCAAAACGTCGTTCCGCTTCTACCTCATTGTCTAGTGGTCGCAGCTCCAAACGGTTCTCTTGGTTCATCCCTTCTCCGGAAACCTTTGACTCTTTCTCGGTCGAAAAACTGGGGCTCTCTGACGTATCTAACAATAACGTCGACTCTTCTTTGGCCATCCCAAATGAGCCGTTTGGTGATGAGACGATGCAAGCAATTCCAGAATCTGTAGAGCAGGTACTAGCAACCTAGGCTTCTCGCATCCTTTTCATTCGACGCTCCCTTCCGTGCTTATTTCATACTATCTATCCCACGTATACCCATTATTTTGATACCCTTCCATCTTCATCGACGGTTTCCATATTTTTTTATTTTGCATTTCTGCAACGTTTTGTACCCTACCACCTTTGGTTCTATCATGAAGACATCTTTTCTTCGTCCAACCTAACCTCGCGGCAACCACCGCCAAGCGGAAACCTCGAGGCTTCAAAACACGAGGTGGATTATTGGAACAACTTCCACACGTTTCATCACACTCAGGTTGATGAACGATTCCTCCAGCAACAAACACGCGATATGATATTCACGAAGGCGCAGAGCCGTGCAGTTCTTGCGCGCACAAAGCATGTAGGGTCGTTCTGTATCATTCAAAAGCATCGCGCATACAGGTTCTATAAACCCGATCCCCACCATGTTCTCCGAAAGCAGCACATCAACCTTGGATGTTAAGCCAGAATATCCATCGCAGAAGGAACCGCCATCGCTATCACTTAACACAGCTGTGACGGCTTCGTCTGTTGGGCAAACTAGCTTGATTCCAACTCACTCGAGAACTTCGTCAGATCTCTCAAACACTGGTAGTCCAACTGTTACATCCAGCCATGTTGCCCTCCCATACTTATCCAACTCATTCACCCCAACATACATCGGATATCAAACAGACAACTCAGTAGTACCATATCGTTCTTGGTCCACATATTCTCGTTCTCATTCAACATCGCCCGAATCACCGGAACTCGTTGTTCCTGTAATGCCTCACACTCCATTAATGGACCAGAAATTCGTTACGTTTACACGAAGACACACTTCTTCCTCTGCAAGAAGCACTGGTGGTACTTTTTCTCCGAGGAGTTTGAGAAGTATATCGACTGGATTGTATTCACGGATATCCACTCCAGCCTCTGCTGCTGCTCTTTCCGACCCTCAGCTATGTTCACAGCTTCGCTTTCAGATTCCGAGTCTAAGTGGCGACGGTTCAGTGCTGGAACATACCAATGATCATGATTTGTTACCACCACCTGCAGAAAGAGCCATCTCACCACCATCTCTCACGAAATCACCTACTACCCTCGACAAACCCTCAGTTCAACTTTCTCCTTCGCAGATACCCATCCCTAACTCTCCTCCAAACCCCAAATCCCCATCCACTCAATCATACTCCCCCCATGTCAAGTTTGCTAATGCAGAGACTCCTACGCACTCAGAGAAGACTAGGTCCTATTCGCCAGGAGGTGTTGTATTATCACCTACACCGCTGGCCTCGGTAGCTACTATGAACCATCAATTCGCAAATTTGACGGATTCATTGTATCCGAACGGGCTGAAGACGAAAGGATCAGGAGATAACCAAACTAGTAGTATCTTACAAGATGTCTACTTCGAGATGTCACCCGCACAATCTCGTCCTGTCCCTAGTCAATCTATCATGACCACCCTTCCTCAACGCTTGCTCTCACCTTCCCTCCGAGATTCGATCCCGATTTCCTCTACATCTCCACTGACAAATGGAAATTCCCTCCCCAATTCGACGATTCCAGATGGAAAACATATTCGGAAGCATCCCAAATTCTTCATACAGGAAGAAATGGTATCTATTCAGGTAAAACTACCCTTCTATTATTTCACCAATTCTCAAGACTGATGTTCGAAACATAGGTCGAAGAGAGTCTTTATCGTGTGCATCGCAGTCATCTCGAGAGAAATTCCGATTATTTTCGTCAATATCTTCTCAAGAATGGAACAGATTCATGCAATCCAATCATGATTCCAGGTGTATCGCAACAGGATTTCGATATCTTGCTTCAGTTCTTGTACGAAGAGTGAGTCATACAAAATTTTCTGTTACAAACTTCCTTGCTCAAACGATGACACTATTCTTCTAGTATCTTTGACATGGAAAGCATCTCAATAGATGCGTGGTTCGTCCTCCTCTCAATATCAGCCACTCTCCATTTCAGGAAAATCCACCAATTGGCAATCCAATACATCACTCCGCACCTTCCGGAATTAGATCCTGTCGACATTATTCCTATGGCAAATAAATTTCACATACAGGACTGGTTGGATCATGCATTGATGAGACTTTCAGGACGACCTCAAGCGTTGAGTGATGAAGAGGCTGAACGTATAGGATCATTGAAGATTGTGGCTAGGATCGCAAGGATACGGGAACGGTTAATCATCTCGATGATAAAGCATTCAGAAGGTTTTACTCCCATTGCGTCTGCGACGGATGGATAGTAGGGCTGATACTAGCGTGATTATCATCATGTAATGTACGAAATGCTCGAATTCACATCGTTCATGTGGCATATATTGTATGAAGTTCTGAGTTGGCTGTCTCGTTTTCTGGCCAGCGCTTCAATAATTCCTACTTGTCTTTCCCCCACCTCGATGACTACCAAGTCGGGTACACTTGGAGATATTTACATGGAAGCAACCAAATGCATGCAACTAGCAGACACATCTCCTTTTGAGATTTTTCTAGCATTGGCCTTAGTAATGACCATTATTTGCTCCAGTATAAAGCAGAACACAATTTTGACGGTCTCAACTCAACCTCATATCTTGACTCAGTCAATCGCCTCATACCTAGCTACCGCCATATATCTGAATCTCTTTAATAGCCACCATCGACATGGCCGCAACACTATCACTCGCTAAGAAAAGTGCTCTCGCTAATACGCCACCGTCTGGAGATGTACGTCTCAGCGTGTCTTTTATTACGAAGGCGATGATTAACTAACTATAACTATACACCCCAAACAACGGTCGACAGGATGCCGAAGGTATTCTTTCTAAATTCAAAGAACTCCCATTTGAGATGTGGTTTATGATCACGTCGTTTCTCCCGAAAACTGACCACATGCAATTGGCATCGACATCGAGGACGTTCAGGGTCTACGCATTACATGGACTTTATTCAGACAGACGTCTCACAGTTTCGTTCGTTGGCCGCGCGAACAGACTGAGATCTCTTTCAGAATTTTTGAATCCCTTCAGAAATGCAAACGTGTTCAAAGAAGAAACATTACGGTCTCCATCATACATCAAGATCATACACATAAAGCGGTATATCGGGTGCGGGACTTCGTTAGTTCTGGGAACTATGGCAATATTTCCTAGAGTATCAACATTTGTCTTGTCGGAAACTTGCCTTTTTCCAAGTCTGCAAAGAAATATCCAATTGCCACCACCACCATCTCCTCTTTCTCCTCCTCCTCAGAAACCACTCGTTTTCACCAAACTTACTACGCGTCTGAAGAAAGTCGTGCCACGATTTCTTCGCAGGTTACCGGATACCTCTCCGTCTCCGATCATCAAGGCTCCCGAGGCTCAGGCGAAGCTGAAGCTCAAGAGTCTGGAGTTCAACAATGGCGCTAAATTGTACCCTCCTTACATGATCTTAACAGGTCTGTTTTCTATCCTTGAATGTTTCGATGAGGTCGGTGTACTTTCTATAGGTGGGAACTTGTGGTCCGAGGTATCCCTTTCAGGCCCATCTCGACTTTCACCAGATACTCTTGCGAAATTCACCGTCAAGATCAACAACGTCGATTTCAATTCACATCATACAGATCGCCTTTCATTTTCAACTCCAATCCTGCAAGTTCTCCACAAGACTTCAATTTCTACTCTCACTTCGCTCCTTGTCTACCCCAAAACTATCGAAGATTGTACTCTCTTGGGAGACCTTGTGCTGAGATGCAGCGCACAGCTTCGGACGTTGATGTTGGTTGTATCTTGGGAAATGAACAATATACTTAGTGAGCTCTCATGCAGACCTACTATCTGACCTGGTGATTGACCACTTATGATACATTGACAGGCTCTTCTGGAAAGGATATGTCGATATTCAATCTTTGCCACTGCCAACGCCTCAAACAATTGAATTTGAATATCCGATTCGATCATAGCAATATGTCTCAAAGGACAGGACCAAATAAAACCACTACTGTTACCAACGAGAAGTTGATCAGGGATTCGTTGAATCCTCTGTTACCTGGACTGCCAAAGCAAGTGGAGACACTTGTCATTGAAGTCCACACAGAAGGATGCTATTATTTTGTTATTCTGCTCAACACTTACCACTCATTGTGCAAATACTTGCAAAACGCTATCCTCAGTCATCATGGTTCAGAACTCGACAAGATCATCATTCACTCCAAGCATCGTTGGGTGGACAATAATAGATCTGAAATGTTTAGGCTCGAAAGGTTTAAGGATGAAGTGCAGCTGGCTGTATCTCAAGGACTTGCTAGGCTTCGAGACATCAAGACACAGTTTATATTCGAACCATGCATAGTAAACATCGATTGATAGTCTTCGGATAATCATGTACTACTTCTATAAGTTCCTGTGAGTACCGTACATGTATGATGTATGTATCTCCACTTGCAAATCAGATTCAATTCTTCACAACGATTAGTAGATTTTGAACATCGTTTACCGAAGAAACTGCTGAGAAGTAGGATTAAGTATATATCGGGATAGCACTTAGCTAGGGAAAATGATGCTACGTCTAGAACCAGAAACTCTACCATTTGATTGTCTCTTTAGGTTCTCTATCCAAGCAGATGCTAAGTTCCAGATCACCCGTCCTCTTCGCCCACCTATACATCTTAAGTCCATCGTACGGACCACCTTTTGGCCCCAACATCACGTTCAGGATCTCCATAAACGTGCCTTCATTGTCATTATCCCGAAGAAAATAAAACTCGCAGGATCGTTGCCTATCGTAAATATACATGTTCTGCGCATCTAACGGATTGACAACATCCGTTGAACGTTGTATCTTCACAAGAAAGATTTTTTCGCCGTGTATGTTGGGAGGTGGAGGAGAATCTTTCTTATAATTACGAATGACGTCTTTTAGCTCATCAGGATCGGGTCGGCCTTTGAGGTTGGGAAAAGCAGCAAAGTTGACAGATGAAATGACGGGTGCGTCGGACTTTAGGGGACGATGGGATAATTTGATCGTTCTCCAGGTTGCACCTTTGAATGAACGGCACATTGCTTTGTGTGCTGTCCAATCCGCTTTCTGACAATCTGTACGGAATCACGTCAAAACTCTTCTCGGAATTCATTCTTATAAAATCGGCTTACCAGGACTGCAATAAGATACCGATTGGCATTGGGAACATCGACTTGTGGTTTTCTTCCCACAGACGGCGCATCCAAAATCAGCCACAAGTTTTGCAACGTCCATCAATGTCAGTGGACCGAAAGGAAGTAGGAAGGATACTTTGAAATCTTCCTCTAGCATGCTTCTCTTCGGTTGGAAATCCTTTGGAAGATGGCGAGCATTTATTGCCAACACCTTGAGAAGTAGCTTTCGCTCCAAATCACTACCGTAAGTTCTCCGTATGGGAACAGTTCCGTCTGGTTTTGGTGGTGTGTTATCAACTTGCTCCTGTAACCACGAGATGCCCAATAGAGCTTCGAGTGGAGTGAAAGACCGGTACATCACCAATATGAGCGGTGTGTTCTTGGACATATATCTCACAGACAGAACCTAGATATACTCAACCACAACAGAACAGCTTAGAACAATACCTAAAACAGACAAATATGTTAGTGTGACAACTTATACGAATATTAACTGCCCATTCTTCTCCTTCCCGGTCTTGAAACAGTATCACCTTTTCACCATCATCTAAAGCTTTTCCAAGACCCATCAACGTTTGCCTAAGATCCTGGGAAGGATCATTGTAAAGACTGTAAAACTTTTCGCCTTTTCTTTCTGCAAGAAGACGATCCATTCGCTCACGATAGTTCGTCCTCTGAACGGCATCGAAAAGATTTCCGTGTTCAGATCTGTTCCATTCAGGATAAATAGAGAGATCCAGCGGTGAAGCTGAAATGACTTCTGAGAGTGATTGCGATATGTTGATAGCTTGTCTGAGTCGTTTATCGAGCACCGCGTTGGAAAGTTTGGAGTCTGCGGGGATATCTATTTTCATGGACGATAGGATCTGTAGCATATCCTTTCTGTCTATTTTTTCGAGGTCTGCAAATAGTTTTTCCACCTCGGGATCCATGGGTGGAATTATATTGGCCTGAGGAGGAGGAGGTGGAGAGATAGATTTCTGCTCTACTACTATCCATACAAGCGCTCGTAGGTACTGTACTTTACGGTGGTGTCTGTTTGTACATGTTAGGATCACAAGCCTTTGCCTTATTTGGTCTCCCTCGCTCAACACTTTTGATCATTTTTTGCGCGGTAACCTCGAATGTCACGGTACCGCAGAGCAGACATCTATCTCTCCTCCTCCTCCTCCTCGACCACATTTCCTTACCAATAATGGATTGGAATCTGGATCGACATGAATATCTTTCCATTCTCTCCTCTATGGGTGTTGAAATACCACCCCATTCTCGACTCCCCGACGAATCTTTGGAGAAGCGGCTCAGACAAGCCTTAAATGCCTCTCAAACCGTTGCAAAACTTGCACCAGACGACTTGATAGATGTTGCCAAGCTCCGCGACTGGCCCAAATCCGAAAAAGTATTGGATGCAATCAACAGAACCAACATGTATGAAGCTATGGCAAATTACACCGCTCGTTTGCAAGGGAGGGATCCTTCGGAACTTTATGTCAATCCTTTCACAGACCTCCGTCAAACATTGTTGTCTATTGCGAATTGTTGGGATCAGGGGCAGAGAACCATTGTTGTGCAAGATAGGAACAAGGATAGCTGGGCAATCAACATCAGAGTGAGTGCCTCGCATTTTCACGTTCGAGTACCGTCGTAAATGAGAAATTTCCAGGTACACTCAGTCCGCAGGGCATTGGGGAAAATGCCCCTCATTGTCCTGATATATTTACCAACAACCAAGGCTGACCCTGCTCCGGGACTCAACTGGATACACGAGCAGATTTCTCAAGGTGCAATGAGTTTAGCAAATATCTCAGCCACCGACACCGAGGGAAAATCTCTTCTCAAGTTACTTGAGATGAATTCACGCCTTGTTCCCTCGTCCTTCACATTCAAGAGGTCTAAAACTGAGAAGGATTTCAAAGTTTCACTTCTCCTTCCTTTAGGCCCCCTCGATTTCGAGGGCATAGCGAAACTCAACTCCGACACCGGGTGCGTAGTATGCGGAGAGAAGACAAAAAGTCGATGTTCGCAATGCCAATCTGTCAGTTACTGTGGTTCAGGTAAGTTCATATACGTCGCACCGTCGAGCATTCTGCCTCACTCGCTCTCGCTTAGAATGCCAGAAGTTAGACTGGTCATCCCATAAACAAACCTGCAAGTCCCTCAAAGGCGGAACGTGGCGGACGCTTCATGTTGTGGGACATGTCCCAGGTACCGAAGGACTTTACACTACTACCATTAATCGGTTTGCAAATCCTGCCGACGCTAAGGACAAGATTAAGAAGGTCACTGCTCATGACGAGATTCAACCAAACATACACGGAGAAAAGGTATTTTTGATCAAAATGCAATCATCTGCGGCAATGGGCTCTCCTCCTGGTGGACCAATTCCTCAAGCCTTCCTCATTTATGATCGTCAACGCTCCTTTGAATTCTATTTTGTCAGGAATGAGGAGACAGCAACATTGTATGATTTACTAGAGCAAGAAATGAGGGGTCCTCGAGGCAGTTCAAAGGCAGTCAAAATGTATAGATGGGCAAGACGGGTGGATGACTGGGAGTTGAGTGTCTGCAGCGACAGAGTACCGCAAGAAGCAATTATGTGGTAGTGTGGTAGTTGAATGAGTAGAGTTCCTGACGATTATTCTCTAGTTAGAGTCATGTATTTGTACATAGATGAGAGTAGAGCTGTACACAACTCCTTAAAATTCAAAAATGCTCGACATCAAATTGGATAATACGTGCTGTTAGAGTCATGTTTATCATATGGAGCATAGTAACAACGGCCTGGTGGTCTAGTAGTATGATTCCTTCTTAGGGTTACACGATAGTTTGGAGGAGGTCCCGGGTTCAATTCCCGGCCAGGCCCTTTTTGTTATCTGGACTTGTAGAGTATGTCCGTGTACAATATTGCAATCGTTTATTTTTCTATCTTTGCTCCCACAGCGTAAAAAAACGGAAAACAATGTGCACTATGCATTCAAGAAAATCAGGGGAGATAATATATGATACATGTGTGGATGGAAAAAGCGTAGAAATACAGGATAGAGAAGACAAGAACAAGACAGGAAAGAAGTAATAAATTCGACCGCCTGAGTGAGGTTGCGTAACGACGAACAACGAAAACAAATGGGTCATATTGCACCTCCGCATGAATTGCACATAACGTGCGTAGTTCCTGAATGTTGAATCTCCAACCTCCGCCAAAACGGCTCATACGGCGAAGCCAGCAAACGACAATGAGAAAGCATGTCCCAAACCTCAGAATCCATCATATGTGTTGTTGTCGCACTCTCGGGTTTCGACAAAAGCTCATTGGCACGGTTCACAATCCAATTCTGACTACCTTCCAAGACATGGTATACAAGTCTTCGGGCAAGTACCACATCCTTGAGATTACCAACAATGCTCAGATTCCCCGTGTTTGGATGTCGAACAATGGGTTGCTGAGCAATGGTGAGAATGGAAGGATGTAGTTTGGATTGGATCTTTGAAAGCATCTCTTCCCATTTTGCGTTGGCCATGTTTGACAGATTGAATTCGGACGAGTCTTTTCCTCGGTCGGGTTTTGGATAGGTGAATTGTACGAAGCTGGGATGGGGATTTTGGTCATCGGGATCGACTGCGAGAATTCGAAGTTTGTGACTACCGACATAACTGTCTAGGTCTGGTTCTTCGAATGAGTGGAGTAAGCATGACCTATGGAACCATTTCCTGCACTGAGGACGTGGACAGAAATGCCAGTATGTGTCTGAAGCGCGAAACCTGTCCATTCCGATAAATTGACTACGTCTGATGGTCAAGAAATGACTTACGATGCTGGAAAAGGGTTGTACATCAGACTCTCGGAACAAATTCCGCACTTGTGCTC
Organism: Abortiporus biennis; assembly: GCA_022606235.1. Taxonomy (NCBI): domain Eukaryota; kingdom Fungi; phylum Basidiomycota; class Agaricomycetes; order Polyporales; family Podoscyphaceae; genus Abortiporus; species Abortiporus biennis. The sequence continues at coordinate 255,467 of JABYQP010000040.1, forward strand.
CCGCAATGGAGGCTGGGGACTGTCAATGCTAGATACAAAGATAAATAATAGTTTTAAACGTACATTGAACAAAGGTTTGGTTTCAAAATTGATGACATGACGAGTAAAGAATGTATCTTCACTGATCTCCGGAGGATCAAGCTGGTCACTGAACCATGGGTAGATATCGACGACACCTGAGACTACATCGTTAGTATGAGTTCCGATTGTCATACTTTATACCCACGATCCAAGCAATTCCATTCCAAGTACTCCCAGTGTGAGGAGAGCATCCTCTCGTTATCTGCAATTTGGGATGCCTTACTGGACAACGGATGTCTGGACTGAGTGAACAAAATCTGCGCATCGAGTAGATGACTTACAAGCCTGTGACACCGTTCGCCGTCGAGATATCGTAGCCAGAGTAATACCAATACACCTTAACCCATGGGTTATTGTCACTTTCTCTACATCGAATCTCAGCGATTCGACATAGCCATTGATTGACATTTGTCCGAGTCTCGGTGGAACGTACTCGAATGCTGGGTTTGCTTGGGATCGATGTTTGTGAGAGAAAGAAGTTACGTCGGACTCACTCATCATTGACTTTGAATATTTCTCTGTCCATCTGTCCCTGGGTACTTTTCGAAGGTGAAAGGATCACGAATTGTTTGAAAGGTCTCATCTGAATCCATTCAGCATCAGTAGGAATCCTGAATCTCTTTGGCGCAGTGCTACGACGTCCTTTTCTAGCCATAGACAATGGAGTCAAAATGCAGTGTTGACAGATGATCAGTGGTTTATATGCAAGCTAGGACGAGCAGGGATGAGCATTGAATATTCAATTGTGAGCAAGCGAACTTCATGGTCTCATGGTCATCCAAGTTACGTACTAGATTCCGCACAATGCCCACGTTGAATTCCATAGTTCCACGGTTAGAATTTGATACCTTTGCATCATATTCCTGGCGGACCTTTGCAATGAGCAGCTGGAGAAAGAGGAGTAATTGTTCTTTCAAAATGAAGGCAGCACATTTTTAAGAATTTCAATTTTAAGGAATTTCTCGTATTTTTTACTGTGCCGGGCCGATTCCATGCGTCCCGGGCCGGGGCCATAGCACCTTGATTCCTGACGACTTTTTCTTCTTGACCATCTCTTACTTTTCCAACTACTCTTTCTGCTCGTTATTCACTTAATTTCGTGGTGATATTAATCCAATAATATGAAGAAGAGCTATGATTCTGATTATCGGCATGTGCGTTCTGCATGCCAATGTAACTCGCGCTGACTGCGGCGATTTCGATTCTTAACAAGGCAAAGTAACCCATGTATGCGAGTCCACATTCGAATATGGGAAAAGGTTTGTAGATACTGATACGCATTGCAAAGCTTCTTCACGCAGTCAAAATATTAGAGCTTCAAGACGTTTTTTACATTGCCCGCTCAGACCTCGAGAATATTCACAGAATCGTCGAGATAAACCTCGAACGTCCTGACGTATTAACAAACATAACGAAATTCTGTTCAAATATCTCCTCATGTCGGCAACACCAGACTCTACTCGGCCCAATACCCCTCGGAGTGAAATCAATTTTTTCGATGCCAGTGATGTTGCGTTGAGTGACGACGGCGAAGCTCCCCTTGTAAATCCGAGTCGCAACAGTAAATTTTATCTAGAGGACGAGATGTCTATTTTCTTGGTATGTTTGTCACTCAATAATCTATACGGCCTTCGCTAACCCGAGTGAAGGTACAAAACCAATTGTTCAAAGTACATAGGCACTTCTTGATTCGTGAATCAGAGTTGTTCAGAACGATGTTTCAATTGCCCTCTGGAGAGTCAAGCAGTCAAGAGGGAACATCTGATGACAATCCTATCGTCCTCCCAGATGTTACTGTAGAAGAATTTGAGGCGTTACTTGAATCTTTCTACGACGGGTGAGTGCTTGTTTATGAGATGACTTCTGAAATTCGAATGGTGAAGTCCCTGATCTTCTTGTAACTAGAATGCACGTGAATTCTTCGGGTCGCTGCTTTGTGGTTTGGAATCCATTAAATGTCCACGCTAACACAATACGATGGAAGAATCGCCTGTCCATATCGACACGACTCCAGTTCGATCGTTTGCGAGATCGCTGCATCGTTGAGCTTGGTCCTCGCGCCACGGAACTCGACCCCATCGACAGAATATGTCTTGCTCAACGTTTTGACATACCAATGTGGTATCAAGAAGCGTACGAAGAAGTTTGTGCTCGTGATCATCCGTTGGAGGTATGGGAGGCCCAAAAGATTGGTTTGGAAACGGCCATTCGTCTTGCAAAAACGAGGGAAGCCTTGTGTAAACATGAGGACTATCACAAGAAACCGAACAAGGTAGGTATTCTTACCATCAGGACAATTTATTCAAAGTTGCTGATTACAAACTTGATTATCTGCATATTATCGCCTATATAGTATATCAAGGGAAGTGTGAGTAATCGAGAAGGCGGTCGAGCCTACAATATGGCGATCGAGCATATTGTTGGACCAGAATTCTGGCCAGAGGAGGTGCCAATGATGCCTTCAGCTCCTGGAAGCCCCGAGCGGGTACCAAGGGTGGAGGACCAGTATTGAATAGTGTACTGTCTAGGCATTCGACTAGATTCAATAGCTTTCTATACATGCTGGCTTAAAATTAACCGGCTTAACTGTGTTCTGGTGTCGATGGAATCTTAGGCCAGTTTATAATTTTTCATAACTTGAACCTTTGTGAACCTTTTCCAACACTCGTTTCGAATACAGCAACATTCAGTAATCTTTACAGATGTAAGCTTTGACAGTTCGACTTAGCAGACGGACGGACTAGTGCTTATATAAAAGACCGAGGATTTTGAACCGAACAAAGAATTCAGAATGCAAGTTGTCAGGAGGAGAGTGGCGAATAGTCCCGGTTGCAGCACTTCTGTACTTCTGAGTCAGAGAGATCAGAGAAAGAGGATGGCGGGATGACTGATGATGGTCATATATTGAAGGACTGTATTAACCACATGAATGCAGGAAACAACAGAGTTATCGCAAGAAGTGTCTGATGCAGTGGTGTTGGCCACAACCACACGGTTCAGCATAATACTACATCATCCATCAGCATGACTCGTAGACACGTCAGGCGAAGTTTACGCACCGAATGAAAATGGAATAGAGTGACAGTGGATGTATACTTAATGCGAATGTCAAAGTTAATAGGATACACAGCATTGCAGAATTTGAAAAAAAAACATACATGGACCATCTTGCAGAGGACAAAGTTTGGGGGATATCAAAGTCATAGATATAAGTGGCGTAGATATCATACAATAAACACAGAAGGGAGGGTTTAATGAAAAGGATGAGTGAAGTCTAACTTGTTACTCCAACGACTCGGGAATTACTTGCATTGTCTGTTCACCAAACGACTCATCGGAGATGACCAGAGAGCAAGAGTCAATATTGTTGTTAGATACGTCGGAAAGCCCCAGTTTGTCGGCTGAGTAAGAATCGACCGCTTCAGGAGGAGGGATGAACCAAGAGAACCGTTTGGAGCTCTGACCACTAGACAATGAGGTAGAAGCTGAATGAAAGTTCGGAGCAGACAACAATGAGCCAGAACTTAGAGATATCACATCAAAGTTCGAGACAGTAGAGCGGCGGCGAATTTTCGAGGCACTATTGGATGAACGCTTGCGGCCTTTGGAGGAAGAGAGTGAAGAGGAAGACAAGGTAGTGATGTCATCGGAGACGACCGCAAACGACGATGTTGATGAACGCTGAGTGCTTTTAAGTGGTATTTGTTGTTTTGACCCGGATATAGTTGTGAAGACCAGATCATATTCTTTGACGAACGAAAGGTCTTCCTCCTGGATCGCCTTGGCGAGGAAGGCAACATCTGGCCGCTCTTCTGGACTTTCTGTCCAACAATGTGTGATAATATCCCATAGGTCAGGATCGATGGTGAATCCAATTGTAGGCTTTTCTGGTCTATCTCCTTGAAGTACTCGGGCAATAACCTGAGAATCTAGCCGGGTTTCAGGAAAAGGATGCTTTCCTGTGTGTAACTTTGAAATGAATGCTCAGTACGCATTCTCACTCAAGGATACGACGCAAACACTAACTCACTTCCAGACAAACACAACCAAATGCATAGATGTCACTGAAAAAGGTCGGCCGTAATCCGTGAAAGAGTTCGGGAGCCATCCATCTCGTTGTTCCACCCCCAAGCGATCCCCAGCTGGCAGTCGTGGAGTTCGCAAACTTAGATAACCCAAAATCTGCCAATTGGACCCTCAAGTCCTCCGTGATTAATATATTTGCCTGCAGCAAGCAGATGAGTTATATTCAAGACTCGTTGAGATATCCGGCAATTAACGCACCCCTCGAAGATCGCCATGAACGACCCGCTCATTATGAAGATATTTCAAGCCTTCCACGATGTCCGTAATCTACACGAGATATCAGCATTAATAAATGCATCTACTCTCGGACAACGTAGTACATACCCAAGTGTGAAAGGGAACAGACAGACCCGCAGTGAGTCGTTGAGCCCGGCATTGCATCATGTTTCCATATTCCATCCAAGGTGAAACCATGCACAAGAATGGACCGAAAGTATCGCGATCGACGCCAAAAAATGGTAATATGTTCTCATGTCGAAGCTGTCTCCAAACTAAAGCCTCTCGGCAGAGTGCCTACAGGAAGAAAAATACTGCTCATTAGATACAATCATATATCAAAAGAGACAAAGACATACCTCATGATGACCGTCCCTCTCGGAGATAGTGCCTCGGAAGACTCGCAGCTTTTTGAGTGCTACTTTTTTACTTTGATATGTGGCGGAATATATATCTGCAAATGCCCCACCAGCGATTGCATCGGTATCAAGACATGTTGTGCCATTTATGAAGACTGAAGGTGGTAAGATATGTGAATTCTTCGATAATCGCAATAAAAGATATCGAAGTTCATGCCGCTGGTCTTGTGATAGCTGACCTGTCTTCGAATCGTCGAGAAGCTGGATATAAAGACTGATATTTAAGAAAAGGTGTAATCAAGCGGCAGAGTCGACTTACAAACTCCATGTAGGCGATTGCTTCTAGGGCTTCTGAACCGCGTAGAGACAATAAGGATGTTTTCGCTGCAGTACGCACATCTTCCGACACGGCTGTGGTTCCAATAGCTTTTGAGACGAGGCATTTACATAACCATGTAAATGAATATGATGGCTCGATGAATGATGTAATTTCAGGCGGGATGTCTTCTCCGACGAAAGAAACAGTAGACGGTTCTTGACTAATTTCCGGTCAGATGAGGTAAACAGTATAACAACATGCACAGAACGTACGCAAGATCTCCACCACTCTGTTCGCAGTTCTCGCTATCTACCCGCCTCTTGCATTCCGAACACGGTCTAAAACCGTCGCAGTAAATTGCAAATTTTCGACATTCCGAACGAGCAAAAGGTCCCGTTTCTGCGCGGTAAGACAATACTACATGTTTTCTTCTGTTCCTTCGTTCAATGGATTTGGTGTCATCAGTAATTGGCTTCATCGAGGTGGTGGATGTGAGGAAGAGAGTAGAGACCTCTCATAGAAAGATTTTCATCATGGCAATGCCTTCGCCACAAGAAGACAGGGGTATTTCTGACGGAAATCGCTGTGCATAGCCTTTCGAGGTCGATAATACAGCATTTTGTTCCAAAAGACGTTGATAAGTATTCGAACAGCCTCAGGATGTTACTTATGGCGGTACGTATTTGCTTTCCGATGCGTAAAGTTTACTTAAGCAAGTGCGACTAAATCAGGCAAAGGCTTGTGATCCTAACATGTACAAATAGACACCGGCATGCCACAACTTTGAACCCCCAAGTCTAAATGCACCCGTCAATTTATCTGTCGATTTTGCTGCTTTTCCCAACTTGAAAGGCCAACCCAATCCTGATGACTTGAAAGACGACATTCGAAATTATAAGAAAGACCTGTGGCTTCCGTAGAAATGAATCTCAAATCTATGTACAGATGTTGATACTTAAATAAATAGTAAGCAGCAGTAGATTGACATTGACAATTCAAGTCGACTGATAATTATCAAGACGTCCAAAGGCCTGGTGCTACAAGAGTCTCAAACATATACCACAGGAAAAGAAAAGAGTTACACAGAGGGCAATTATTCTATGAACAGTTCAGTAACTTCAGTGCAATTCCGATGTGACCTCCAAGCTCTCAGGCTTGACGTTACTCGGAAGCTCTACAAGTCCCTCATGAGATAAAATATAGCGCCTCATTCCATCTTCAAACTTCATTCTACGCCCCGCGCGAGACTGGGATTGGTTTCCCTCGATTATTGTATTCGGATTGACCAACTCACGGTGTTTACATTGAATGATTATCTTCTCCAACCCAACATGCTTTCGGATCCCGTTTCCCAGGTTTTCGCACAACAAGGATTCAGAATAAGCAGTCGGTGGGATAGTTGTGGTGTCAGTTCCTTCTGTCCGTACTTCAACGTCAAGTATCTTCACTTGCGCTGGTAGTCCAGATAGCAGGTCTTTCAATGAACGTCCGATCAACTCCTTGAGCTCATTGGTTGCAGCCTTTCTTGTCTTCTCAGAATAGAATCCAATGGACAAATTCAATCGATTGAGAGGTGAACAGCTGAGAAGATTGAATATCGACATATTCTTGCCTTCAGATTCTACAAATGGATTTTAAAATATCAATCAATTCTCAGGTCGAAACCTGAAACTGCAGCAAACTCACCGAATAGAGCAATTATATCAACAGATACTGCCAGCTTCAAGGTCTGAAGCTTTGTGCATTTCGGCACAAGTTCTCCTAAGATCATGCAATCTGCGATTGTATCAGGGGAGACTGAGAGTGAAATGAGAGTAGTAGGAATGGAAGTTTGAGGGAGAACTTGTAGAATTGGATGCGGATGTGAATATACAGTGATCCGACTTAATTCGAGTTCGCTGATCTTGGAGAGTTTGTCAACTTGCTCTGGAGACAGTTGAGGGTGGGCCCACAAATTCCCGTGTATGGCTAATGTGTTGACCTTGTCGAAACATTCGAAGGTGGATAACAGTTGGTCCCAATACACATAATATTCATTGTGATTGTTGAACTCGAGATGTTCCACTGTCAGCTTCGGAGGGGCCTTGGACTCTGGAGTGGGGTCTGATGCAGATGGCTTGATGAGAAATTTCAATTTCTCCCTTGCTCCTTTCAGACGTATGGTGAGGTTGCTATCAACGGACTTGTGAGGATGTGAAGGTATGTTACTATTCGACGCATCAGGATCCGACAGGGAACAGTTGGACAAAATGAAAGTCGTCAAATCAGGGAATACCGTCATGATTTCCTGAATTAAAAAAGGTCCGTGCCCAGTGTAATTTTTTATGTGCATGCTCTTGATGTATCGTGGAAACCTTAATGTTTCATCTTGGAACTTGTTGGAACCGCTGAAGGAGGATAAGAATCTAGAAAGTACTTCCCCATTTTCATCGAATGAAACTATAAGTTGTTCGCTCGAGTATGCATGTAATGCGGAGCCCCTGAATGTCCTTGACGTCAATGCCAATCTCATCTTGTCATTCTTCGAGCAAAAAGATGCGATCTCGACCCACACATCAAGTGGGAGTTCTTTGAGTTTAGACAGACTACCTTTAGCATCCTGTCAATCGTTGGTTTGAGTGTGTGGTTAGTTCATCGTCGCCTTCGTAATAAAAGACTCGCTGGGACGTACATCTGCAGATGGTGGCGTATCAGCGAGAGCACTTTTCTTAATGCGTGATAAAATTGCGGCCATGTCAATGGTAATTGTCAAGCAGGATAAGATATATCGCGGTAGGTATGAGTTGCGATTGACTGAGTCGAGATATGAGGTTGAGACTGACTGTAAAATTGGCTCTGTTTTATACTGCAGCAACATATAATAGTCATTACTGAGGCCAATGCTAGAGAAATCTCAAAAGGAGATATGTCTGCTAGTTGCATGAAGTTGGTTGCTTCCATGTAAATATCTCCAAGTGTACGCGACTTGGTAGCCATCGCGGTGGAGGAAGGACAAGGAGGAATTTGCATAGAAGTGCCCGTAATGGTTCTGGGATTATAGGCTAGGCGCCTTCTCCTCCAGAAAACGGGACAACCAACTCACAACTGCATACAATATATCCCCTTGAACTCATCAAGGGATTGACCTCAAAGTCTGGTATACAATCACAAGAGATGATCTTTTGTCTCTGAATCCTTGAACTCCGTCGGGCAGTAATCACAAAAAAACAAATATGATACATGTAGCAGCGGAGTAATCAAAAACGAATAAAAAAGATAGAAGTGATAAAATCGACAGTAAGGTTGCGTAACGACGAAACATTATCAAGCAATCAAAAGATGGGTCATATAGTGCCTCCACAGGAGCTGCACATAACGTACAGAGTCTCCGAAGGCTGTTGAAACTCCACCTTCCGCCAGAATGGTTCGTACGGCGAAGCCAGTAAACGGCAATGAGAAAGCATGTCCCAAACCTCAGAACCCTCCATGGTTATTGTCGTACTCTCGGGTTTTGATAAAAGCTCGACGGCACGATTCACGATCCAATCCTGACTACCTTCCAAGACATGGTATACAAGTCTTCGAGCAAGTACCACATCCTTGAGATTACCAACAATGCTCAGATTCCCCGTGTTTGGATGTCGAACAATGGGTTGCTGAGCAATGGTGAGAATGGAAGGATGTAATTTGGATTGAATCAATGACAGGATTTCTTCCCATTTTGCGTTGGCCATGTTTGACAGATTGAATTCGGACGAGTCTTTTCCTCGGTCGGGTTTTGGGTAGGTGAATTGTACGAAGTTTGGGTGGGGGTTTTGGTCATCGGGATCGACTGCGAGAATTCGAAGTTTGTGACTACCGACATAACTGTCTGGGTCTGGTTCTTCGAATGAGTGGAGTAAGCATGACCTATGGAACCATTTCCTGCACTGAGGACGTGGACAGAAATGCCAGTATGTGTCTGAGGTGTCAAACCTGCTCACGCTGATAAGAAGTTACTGCAAAAAATAAAGCCATGACTTACGAGGATGGGAAAGGGTTGTACATCATTCCGAAACAAATTCCGCACCTGTTCTCGTGCAGTGGAGGCTGGAGGAAGTCAACGCAAAGTGGAAACAATGATGGCAGTGAACGTACATCGAACATTGGTTCAGTGTCAAAGTTGATGACATGCCGAGTAAAGAATGTGTCTTCATTGATCTCTGGAGGATCGAGTTGGTCACTCAACCACGGGTAGATGTTGACGACGCCTGAGACAATATTGTTAGTATGAATGCAGACATCAACGGATTATGCTCACTATCCAAGGAATTCCAGTCCAAGTACTCTGATTTGGAAGAGAGCATTCTCTCGTTGTCTGCCATTTGAAATGCCTGACTAGACGAGATTGAGTGGTTTGAAACAGAATTGCACACCCTATTGGAAAACTTACAAGCCAGTCACACCTCGCGAAGTCGAGATATCGTAGCCAGAGTAATACCACCGCACTTTTATCCAAGGATCGTTGTCGCCTTCCCTACATCGAATCTCAGCGATTCGACATAGCCACTGAATGTTCTTCGTTGTATCCACATCATAGATAAAGACGCGAATACTGCATTCGATTGAGATCAATGTTTGTGAGAGAAAGCTTGATACACGACTCACTCATCATTGACTTTGAATACTTCTTTGTCTATCTCCCCCGGTACAGTGTCGGAGGGTGACAGTATCACAATCTGTTTCGATGGTATCATCTTGTTCCATTCAGTATCAGTTGGGACCCTTGGCTTCTTTGGTGCAATCTTTCTACTCTGACGTCTTTTCCTAGTCGATTTTCTCATCAATGTTGACATCAGAAGATGAAATCAAAGGCAAAGTTAGCAGATGGTTGATGTTCAAGTTAGGATGAACGCAGTTACCTTAAAATACCATGTTACGTACGAGCTTCCGCACAATACGCACACAATGGTCACGCTGTTCTCCAAAGTTCACGCCCACGGCCGACAATATTCATATTTATCGGCGTATTTTTGAAAACGGGAAGGTTGCATAGGCGAAAATGCTGGTTGGAGACTAAAGGAAAACAGTCGAAGACCGGTCTCAGTATGAGCTTAGACTAGTCACTAGTCCTGAAGGGACTGTAGTATTTTGTGTCTAAAGAAAACTGTAGAAAACTGTATTGTCAGCCTGATATCGTAGAGGTCAGTTAAAGACAAGAATAATGAATATGGCTCACCTCAGGTCGAGCTCAACCTCGAAGAGTCGAGGGTTCAACAAAAGGTATCTTATGGCTTTCGCGCTTTAGTGCTAACTTTTCTCTAATTCCAATGAAAACCTTATCTGGGTAGATATCCAGTGCATTACTCGCACATTTACTGTTCTGTGTACTGATTGGGAGGTTCAAAGACTTAGAAGACTGAGAAAAAAAGACAGCGAGGAGAGATTAATGGTCACGTTCACGTGTCATGATTAGTGGCTGGAAAGAAGTAAAATACTTACTAGTAATTATAAGAGATCAATGCAAACTGAACCTCATATGGCGCATCTGGTACCTTTAAAGAGAATTGCAGCAAAAAAAAACACCTTTCACCTTGAACTTGCAATTGGTGGTACAGTACAAACTCTGTGCATGTTGTATTTTCAAGATTGTGCGGGCGACTTTTTCGAGGTTCCGGACCAGTGAGGACTACTGTGACATTTGTTACTCCTCACACGCTTGTCAGTACTACTAACCATCGACAGTAGACTATACAAAATTGATACAAAAGATCAATATTGAATATTGAAGATTGAATATTGAATACTACTGGAGTACAGTGTCTCCGAGTCGGAAACAAAGAATGAACCCCGGTGGCCGACTTCAGATAGACGCTGTGGGGATGTTCCGTGTTCTAGATGACCGGAAGCCCCGTCGATCGGAGCATTGCTATTGGGCAGAATTGTGATTGCCGTCCGCCTACCTCCGGAATGACATTCAATTTCCCCACTCTACTTTCTTGTTTCTCATCATTCTATTCATTCGACGTTCAACACACACACGCACACTGACCACTTCACGTTGTCCCCGACGACGACGACGATCATTCAAACAACGACCAGTCCAAGATGCCCCAGGCTGCGAGGGGCTCCGCCAAATCTGGTGGCGACGACAAGCCGAAAGAAGGGCTAACAAAGGCGCAAGAACAGGAATTTAAGCGTGCGAGGGGTGCTATCTCCTGCGCAGAATGTCGTAGACTTAAGTTGAAATGCGACAAGACCGTGCCATGTGCCTCTTGCAAACGCAGAGGATGTGCTTCGATATGTCCGAACGGTAGTTTGACGACTGGGCAGGGTACAAGGTACGTATTGCTAGTCTCAATTAACAAACGTCTTAACTTATGCTTTTATAGATTTATTCTTGCAGATACCGACCGACTTCATCGAAAGATTGGTGATATGAGTGACCGAATACGACAATTGGAAGATGCACTGAGTATCAGTCATTCTGCAACCGCGCATGACACTCACCCTCTTTTACGGAGGGAATTGTTAGGTGTGAAATCTGTGCTTGAGCTACACGCGGCCACGCACTCCTCTGTTTCAACGGGTAGCGTGGTAGAACAGGTTGTAGAAGAAGATACTCAGTTTGTCGACACCTTTGGCACTCTTGCGGTTCGTGAAGATGGTGCCTCGACGTTCTATGGTCGATCTGCAGGAACCGAGGTAAGACGCATAGTCATCGTTTTGGAAGAGAGCACTCATAATTTTGGTTGCTACAGAGTCTCTTATTGGTGAGTTTTACAGCAGCACGATACCCCGCAATCTACATATTTCAGCTACTTGTCCTACTACATTCTGTGCAATTCGTACTAATCTGATTTTTGTTCCAATTGCAGGACGAGCATTCTTCCGAGGAGCTGTCACAATCACACTCACAAAATGGACTAGCTTCCTTACATCCCGCCTTGGATCGCCTGACATTTTCTTTTCCTGCCGCCCCATCGGTTGACATTGCTGTTGCAGACATCATGCAACTCATGGAAGAATATCTTCCGCCTTGGCCACGAGCCGCTCAACTATGCGACCTCTATCTTGAACAAGCGCCTTGGTTCTTTGGTGCAATAACTCGTAGACAACTTGTTGAAGAAGCTCTTCCTATGTTTTATACTGAAGCAGCGGCAGCAGCAGGCATGACGTCGTCAGCAAATGTCGATACAGGAATACATCAGGTAAACTCAGCTCAGGTTTCTCCGGGATCTTCAGGAGGCATAGCATCTTCCACTGTGGCTTTCAACTTGCAGCCCGGAAGTACGAGCGCGTCTAGTCATACAGCCTCAGCTCACGACCTTGGCTTGATATTTGTCGTATTCTGCTTTGGGGCGTTGACAGACCCTGATCTCCCGGCTGCGCCACATAACATGGAGGCAAGCAGATACTACCAACTTACAAGAGCTGCGTTGGCTCTAGAACCAGTTTTAGATCGCCCTCCGAGTGTAGTAACAGTACAAACTTTGAGTTTGATGGCTATATACCAGGTATCGGTCTCTATTGTATCTTTAGTGAGTTCAACATACCAAGATGAAACCTTGTGATTGTTTTAGGGGTTGGTTGCCGATGAGAATTCCATTGAGAGTACTTGGGCTCTGATGGGACTGAGTTCGAGATTAGCTCAAAGTGTGAGTGATCTCCAAACTATTTGCCGCACAATACACTAAACCCACTGGTTGAATCCCTTTAATAGATCGGTCTTCGTGAGTCGCAACTTGCATTCTACGAGTTACGGTACATATAAAAGTGTTGAAAATGTTCTACCGCTCCAGATCGTGACTGTTCCCGATGGAAGCTGTCGCCTTACGAAGTTCAGAAGCGTCGAGCATTATTCTGGGAAATCTTTATAACAGACTGCTGGCAGGTATGTTGTCCTTTTGCCCTTTTGTTACCTTCTTGATCCTTCTCTCACCACCGTCAACGTGTTATCAGAGCTTAGCTACTGGTAGATTAGCAACGTTTTCCCTACCGTTCGTTGACGCGGAGTTGCCCAGTGACCCAGATCAAACCATAGCAGAAGATGGAACTCCCCAACCAAGCTGTAAGTTGCTGTGAATGCCGTGACGTCTTCCTATTGACATATTCTTCTGAAGTCCCAGCATGGAAGGCAAAGTTTGGAAAGGAATGTGTTTCAGCGGTTGTGGAAAATTGTCTTACAACCACAGCTCCTAAATACTCTGTAATCCTCGATGTTGACCGAAAGATTCGAGATATGGAGCTCCCCAAGTACGCTCAAGCTGATCATGCGCCAAAGGGTGTGGGCTTAGGTCAAACGATGTCATACTTTATGCCCAAAAATTATCGGGATTTGAGTAAGAATTATTTCCCTCACACATGTCTTGACAGCGATTCACTAAACCTTTGTCTCAGCTCTTCTATACGTCCATCGCAGCTACTTCGCTCGTGCTCTTAGTGATTTTCCGACCGAACCTATGCGAAGTCCTTTCGCTCCTTCATTCCTTGCTGGTTATAGGAGTGCCTGTTCGCTTCTTGGTGGAATCAGAGAACAGTTCAGCCTCTTCCCTGTTCAGATTGCGAGATTTTGGGTATTGTGGACCCATGCATTCTCCGCCGCGGTGAGTTACCATATCCCTCGTCGCAGAATTCAATATAGATTAAACCTGTCTTTGATAGGTCATGTTGGGATCTGTTGTCACTCATGGGCCAGCAACGAAAATTGCCCAAGCTGCCTTGTCGGAGCTGCGTTCGGCGGATGAATTGTTTCAGAAAGCAACCGAACATGGTGGGAGGGCTATTAAATTTTCGGTACGTCTCAGAGATTCTCTACTTTCACTGAATCAGCGTGTTTACCACGAATTTAGCCAATCGTTCATCGCCTATACGAGAAAGCTTACGTAGCATTCACACAAGGCCTACAGCGGAAAGACATATTCTCCCCTCGAGATCCTGAAGGAGAGAAGCATGATGAACTGTCGATATTCAGTGGTAGAACCCGTACTGTTGCCACTAAATCTCCCAAATCGCTCAACAATACTCGCTCCATGTCCCAAAGCAAGCAGAGCCCGCATTCCTCCCAATCGTCTCCGTCACATCTACCATCACCCATGGAAACTCATTCTTCTCGTAGTTCCCAATCTCCTCATGGAACTCCTCAGGAGGGCATGTCAGGGACGCCGCCTACGCTTATTCGTGCAAGCGTTGAAGCCTATGGAAACTCTGTTCATCCCATGCTGATTGACCAAATGCGAGCGCTGGAAGGACAACTTGAGACGCAAATCAGTAGCGTGGACTATTACAATATGAATTGCCAGTCTACAACAGTTGAATCAACGGGTGGTCCATCCTCCTCCTATATTTCTCCTCCCTCCTTAGCGCCTTATGAACCTTCATACGAGAACCCACCACCGCCTTCTAACGCTCCTTGGCCGAGTCCGCCTTCAGAACCCCGTCAGCAAGCACACATCGCTCCCCCTCCTGGACCACCACCGACCTACCACCACCAACAGCAGCAGCAGCATTATTCCCACGTTCTGCAAGAACATCCATCTGTTCATTCGATGCCGATGTTTGGTGGAGTGGAGAATATACAGCAAGATGTATCACCTCAAGCTAGTAGCCATGGCTATCAAGACTACCATCAACAACCTCAAACGCATGTTCGTGATCAGCACATGTATTCGCAGGTCCCGCATGATCAACAAGAACAATGGAATACTCAGGCTACGGAGCTTGTGTATACTGATAATGGTCACCAGTACGCTGAGCCTGTCGCGGAACCATTGGAGCGTCATCATTCGCAACCCTCATATCAACCTCAGCATCCCTATCCCCATCATCATCAATCTCAACAACAACAACAACCACAAGTGCACACTCATCATTCTTATCACGCCCCAGCTCAGACACTTCATCATCAGCAACATTACCCTCCATCGAATCCTCCCCCTCATCGAACTTACTCACACCATGAATCCTACGCACCACCGCCCACCGCTCCTCCTGTGATGCATAGTATTTCGATGGCTCAGCATCAGCCACCAGATTTTGGTACTTTGCAAGAAACGTGGACGTCTTTCATGCAGCAAGAGTTACCTATTCCTGGGAATCATCACACTCAACAGCAGCAGCTTCAGCAACAGCAGCATTATCAACAACCACAACAGCTTCAGCATCAGCATTACCAACAACCGGTACCCATGGTTGGATATCGTCAATAATAATCTCGCATTGTTCTCTTCTCTCAATCTGCTTTCGGTTCGATCGTGTTGTGCTTGCTTTACTCTATATCTCGCTGTGTATCATCTGATTGTTCTTTTTTCATCGTTTTTACAGTCTTCTCCTGTCTTTACTTTTGGCTCTCGTCGTCTTCAATTGAAAAGTGGGTTTTTCTGTGTTCATATTTTAAATTTTGTGCATTTCTAGTTGGTCATTCTCATTATCATCATGCATGCATCATTATTGTTCTTGATCTCGTATTCTACATCATCGCAACTTGTTCATCCACACCCCCTCCTCTCGTTGCTGTCGCTTGTCGAATGTCAACGTTCCATTTTCTTCGCATCCTCGTTGTCGTCTTTCTTTTTGCAAGGTTGTATTTTGTTGTATCAAATGCAACTCTGTACGTACGTATGTATGTAACTTGAAAGTTTATATTCTATATGTATTTTCTTGTGGCAATACAACGTTAGACTGCTGCTTGGGTAGTACTAGTACTTCGACGTTCGACGCGTCAGATGCCACGATCACATGCTTAGATTGACGATGTCTCGGTCACGAGACTGTTTTTGAAAAACTTTGTTACCATCTTTTTATCCTCACTCTTTTTGTTTTATCTTGTTACCTCCGAATTTCACCTTTCTTTGGCCACAGCGATGAACACAATACACATCTTTCTTCATCTAAAATTCTACCAATGCATCTAAGAACAAGCCAGCGTCATACCATAACTTTCGATTCATATGCGACAATGGAGATTCAGAGTATATCATTAAGTACGTTTCATATCGAGCATTCGTATCATTTGCATTTCTTGAGTACGTCTGCGAGGTATCGCCTGGGTGAGAGTAATACAAGAACTCCTTGTGACGATTAGGAGATCTCAGTAACGTCGGGTTTTCGATTCGCATCTACTTCAGCTCCCTTGACCTTGAACCAAGATGGTGACTTTATGTGTAAGCTTGTTCTCTACTTCTTTACACAAAGTTCCAAGAGTTGACATACGTAAATTATCAGTAACCATGTCCTGGTGACCTTGTTATATTTACAGCGTCTTTTCTCCAAATCGGAAGTGGGAGTTCAAGATAACCAAAGCTTTCGGGCTAGTACATTCTGGGATTCGGCGGTTGCGTTGCGACCAACGTTCAAATTGTACAGGCTTGAGTTAAGGCTAGGTGTTATGACTTGCAATATACTCACAGCAATGCTTCGAAAGATCGAATTCCAGCGGTCGATTGCTGTGCGTGTCAAGGTGAAGCGCCCATGTACTATGATCGTATACTGCCAAAGACTCATCTTTGTTCTTGCATTATTCTAAAGATGAACGTACCCGTGGGGGCTATACTACTTGGGAGTCAAAATACAAACCACGGGTCCGGTACGATAACATCAAGCGTAAACAACTGTCGTTAATAAAAGGTCCAACTTACGTCCTTCAACGTGCAGCGGATTCCAATCTACTACTTCACCTTCCTTACACACCACCACCATGAGGCGATATCTCTCATTATCTCGGGGGTCTCGTAAATCTATGCTGTTGGAGCCAACAATAGATGAAAAATCAACAGATCATCTTCCAAGCACGAGTACACAGGAGAAGAAGACGACTGGAGGTGGTGGCGAATCATCGTCCGCTACGGAAAGTACCAACGACGTCGCTACCGAGACAATCTCATCTACCACAGCTCTCGTCACTCCCTCTGTCCCTCTTCCACCACCTAACCTGAAAGTCAAGCGTGTCGATCATTACTGGAGCAATTGGTCAAAGGCATGGAAGTACAAGAACACGGGTACGAAGATCACTGCCGAAACTGGGACACTGGGATCTTCTAATAGCAGCGGTAATGATCCTTGGCAATCCTTCTGCTTTGTGGTTGTTCGCAAGCTTCCCCGCTTACCTGAGGATGGAGAACCTACTTTTACTATCGTCATCAAAAGCTCGTACCTCATCGAGACATTCAAGAAGGTTATCAAGACAGTCCCTGGTGTTTCTTGGACTGCAGAACCCCTCGAAGTACGATTTTATCTTGAGCTTGATTATTCGACTTATTAACACGGATTCTTCGTATAGCTTGATCCCCATTTACTCATCGCGTTCCTTCCTGACCTTGAATCCTATCACGTCGAGCTTTCTAAGAAGCGTGGCCGCTCTACCGAAGAAACGTATACTATCAACTCGCTGAAAGTTCTACTCGACTATCTTCGAAAGGATTACCGAGCTACCATCGCAAAAATTGCAAGTCTCATCTCTCATGGTGAAATCACTTACGATCTCCTCTATGCCATCATGGTCCCTCATTCGACGCTCATCACCGAATGTCCTGTAACTGGAGAACCTCGGGCTCTCGAACTCATGTCAGCAACAAGGGTTAGCAATCGATTCTATGATCTACTCTGCGAGAGTATCGACGCTATCGATCATAATAATAATAACGCCGGGTCGTTCAACCATCACTCCGCAGAGGACGAAATCGACAAGGCTGGTCTAGGGAAATCGTTCGGTCGTGTTCAAAACCGAGTCATCATTCCAGCGTTTAAGGGCACCGTGAACATTAACTCTTTGAGTGTATACCCCATCAAATATCACGTTCGAGAACAGGAAGTGAGAAAGGTACTTGTGGAGCGGGGAAAGAAGTGGGAGTCATTGCGAGGTATACACCATATGCAATACAAAGGTGCAGCTGCATGGGTGATCACTCAAATGAATGGCAAAAAGACGGTCAAGTACAATGTACGTACGACTTTACCTTTTGATTGTCCAATACTGATTTCTGCCTATCATTAGGTTAATTCTCGAATTATGATTGATAGAGGTAATTCAATGACTATGTTAGAACAACCATGCTCGTATCGCTAACGTATTTGCGTTTACTAGTCAACTTCAGGCGGTTGAACCCTAACTACGAGCTGCCTGTTATCAAGGCTGAGTCTACTGCTGACAATCTGCCAACAGCCTATGATGACTATGGCAACCCACTTCCAAACAATGACACTGATCCAAGTGAGTGACTGTTTTGACCTCTTTCCTGTTGATCTGTCGGCGTATGACATTTATCATTTCAGACCGGGGTATACCAACTTTGAAAGTTCAGGCGAATGTCAAGGACTTGGAGGTGAAGACCCAGTCGCTGTCCGATGATGAACTTCTTCTTGCATCTCCCGTTGTATACGGATTCAGCTTAGCTGATAAGATGTGGCGTACGTATCAATACTTTTTCAAAATTATCTCTGCTATGCTCATGAAGTCTACGCTAGTCGAATTCAATGTCGAACTTGTCAAAACAATTGTTTGGAATGACGAAGCTTTCCGGTCTCTAGTTTTACCCCCCGGCCGCAAGACACTCCTTCAATCACTCGTCGAAGCTCACAACCAAGACCTAGGATTTGACGATTTTGTCCAGGGCAAAGGTCATGGTCTTGTCATCAATCTCTTCGGTCCTCCTGGTGTTGGTAAAACACTCTCGGCTGAAGCAACAAGTGAACATGTGAAACGACCTCTCTATGTCGTTGGCGCAGGTGACCTGGGCACTTCGGCAACACTTTTGGATGACTCATTGCAAAAAGTGTTCGATATTGCCACGAGTTGGAAAGCTATTGTCCTAATCGACGAGGTTCGTAATATACCACAAGAATTTTACCAGATGTTGATTTCTTGTGGCTCAATTTATTTTCCGTCCATCTTTTAGGCTGACGTTTTCCTCGAACAACGTTCTTTACATGATCTTGAGCGTAACGCCATGGTTGCTGTTTTCCTACGACATGTGGAATATTATCGTGGTATCCTTTTCCTAACGACAAATCGAATCAAGACATTCGACGAAGCCTTCCTTTCACGTATCCATGTTGCTTTACACTTCCAAGAACTTACTAAAGCTGCCAAAATTCAAGTATGGCGAGCATTCCTTACCAAAGTTGGTGTCCAATTTGGTTCAGATGAAGGTTGTTTCAAGGAAGAATGGTTGGAGAAATTGGGCGAGAAGGATATCAATGGTAGACAAATTAAGAATGCTACCAGGACGGCTACTTCTTTAGCAGTGAGCAGGAAGGAGAAGATCGGCCTCGTACATTTGTTGGAAACTTTGGATGCAATGGAAGATTTTACGGTCGAGTTTGGAGGAAGGGCGGAGACAAGAATGTACAATTAGAATATATAAATCAAGTGTATCATGTCGGGTTGTACTGTATCTTTTCCTTTTTCTGTATCACTGTCAATGTACGTTACTAGTAAAGTAGATTTATCTATATACCACACGAGTATTGATTTCGATATCTCTTCTCTAGAAAATCGAGTAGTACCAGGTTTCATATTAAATACCAATCCGCTGAACGAAAACATCGAAAGACAAGCCACTCATCCGCTCAGTACTGCCACAGATGAAAGTGGAGAACAGTCACAGTGTCGGCCTATCAGTACAAAGTACTTTGTTGAAAAAGTAAGCATACCAAAAAGACAGAGACAAATCTAGCTCAGGAGATTGTCGAGAGCATACAAAATGAGAAGAGCAAAGTTTGAAATGGTTGCCAGTAGCAAGAGGATCGGCCCTATCAAGTTGGCATTCCGTTGACATCACGTGGTCGCGTACTATATAAGTCACGCGCTGCTCTCAATGTACGATTTGTTAATATTGTGATCTCTTACTCTTTTACTTTCACGAATCCACGACAAAACACGTTCTTTTACTTCTAACTCTCTTTAAAATGCCAATATACGCTGTTACCGACAAAGCACGTCAAGCATACGCCTCTCCATCTATATCCATGGAGAAAGGTACATACAGGATGCGCGCACCTTCCAAACGAACAACATCCTCGACGAACTCTGCGGCAAATAGTAACCCTCGTCATGTGCGAAATCTCAGCGCACCAACATCAACTCGAGTGGAAAAGCAGATGGCTTTCTTGGTGGTCTTGTTGATATGCGGAACTGTGGTGTCGTTTGGAATAGCTTATTATCTTTTCAGTACGAGGTAACTATGCTTCTTCTTTGTAAATTATCTACTTTCATCTTTTGAAATAGAACTCACCCCATTTATTTAGCCCCAGGATTCGTTCCACACTTTAATCTATCACCAAGTGCCCGCCATTCATCTTGCAATACCCTATCATGCGATACCTTGCTTGTTCCACATACCCTGTCTGTACCAGATGCTTGTCAGTATTCTTGCAAAATCCTATTGCTTACGACTCATTTCCGAGAAACTATCACGAACCCTACGCAAATCAAATTGACAATCCTTCAAGTGTTTGAGACAGTCTATTCTTTTCGAGTGATGATGAACGTTTTGCATGACACGGTTGGCTCACCAATCCCTAGGCTCTTGCGATGGACAGTTGACGGCTAGAATGTTACCTTTTATATGATACAGTTGAAAGTTCTCGTACGACGATACAAGGATGTCTGGTACTCATTGGCTGAAAAGTCAATACGAGCTTAAGAAATACAACGAATGATCAATGTCAACCATACCATTCCGAAAATTTTGCTAGAACCTGTTTTAATCATACAGTACATATGTCGTGACGCGTAAACGTCGAAACAGTGATACTGTACATACAGTACAGTTACTACAGTACTCGTACAGTATAATGAAACACTGTCACAAGTTACAGACACGTAGTTTCAAGAAATTGTTCACACGAGTGCGCGATTCTTAACCATGGCCAACTGTCAAACTCAAGTTGTGCTTTCAGTCGGACTCTTGCCTTCACAGTACGCGATGTCTCTTCTCTCATGTTACTGTTTTTTTATCTAACCTTGCTAAACAAAAACAACGCGGGCGGAAATTGTTGAATTTGAATCAATAATAGCTCTAAGTCATTGCTCTATCCACCTTTACACATCTATTGGACCGAAACTTTGATCTCCTCGTTCTCATCATGGACTTCATGGAAAGCAGGTATGTCGTTTTATCCTTCATTAAGATATGCATATTGGAATCTGTTCTACATATATCACAGACAGCTCGTGTGCTAGTATTGGGAAGTCGAAAAATCACAGAATAAATATACCAGGAGCGGCGTACTAATTCCAAGCATATGAACATATCAAAATTAGCTTATTAAGGATCTAT
The DNA here is from genome assembly GCA_022606235.1 of Abortiporus biennis. NCBI lineage: Eukaryota > Fungi > Basidiomycota > Agaricomycetes > Polyporales > Podoscyphaceae > Abortiporus > Abortiporus biennis. The sequence goes on from JABYQP010000040.1 coordinate 276,763, forward strand.
CGAAAACTTGAAGAAAGTGAGAACAGGTACCGGCGCAGAGCTCCTGGATGAATCATAGTTGTATACCCTCCGAAAGCGTCCTAACCTGATGTTCAAGATGTGCTGTACAGACCACCCGAAGACATACTGCCCATGGGGATGAGGTCCGTGTGTTTCAGCTGATGAAGAGGGAAATAGTTCGCTGCAAAGCTCCATCACAGTACTATGTGGACGTTTGAATAATATCCTCTCGGAGTTATTGTTTGTGGACGAAGTATTATAGGCTTTTCTGAGAAGATCTGGTGGGATTTGCGACCGGGCACGTTCAGCCTTTCTCCTCGACTTCACTGAACTATCAATCCTTCCAGTGCTGGCTAGAAATGCTCTTATTTCCCGATCTGCATCATCGCCGTTACCCATAATCACCGCCCTCAGATCCTCAAATCCCTTCACGTCCTCTTCCTCTGGTTCTTCGTCGTGGTCTGCTTGTAGAGTGGATACGATGTTCCTCTGTGAGAAGGATTCAAAGCGGTGAAGTGGTTGAGAATCTAATTCTTGTTCCAAGTCTAGTAATCGCACATGAGTAGGAAGATTACCCATATACACCACATAATTGACTCCCATCTCCCGTGCAGCATCTAGTCTCGATCTTGAGATCCTTCTCCACAAAGGAATGTCAATGCATGTATTTCGACTGTCATCTTTGAGTAACAGTGCCTGCGCTATAGCAACAGTAGCACGAAGACGGTCCTCTTTTCCGAACTGAGCTGGGTCAAGAGTTACCCCAAGAAGACCCATAACGCTGAATACAACATCAACAGAGCGTGCAGATATTCTCCATTGTACATATTCCCAAACGTCACGAAATCGTCCAAGATACTCCGAAGTTGGCTCTCGGAATTGATGACGTTTATTTAAGGCTTGTACGAACTGAGATCGACGGGCTTGAGAGCCATCTCGGTCGTCATCGTAGACCTGTAGTTGCATGGCAAAGTAATCTTCGATGTGCATACTGTGAACGAAGATCTCGGGAGGTGTTCCGATATATTGAGTATATAGCACCTTGACCACAGGTGCTACCATAACTTCTTGGAACGTCCATGCACGTTCAATCCATTCCGTCTCCTCTGATTTCATGGGAAATCGCATGAGTCCGGCAGCTACCACGAAGGTGATCCTGCAACCCTTGTATATATCATACATATGCAGTATTTGCCAACGCTTGTCTTTTTTCCCTTCGATGGTAGCTGCTTGTAAGATGCATAAACGGTCAAGCCAGAGTAAGCTGACACCTGCTTCAAGGGAAGCAAGACATATGTATCGTAAGACATCAATACTGATGGGTCCACTGTCGTTACGATTTTCGCATTCGACGAGGAATACACCATGTGAAGTAAGTTTGAAGTCTTCTTCATTAGGAGGTAAGCTCTTCCAGACATGGGAGATGGCAGCATAGCGATCCAGTGGTAATTCTTCAAATTCCAATAATTGAAGAGTATCATCTTCAACGAATTTGACACAATCTATAAAACGGTAACGTTCTGGCATAGCGAGAGTTGTCAAGTCGATTCGTTCATCCTGCTTTGCGTCGGCACGGAGTTGATTGAGAGACGAAGAGAATAGGACTTTTCCGATGATAGGAGGAATGTGATTGTAAACTTGGTTACTTGTCCGATGCTCGTCGATTCTTTCGCCAGGAGGGTCGTAAATAGCAAGAGGATAGTCAACACCGTGTGTGCTGTGTTTACCTGTTTGAAGAAATTGAATGTTCAAGACAACGCCGTTTGTCGTAATTCTCTCATCCATCGAAACCTCGACTTCATGACTCTGATGGGTTGGGATCGGTTCCTCTTCGTGATGGGAAAAGGAATGTGTACCCATCGTCTCTTCATCCGGAGGATTCGGTGACTGAAGATGATTTTCAGATGAGATATCCATGGAGATCACTGAATTTCAATACCATAATGCATGTATACACCGTGTCATGAGCTCAATGATGTGCACTGTAGACGAATCCATGAGATACTTGCCTCTGTGTAGGGAACAAATTGACGAAGTCGTGATGGAGGTTGCTGCTCACAGGCTCGAGTAAGTAGCAAGGCCACAGCATTGGCCAGCGCTGCTAGTACGAAAATGCGACCTTATAGACCACTATCTCGAATAATATTAGTGTTCTGTCACAGTATCGTACGAAACTTGCCCAGCACTACGAGTCGCATCGGCTGAATTTGAGGAAGACTCCATTTCTTCAAAATGAGAGGTGTTCTTGAATACGCTATATCCCAAGAAAAAGCTTGCATTAAAGTTCAGCGAAACACTGGTAGGTGATTTTCATGAAGTCCAAAACAACAAGCTCTCAATAGCTCTCCAATAGTCTGTGCTAATATTGCTGGAATCTCATGCAGATGTATATCGTCGTAAAGGTTACTATGCAATAAAGGAAGACTACGAGACAATAGTGAAATGTCCTATCTCCAGTCATAATGAGTACTAATGACAAAAAGTCCGGTTGCGTGAAAAAAAGTCAAAAAAAAGGAAAGGGAAAATAGAAGCGTACAATTGATAATAGTCTAGGTATGAATATATCGTAAGAGACACTGTCCGTTAAAAATTTTTCTCAAATATTCTGGCAAATAGTGCATTCCTTATGCAGAGTGTGGCGAAGAACAAGAGCTAGAAGGAAAAGGGAGTTGAATTCAGTAACCATGAGCTGGTGAGAATGGATAATGAAAAGACTTACGCGCTACGATTAAAGCAGCGAAGATAATTCCAGAAAGAATATATGTCAAACCATATTTAATAATCTAAGAAAATAGATTAGTTAAACAAAGTAAGGGAGGTTTGACTTTAAACTCACGATCCACCGACGCTGACGTTTCTGCTTGATAGAATACAGTGGGGCTCGAATTTGTTTTGAAGGTCTTAACCAGACTGATATGAAAGATTTGGTCAGTAACTATCGCAGTCTCCATAAAATAACACTTACAGAGCAGTGTAGAGTGAGCCCGATCAATATAAGGAATCAAGATTGGTGGTGTGAGGATGAAAAGAAGGAAATGGCCTAATAGGAAGTCCGAACTCCATAACGACAACTCGATAATCTTGACAACAAATTCTCGAGCAGGCTGTGACATCGCATGGGACCCGAGGCCACGTCCGTACCATTTACCAGTCCACCAAGCCCTATTTGTCTCATCGTGCTTGAATTCACGAGACAAGAAGACTGAAATCAAAACTTTATGAATTGCACGCTGGATGCCGATGACGGCGATGAGACCAAGGACAGCGTGAGCGACGTTCCAAAGTTCCAAGTACCACTGTGTAGCAGCGTGAGTCCAGAATGAATTAGACATGGCACGAATTCAGACTTACGAAGAACTCGAAGAATCCAATCATGCCAACAACACCGAAGGAGTGTCCAATGAAAGCCATGACGGAACCAAACTTAGGGAATGGCGAATCCAAAAGAGGGCCGAGCATCAATGAGAACATGAATTGCACAAGAAGTACGGCCGCATTCCAGACCATAGGACCAAGGGAGACGACGGCAATACGGATAAGGGGGCTTGGTGGCTGACGACCATCTTTAGGATCAGGGAAAGACTTGACGAACATGTACGCGATAACGAGCAAGATGGCCATGATGATTGGGAAGATAACTTCGGAGAAAATGACTGCTCTCCAACTGGCACGAGGAACATCACCAGACATCTTTTCTGACGGGTGTCCCAAACGTTTCTTCTTGTATCCGGTAATCATAGTTCGCGACAAACGACAATATCCAATCCATGAGTTCTTGTGAGCACGAGAGTTGCCTCGGTTCATCCATCGTAAGAATTCCCTATTTTGCTTAGCATTAGCACAAGTATCACAAGATTAGTCAGATGGTACTCACCTATAGTCAATGATGAAGTCGGAGAAGGAAAACTGGTGCGGGTTGAACAAGAAGGGTGCGATGCAAAGTGACAAAATCGAAACCCAGAAGTAAGTAACCCAACCAGTCCATAATGTCAATGTCACATAAAGCAACATCAGAAGTGTCCTCATTCCCAGATAGATACTTGGTCCGGCGAATCGGGAATACAAGATATTGAATGGTAATCTCGTAGTGGCGAAACCACGGCCAGTGGCGATGTAACGAGCACCACCGAACGTTAGATTAGTGATGATTGAATGCGACGAGATCTGCGTGGAAAACACTTCGAATGCCGGTGACGCTGAAGCGAAGTGCTTTGCCAACCGAAGAATCGCCTTCGCAGTTCCACGCTCCACAAGTTCTGCAAGATGTACTGCGTGAGCCAAAGATGGAATGATAGGTGAGGAGTTTCAACATACCCTGAAGGAAGAGCGGCAAGAAGGCGATCATGAATACCAAGAATATACTAATGATACTGCGGTCAATCCAAGAGAAGACCGGTGCGAGATTATAGCAACCCGTGGTTCCAACAAATTGACCTGTGCTGGTATACTGACAGATAGGCAATTGACCTTTCAAAGTTCCCAAGAACACCACTGCGGATGATTATCATTAGACACATTTATCACGGGATGGTAAAAAAAGTGGACTTACTCGTAAGACAGAAAATCTGGACGGATAGAATGACCAACATGTTGTTAATATGGAAACCAGGATGGCCGTAATAGAATGTGAGGAAACGATCGATGGGTAGTTGTGTGCCAAGGTAGTAGTACTCTCGACTGAGCATTTGTTCACCCATACCCGTACCAATCTTTGTCTGGAAGTTAAGAATCGTTCCAAAACCAAGATCACGACCTTTACCACACTGATAGTACTCGGTGTGTTTGATACGACCGCCACGACCGAATGCGTTCATACCAGCGTAGATATCTTCATTAAGATGCAGACCCTTCTGTGCCTTCGATACACCACCACGAGTGGTCATGTAGATGGCATTCAAGAAATCCGGGTGACCGTAATGCAATTTTCCGCCAATCCAAGCCAGCGAGCGAGCAGCGAGGGTACCGAATGTTTGTTCCTTTCCAGCAGCAAGATCACCAAGAATACCAATATTCTCCGAGAAGATGTATTCTCGGGCACCGACAATAGCAATGGGAGACTTCTTGAAATCCTTGTGTCCCCATTGAGCGTAAGGGCTTTGACTGGAAACAGAGTACTCCTCAAACTCTCCAAGGATGTTTCGAACCTTGAGACATTCTTCGAGGTAGTTATCTTGGTTAGCATCGATAAGTTGCAGGTATTCTCCACGGTAGAAGACAATAGCATGGTTCTGGTTGTCTGACTTTCCATCACCGAGAATAGGGTTACCAGGTAGCTCAATACGGAACTTGGGACGACGTTGGTTGGTATCAGCGACGAACTCAGAGTGTCCATCAATGAGAGCTGAGAAGATGCGAGAGTCTCCTCCTTCCTTGCGAGGAGGTTCCTCTTCAAGGTATGCAATCTGGAGGTCAGGGTAAGCACGTAACAAGAACTCGGCGTTCTCGCGTTCCTCTTGGTTGAACTTGGAATAACGTTGCATCGAGACTACGAACTTGAACTTGCGTCGAGCCATACGTTCGAGTTCCCGTTCCAATTTGTCAGTGTTACCACCGAAAAGTTGGACAACTTCTGGGTTCTCAACACGGTAAAGCAACTTGATGGCCTTGGCGTAGTTCATCATACCAGAAACAGTACGATAGAGAGTCTGAGCACGGAGGGAGGCCCAAATACGAGTTCGAAGGGTGAATTCAGGAGCAGCACTCTTGAAACCAATGCAGTAGAACGGAAGATCATCGATTTTGGAAGTACCCTTCTCGTCGGATGAGAAAGGATTGGGGCCATTGTAACCAGCAGACTCCTCCGCCAAAATCTTGGTATCCTTGACGAAATTGTCCCATTCCACAGGATGAAGTTGCTTCAAATACTCCAAAAGAGTGACTCGGGTATTCTGATCTTCTTCTCGAATGATCTCACGAAGAGACAGTAAGATCTAACAGGAACGTTAAGCAAACTGTGTCACACGGTGTAAAGAAATCTAGCTGACCTTTTCGCTGTAGTGGGGCGTCAACACGGTGAACGTAGGCATGGCATCGACCGGGAGAGGTTCAGGAATAGCAGTTGTAAGAGATTGGGCAAAGAAAGAGATACGACGTTCAGCTTCACTTCCCGGAGTAAAGAACTCTCCTTTGAAACCCTTATCGGCTTGGGACATGAAAAACGGAGGAGCACGAAGGGCTCGTCTTCCATCTTGCGGGGTATCGACTTGGTGGTATAGAAGGTTCTGAACATGCTCGATGGAAAGAAGGTGCTCTCGATACATGGAAATGATGATAGCGTTCCAAATTTGAGACACCAGGACCTTTTAGATAAGATAAAGTCAGCTCAACTCGAAACGAACAAATCAGCGTAAGAAAATGACAGACCTTAGGTTTGTACTTGACCTCCATATCCGAAGTAGCCAGGAGCTTTGCGTAAATCCGCTTGGGCAATCGAATGAAGATATCCTTCCAAGGTGTCCAAATTGACAAGCCTAGAGCGAACGACCTAGCGATACTGAAGACAGTATTCCAGATAATCCACCACAAGAAAGTATCCAAGAAGAACAGTACCAAGTCCATCAGATACATGATGGTCAACGTAAATGCGGCTTGATTTCGACAAAGACCATTACCGAAGTAACGATCATTGCAAGATTGAATCTTCATGCCAACCATGACTCGAATGGAATCTCTAAAGCCGGATGTCAAGAAGAAGTACGATTCCACAAACTTGCAGCTGAATACGAGACACCATAGTAGGATTGAAGCAATCCGAGCTGAAGGTTTCAAGCTAGGATAACTAGCGGTGAAGGTCTGAGAAGCAAGGTATTTCCGTGATTTGCCTGCCACTCGGTCACCAAACATACGACCGGAAGGAATGACGGCAAAAACCAGTGTAGCGACCGCTGAAATGAAGAATTGGACAATACCAAGAATGAGTGCAAGGGAACCGCCTGGTGAATTACTTTCAGCAATAGCAACATAGAATGTGGGACCGGCGGTCAGAGCAAGAGTGACGGCGAGGAAGAGAAGTCGTCGGGTTAGATGTGAGGTGTTGTTCCATGTCGTGGGGATGTAAGAGAACTCGGCAAGGGTTGCGCAAATCATGATGACAGAAGCAACTGCTCCACCAAGGGCAGTTGCTGACCACCGCATTGCAGATGAGTGATCACCATTGTAAACAGTTGGGGAATTGTACGCAGTGTAGAACCAGTACATAGCAATATGAATCACCCAGATACGATTGAAGTTGACCAAAAGATGACCGAAGGAGCGCTTCTCGTAGTATGTCTTGAAGAACGCACGATTCCAGTCAATTCTATCGAATTTCATGAAACGTTGCGCAGGAGGAAGATCCACTAGGCGAGTCTTCTCAGAGGCAAAAGGAACCCGTGAGATTGTAGCTCTAAGAACATTTGGGAGATAGCACTCACCTTGTCGTTCAAAACAATTCGAGCAATGCCCTCTGGATACCAGAATAGCTGGTTAACATCATCATAACCAATGATACTATCATGATCCTTCTCTCTACGGACGAACTTTCCATCCACCACCTCGTAACCCTGATCCCGGATGAACCTGTACAAGGGCTTGATGACAGCTCGTAAATAGAGGCCCTCAGGAACTGGATCTATCCGGCCTTGACATTCAGGAGACCTATAGTAATCATCCGCACACTTGAAGATGAAGCACAAGCATTCCGGCACAAAACGAACTTGTGCTGCTTCGCCCCAGCAAAGAAGATACAAGGCAATTTGTCGGACTCGATCATACTGGCTCATGCCATTCATAGCTTGCCGCCATCTATCGAGTGCACTGTTCAGTGACTTTTCATGCGCGCTTTTCGAGCCGCCTTTCCGTTTTACTGAACGAAGCCGCTGTATCCCCGGGTTTTGCGTATGTCCAACAGCGTCGTCAAGATCCAACTGAGCAGCGAAGTACCACTTTCTGTAGTTAGCGTGTTGTCCACCAATGTAATCCGCGTGCAATGTTAGAAGTGCTTGATTGGGCGACATTCGCGAAGCTCGACTATCAAGTTGTTGCATGAGGAAATCGAACTAAGAGGTAAAGTTCCGAATAAGCGTCGAGTTTGGTACCGAATCGAAGGGACATAGATAAGACGAACGTACCATATTTCGCATTGAATCTCGCTGAAACCCAAACTTCTGTGTCAAATCGAGGAAAATATCTTCGATTTCTTCCTTGGACAAGGGAATCTGCCGTTCTGAGCTCCACGCGGGATAAGCCTCGCGTGTAGGTCCATGGTCGACGAATGTTGGTGTGGAGGACTCAGAAATGCCAACTCTGGGTGGTCCAAGTGATTCTGCTGACGGCGCATACTTCTGTCCATAGACATCGACGTCCGAGTCTGTGTCGGGTTGGGCTGGCCGCGAAAGATGTTAGGTTATTGCGATTTTAGCGCTAGACAAAGTCGAACTCACTACCGTACGGGTCGTACCCTCCATTGTGATCATAATACCTCTCATCGTCGTTCAAGCCATGATTACTGCTATCTGAAGCATAAGTATCTCTTCTCCCGTACTCGTCTCGTTCGGAATCATTATCGTAATATCCTGGTTCTGCTGGATTGAAGGGGTCGTGGTCGCCGGAGGATGGTGAAGATGAGACGTACATGCCTTCCTGTCCTCGAGGATCAGGTCGGGCAGACATGTCGGTTGAGCGGGTCGTCGAGGTTCGACGGTTGCTCGTCGTATGCTCGTCGCTGGAGGGAGGGTCGGGGTTCAAGAAGGGGATGAGAAACGGTTGAAAGAATGACGCAGTAAACTAAACTGCGGCTGTCCTTGGATATTGTCGAGCGGAGATTTGGTTTATTGCCTTTTCGAGGATGTTCTCTCCTTGGCGGAGTTTCAACAACGATCACGTAATACTATTTGTGCATAAAATTAAAGGATTAATTGAGCCCGCGACAACACGCTCCATTTCCAGAAACGACCACCTCTGCAGAATTTGCCTCGCACGAAATAACAAACAGATGAAAAAAGCACAGAGGAAGTTCCTCTCTGCTCCAATTTTACTTCGGATTTTACACATGCCTTCATTGATTTGAATTCACTTCTCTCCATCAGGCGGTTGCTCTCAGACTCAGATGACCCTGGACAAGAAGTTCTCGAATCACCAGACAATCGCACTGGACAACTTGAACACGCAGACACCGGGCCTCAGCAGCGCCTCGGCGACGAGAAACGACGACTCCTTGAGAGGGGGAATGGTGTTTTTTTCCCTGTCTGTCAAAGTCGGTGCAGCTCTAATGCAGAATAACCGGTACCTGTGTTAGTGGCCTCGGCGCACCTCGTTTTTCGCCACCAATTCTAATTCCTCCTGACATTCGCCAGCTGGAGCTAGATTATGCCTAAATGTCATTGGTTGTGCGGTTGAATTGCTACAAGAGGACCGGAAAAAACCCTGGCGCTATGCGACATGCAACCTCTGCATGCCTTCAAATTGAACTCTGTAGAGCGCAAATCGCTGTCTATCGATTGGGAGACCTTTCTCCTGCTATACTCGGAATGTTTATATGTGATCCGGCTGTGCTGGGTTTACGTGCTTGATCCAACGTGAGTCTGAACCTATTGAGCTCTCAACTCCTCTGTAGCCTTGCACTGTTCTCGTCTCTCTTCCTTCTACATACCAACCCGAATGTCGCCGTCAAATCAACGTGTTCCATGAGGTTTCTTGCGCGCTCTACAAATTAGAACTGTTCACAACATAATTGTGCCTCCAAAACAGAATCTGGTCAGCCTCATCGACCAATTCCCCGCTCGCAATTCCGGGTACTTTGATTTACAATCAAAAAATTATGGAGAACTTTACCAGTCTAGGCGTTTCTGCCTTGTCAGAATCTCCGACGCGCCTGCGGGGAAATTGTTCCGTTGAGCTGAGGAGCCAATAACCCCGTCAGCTTGTTTTACACCGCTTTGAAGGCGTTATTTACGATTGAATCCAGGAGACACACTCACGCGGGCCATGAATTATTTGGTTCAAACTTTTCATGATGTTCAACTCGGCACGGGCACTTGAGTCCGTTGTGTGTCTTCACGTCGAAGTGTGAGGTTTGAGAGACATACGGATAGTTTCTTGGTGACAGGGATGAGATACTTCGGATATTTCTAGTGACTTGTGAGTGACGATTCTACAGCCTGAGTTCATGAATTACTTCGGATATTGTAACAAATGTCTTTATATTGTTATATTTGTGTTAGCTGATGTCGGCCTGATGGTCTAGTAGTATGATTCCTTCTTAGGGTGTTTGAATCGTTTGGAGGAGGTCCCGGGTTCAATTCCCGGCCAGGCCCTTCTTGAGGTCCATGTCGAGATTGTTTTTGTTGAGTGACCGTGAACTTGTTGGCACTCAAAGTCCTATACAAGTAGTACTGTCATTCTTTATGAGAGTCCAGAAAATGAGTTTCTATCGCTATATTTTATTGTCTTTTCTTCTGAATAATGTTTTGCCTCCTTAAGATTGCAGATTGTCATCAGAATGTGGAAAACAAACCAGAACCCGCTTAAATTTAACTTGAGAAGTCAACTCAAAATATGAAAATGGGGCATGGCATTCATAATGTTAGGACAAAAGAAATCTTATTGTAATTGCTCCCCCCATTAGTTAAAGGAAGGGATGATACTGTCAAATTACCCATGCGTGTCGTGCGGAAGGACCACAAGGTAAAAAATACTATCCAGTAGTAGTCAAGTAGTAGTAAGAACTACTGCAGACTTTCCGAGTCCAAGCTTTCGAATCATCAGCAATACTCTCTGAGAGAAGCAATGTTTCTGAGAGGTGTAACAGTCTGAATCACCATGCAATTTAAACCGTGAATGGGTAAAATACTATCGGACATGCTCTCTCTGATAAACATCGAATAAAGACATCAATTTATAGTCTCCACCAGCTGGTTGAACTACGATCCAACTGGTAGCCATGGATAGAGAAATTCAAGATCGTCCTCAATAATTCGACGAGTCCGTAAATCTACGACAAAAAGAACAGAACAGAAATCAAGCTAACAGTCCATATTCCTGTCCAATAGTTCAAAATCGCTCCAAGAGAGCTTGATCGGAAAGAATCATTAGAAGTGGAACTTGTTGCCGAAGTTGTAGATTGAGATTGGGAGACATCTGAGGCTTGACCAAAAAGCATTATTATTCGAGTAATTGACAGTGAAAACATTTGAATCATGTACCTGTCGTGGGCAGTGAAGAAACTGTAGATTGCGAAACTGGAGTAGGATCTGTTCCATTAGTTGACCTGCTCGATGTATCAGCAAGTTATTCGATGAGTAACTGTGAAGAAAACTTACTCACGGACAAAATGTCAGGGTATAGTCAGCATTGAGACCTGAATCACACGTCCATAATGCCGTTCCGCTTGATTCATCGAATGCATAGGCATAGGCATTTGGACAATTTCCCTCTTTGTATTGAAATAAAGTATAAACAACGATGAAACCTCACAGTGATCATCGAGAGGCTGAAGACTTACTGAAGAAAGTATAAAATTGAACTCCGGAAGGGGGACACGTGGCGGCTGTATCGAAGCTTCCCGAACAACAATTTGGTGAATTCGCTGGGTAAAAAAAGTGATAGCTGTAAGTTAACACAGCCATCTATAAAGCATTATTATCACTCGAACTTACTTGGATTTCCATCTAGGTTAGCTGCACAAGCACTTTTGCATCCAACAGGGAATCCGGTAGAATCTAGAGGTCCTTTCAAAGAGGCAGGACAACTTGGGCCCAAGTCCACAGGACAATCAGCGACAGGACATCCTGCAGAATTGGTGATCCTCATCGGTAGATTGAATCCGTCAACGAGAGATACTTTGGGAAAAATGAACATTTCATTCGAAGGCATTGAATTTCATCCGACTACTCACCATCATAGAAGTCTCTGTTGCCATCACCTTGTAAGGTCCACTCTGCAACACTCGCAGGTGGAACTCCCTTTATGAAAGGTGAGCCATAATGGTTGTTTGAAATTTTTCGTGAAAACGTACCGTTCCTGTATGTGGATCACACAGTAATCCACCGTTACACCACCCGGAAAGACATGTCGGAGCTGGTGCTAATGTGAAATCACAGTCGCGGCGTCCCTTTCAAGCAAGACGATAATTTGAAGAGTCAGTTTAGGACGCTTTGCGGAGTACGGTGAAGGTACTCACCCATATTCGACCCGCTTTCCAGTTATCGGGGACGTCAAAGGTCACGGAAGTCAACGGATCGGCTTGCCAACTAGAATATTTTACCGAAGTTGGTGAGTTTGCAATCGATACAAAATCATCCTCCTTACCCAGTAGGAAAATTGGGTACCGCTTGACCTGCGTTCAAATCCGTGAACATCTAGAGTTGAAGATGACATGAGTGAGAACGTCGAGAGCCTGTATTCCTGAGAAGACCGAGTCTTACAGCAGGCCTAGGACACAATTACGAGTCAACAATACATTGTCAGGAAAACCTTATCAACTCACCAAATTGTAAATGGGCATGCATTTAGGACAGTAAATGTTCGTCCATACACTTGTGGTATCGTAAGAGTTGTGAGTATCAGAAGAAACTCGAGAGGAAATCTAGTCATAAAAGCCATTAGCACTATCGTATACGGTGTCGTCGAACTCAGTGTGTAAGCTAGAGGGGACTTTCAAGTCGTGTCAAGGTCAAAAACTTATACCTGACTGCGCAGAGACTCGGACTCCAACATGAAGCTAAGAAAAACTTGGGCTATTTATGTTCGAGCTTTGCTTGAAGCCTTGTGGAAGAATCGTGGGCCGTGGCGAAATCAGCCAAGCGCCGAGCAATTATTTCCAAGTAATACTTTTAGCATGATAACACCCTTATCAGAACAGAAAATAGTCGGATAAACAGTGTACCATCCAGTGCTGCTCCTTGAAATCTTCCACTCCGAGCCTCTACACTGGCGCAGACATCGCCTTCCGCAACGTTGCTGGCAGCTTTGCTTCGTTCACAAATTATCTCAGGCATAGGGTTCTATCATCATGGACGTCTTCGGTGCGGTATATCTAATATCAACTGCGCAACAATTTTGGTCAGGTATGTGTTCTACATCATAAACTTTTAGATTGCTCGAAATAGGAGGAGCAAGGCTTCGTGGCGGACCGCGGTCACACAGGAGAACTAATCAGTGAAGTTCACAGAACTGGAGGAAATCCTCCACATTCCTTCCGACATCACCTTGTCAAGGTTAGATTCTACGCTTAGGAGCTTTATTAATCTCTGCGCCTCATATCATGGTGAGTCTTGGAATCTTGGTTCGACCCTCGTTTCAAGCTAAATGATATGTTGTCTTTTGCCTAGAACAATATCTGCAAAGCCCACTTCAACTCGAGCATGCATGCGAATTACTACTAGGATCAGAACTCTTTGCTTTTCATTCAGAGAGGATGTGCGAGTTGCTGTTGGATGATTCAGCTGTGGCAAGTTCACGCTATCCGTTCATATGTTACAGTTACTTCTTACTGAACTTACCCTGCAGACGACCGATCCACATGCCCAACTCATTCTCTACAGCATCCTACTTTCCTATGGTCGGCGTAATGCCTCTTTTCTACGCTCCCACAAACGATGGCAACCACTCCTCCCGCTATTCATGGACCACATCAGAATTGAGATCGACCCCGACATCGATTATACTTTCATAGGAGCCAATACTTCCACTACGAGCTCAAGTTCCGGAGTATTCCCCAGAGGGATTGGCATCCCAATTGAAGCCAAATTGCGATCACTCTCTGTGCGACTCCTTTATGAAGTTTGTAGAGTGCAGAATTTATCCATGCAGGATTTGAGTAAGTTCTTCTTCTAACACAATTCTTGGGATCTAACTCTCCAGTCTTGTCAGAATTATTTGATGATACGTTTATCGACCACCTGTTCGATCTTGTTGAACAAACTAGAGAACAATCAGATGAGACGTTCAACTACTCGGTCATCAAATTCATAGTACGTATCTTAATTGTCCATTATCTTTCTCCAGCGTAGATAATTGAAATTTAGATGCTTTAGGTTGCTTTAAACGAACAATTTATGCTTGCCTCGTTGCACCCGCACGGTTCCGTAGGAGGTGAAGCCACCACGCAGTCCCCACAGGACAGTAAACATCCGGAGAAAGGAAATAGAGTCCTTCGGGTGTTGATGTCAAGGTTGGGATCAAGTATGACTTTCGGGGAGAATATGATTTTCATGCTCAATCGTGCAGGTACATCTTACGTTTGATGCCCTCTAATCATTGATTGAGTCGCTGATTGATCTTTTCTGCAGGAAGGACACCCGAAGATCGTGTCATGCAGCTTTTGGTTCTGAAGATTCTCTACCTCCTGTTCACTACAAAAGGAACTTCAGAGTATTTTTATACGAACGACTTGTGTGTACTAGTGGACGTTTTTCTAAGAGAAATACTGAATCTTGACGAAGACAACGAGTCGGTGAGGTTCTTCGATCATGCGCTTCATAACTGAGTTGTTTGCTCACCTCCACTGACGCTAGCTCCGTCATACATACCTGCGCGTTCTCCACCCTCTTCTCACAAAGACTCAACTGCGCTCAATGCCCTACAAGCGACCGCAGATTGCCCGAGTTCTAGAATCGCTCATCGAAAATGAGAACATACGGGACGTCAATCCGACAACGAAACGGCTGGTTCAACGATGTCTGAGCGGTGATTGGTGTGTGCAATTCCGCCAGACAGCTCTCGGAGGAGGACGGTCGGGGTCAGAACATCGAGTGGATAGTCCAGGTTTAGACGCAATGTCGGTGACTTCAGCACCTCCTCAACCTAGCGGGAGTTTGTTGGCACCACGGCATACAGACCAGCAAAATGCCTCATCCAGGAGCAAAGGACTGAAGCCTAGTAGGAGTGTAGAGAACTTGAAGTCGAAACAGTCGTCTCACCACCATCACAAGTCGCGTCCCGGTCTCGAGGCTATTCGACAGAATCAAAATAGCAGTTCGACCAGCTTGCCTCATGTAGCTTCTGCTGCTATGGCATCGCCTACCCAGCTCACTCAAGCCAGGAAACGGGACAGAGCAGGATCGGCTAATGTCGAAGTCCCTGAACTTTCCTCGCTTTCTCTTCGTTCGGACGTGGATCCAACACCTCGAATGCTCGATGAGGAAACACCGCTCACAGCTGAGCCCGTAGAGGATGAAGGGGCTTTTAGAAATGCCGACCTTCAAACTTATCCTTCGGATGGACCTAAAATACGAGTTGTCCCGTCATCACTTACACCCTCTTCATCATCATCTCTTGATTTACCTCTTTCAGATAGTGGAGCTTCTTCACCTATATCACCTACTTCTTTCCCTAACAGATCGCACACACATTCTTCAAGTTCTGGATCCATGTCACCGAGAAGAGCTGCACCTCCACCACCTACGAAACGTCGAAAACCTCCAGCGGTACCTTTAAAGAAGAACAGTAGAAGTGGTAGCGTGCTTGTTAATTCAACTTCGCAGCCTGTTATGGGATCACTTGGGACTGCTCGGATGGTGTAATCGAATGATCCTAAGGGACATTTGCTTTTCCTGATGATTACATTTGTTTGGACGGATCTTTTTGCATGGCAGGATACACATACATTCATCACCATACATACATACACACCTATTTATTTGTCGTCGCATTGGATATCACATCAATTTGTTTGTTTGTTTGTTTTTTTCCCTTTTTTGTCTCCCTTTTAACCTCGTGGACCTAGAGTCGCGTTGACTTTTACTACCAGCATTATATTCGGATCTTTCTTGTATTCTTCTGTTCTCATTTTGAATCTTCATTTTTTCCTCTTTAACTCACTCATTACTCCGATACCCCAGTTTGAATCCATCTCTTCGAGCTCATCATTTCTGAATTCACATTATTGCGTCAATCAGTTCACGTTCACTCGCATCATCATTTTAACATTTCATTCACCAAGCATTGGTACCGATTTACGCTGTATCATAGATTCATACTGCACCATGATCATAACTCCAGAAGTTCGATATAAATTGGATCTCCAAGAAAATGCTACAGTAATTGGGAATTGAAGGAGAAAAATACCACGGAACGGCCTGGTGGTCTAGTAGTATGATTCCTTCTTAGGGTGTTAAAATCGTTTGGAGGAGGTCCCGGGTTCAATTCCCGGCCAGGCCCTTCGCTCCTGTTTTTATTGAAATATAATGGTACTCGTACAGTAAGTACTCTACTATTTTCACCTTCATGAATATGAGTACATTTTTTTCACAGGTGGGTCTGTGACTGGGGATCTGCAAAGCCAGTGAAGCTTATCACGTAACCTAACCGTCTGCCATCCTAACTTATTGCTGTCGTATGATGGGATTTTCAAAGCAGTAATTCTATAATAATGACTTCATACGTCTTTAATTCTCGACGAGGAAGTTGGGTTCAGACTCGGAGGATATTTTATCTTAGCTGAAATTTCCGCCGTGTCCTTGAGGATCGAGTACCTATAGAAAATCCTTTTTTACATGCATGCAACCAGAAACACTTGAATGTCATTGAAAACTTTCTTCCAATTGCAAACCTATTTGTATAATATAAAATACAAAGTTAACAAGACACACTCAGAAAAAAAAAACCGAATCACTAAAAACAATATACTTATGTGAATGAGCATGAGAGAGACGTCGAGTTGAAACATTGAACAAACACAACGAAGGATGAGGAACTTGAAATTATCCGCCACGATTAGCAACCAAACAACCTTTACTACTACTCTCAAACTATAATCCCAACCTTTATGACTTGGTATCCTTGATCTCAACTTTCTCCAACTTCTGTGCAAGCTTGTCTATATTTGGCAAGGGAAGGAGACGAGGATGAATAGAAGGGGACGAGACGAAATGCAGACGATGATTTGCGAGTGACGAGGAATGATAAGAGGTACCCAAGAGATAAAAAAGCATATGTGTTAGAAAAATTCATGTCCAAAATCATTCATGAAAAAGGATTGGGAAGGTAACCTGGTTGATCATCGCCAGCTGACGACGCAGCAGAAGAAGCGGATTCACTGTTCTCATAATGTAACACATCCCGACCTTCATCCATATTTTCCTGTTTGAAAAACCAGACATTAGAATAATGAAGGATTCGTTCGGTGTACCCGGTGTGAGGTCAGTGAACGAACCTTTTCTGACTCTTCCTTGTATTGCGCCAATTGGGGAGCAAGAGCTTGAGCAGCAGGGGATAGCTTGTCCAAGTCGCCTTTGTGAGCTGACATTCGCTTGATAGCAGTGATTGAGAACATGGCTTTGCGCCCTATACCGCAAACCACGTGAGTGAACAATACACGTTGGTGAGATGAATTCATGGGATGGCTTACAAGTCTTTTTGGCGTCGAACTGTTTCTGAATGTAAGGCAACAAGTTCGTAGGTCCACCGAATTCATTCTCAACGAAATGTGGAGAAGCATCTGCCAACCACTTGTGCTTGAGTGCTTCCTCAGCAGTGGGGCGATTGGTGGGGTCAACTGTTAAACATTGCTTCACGAAATCTTTGGCAGTGTCTGAAACGTTTGCCCAGTATTCCGCTATTTGATGTAGAAAGGTCAGGCCGTGTTGATTGCGCAACAGGACGTTGAGACATACCTGGTTCAAACTTGTAGTCACCCGCGATGATAGCTTCCATTTCCTGCTGTTGGGTGTCCCTGTCGAAAGGGGTATAACCGCACAGAAGGAAATAGGTGATAACGCCCATCGCCCAAACGTCAACTGGCTTTCCATGTCCAGCTAAGGCAAGCTATCATTTAGCAAACTTACAGACCAAGAAAGGGAGAGGTCACACACTTTTCTTGAAAATCTCCGGAGCCATGTACTACAAAAATAAAGTAAAGTCTTCAGTGAGAGATAGAAAGTTACGGGCATGATAACTCACCCCAGGAGTACCACATATCTCAGTCAACACCTGTAATTTCTCTTCTTCAATAACGCGACTTAGACCAAAGTCTGCAATCATGATATCTGCGTCTTCCTTCTTGGTGCGGAACAAGAGATTCTCAGGTTTGAGATCTCGGTGTACGATACCACATTCGTGAATGTACTTGACGGCTGCCATGATTGTTCGGACCAAATCCGCCGCATCACTATAGATTGGAGTGTTCAGCAACCACGATAAGAAAGACATGGAAGTGAGAGAAGTTGATTCTTATCAGAATAAGAGCGCGCAGGTCGTTAGGAAGTTCAAGGACTCACGCTTCATAGTAGTTGCCTTTAGCACATATCCGATCGAAGAGTTCACCACCTGTGCAAAGATCGAATACGAGGTACAGATTATGTGCCGTCTGTGGGTTCATTTTCAGATACAATCAATGATGATGTTGAAATATATAACGAGGCCAAATGGACTTACCTCGAAGTAATCATGTAAAGTGACAATATTAGGATATCCACTGGACACTCGCTTCAAAACCGCGATTTCATTGCGAACCTACGGATTCACAAGGAAGGGACGTCAGAATATAGAGCTATAGGTGAGTGACATACTACCCGGAGGATTATCAGCGAAGATAGATGTTTTAGGAGGTACTCACCATGTACTCTCTACCCTCCATAAGCTTCTTGTTAATAACTTTGCATGCATAGTACTTTCCGGTCTTGATATGAACGGCTTCTTTCACGATTGCATACGTTCCACTACCTAGAGTCTTTCCCGTCCGGTACTAAGGAGACGACAAGAGAGTTTGGTCGGTCAATTATCTGCTTTAGATCTCCAACATAGATTATAGGGAGATCTCACCTGGCATGGAACAGTAGTGGCAGTAGGCATCTTAGAGACTTTTGCTTTTGCCTACGATGTTAAAGGGGGTTGATTCGTCGTACGAATTGGAGATGTTCGACGACGGGGATGAGAGAGATGGTAGTCAGAGAGTAAGTAGTCTGACTTTGAGCGTCGAACTGATATATGAATAGCTCACTTACAGAGTTATGATGATCGTCGGTCTGAGCCGAAGTGATGTCCGTACCTTGGCCGTCTGCACCGCCCGAAACCGGCACTGTGGCTGAGGGAGGCGGGACAGGCGATGCACCTCTTGAACTCGACTTGCCTGCTCCGTGGTGTCGTTTCGAAGAGACCTTCGATACCAGCGAGTCGAATACCTCACTCGGCGGCCTGTGTTTCCGCGAGCTCGACGGTTTGGTCTCGCCAGAAGGTACTGGAGTGGAGGATGTCGGTCGAAGTCCCCCTTTACCACTCTCGCCACCAGCCTCGATATACTCGCTCTGAACTCGACTAACTTGTCCTCCCATCTAAGCTGTCAGCTCGAATATTGGCGGGGATGCAATGTTGGGAAATACGACGCGCTTACTGGTCAGGAGTTGGTCAAGAATGACTTTGTTTGCCTGATGGGTGCGTGTGTGTGGAAGTCTGCTTAATTGATTCATTCGGACCCTTCTTATACGAACCCTTTAATCGCCTCGGAACATGCGCCAACTGCGTGTGATGTATTATGCGACGCGTTCATTTTCAACCCGAAGTTGATCGACGAGGTTCACGGCAACGCCTCTTGTGAGTCCTGTCCCGTACTCTACAATTATTGAAACAACCACGTCAACTGTCAGGCGCAGACTTGCAAAGTAACGAGCATAGCACACCTGCGTTGGTACGAACGAGTACCTTGTTTGCTATGCATTCACTGACTTCTTACTCTTCCGATGATTTCATGCAGTGTATAATCGCGTAAATGGCTGACTTCCTCAGTCCTCCTTCGCCCCGGCCGGGCTCCGGGCTCGGTCGTTTGCTATGAAGTGGCGATGTCGGATAAGTAATACAACAGCTCCTTCCATGCATCTACCAGAACAACTTCAAGACTCAGTCAGATCTTTATTCCGATTCCATGCATGTTATAAACAATGCTAGCATCTCAATGTTCAACGACGGGACTTTTCGGACTCTCTATTGAGCTTTAACGACACGAAGATCAAGGGTTTTACATTCTCAGGGTTTCAGGCTGAAGTATGAACCAGGTCAGTCGTTGTTGGAACAGATTCATTGGTTGACTGCGCAAGCAGCCACCGCTGAAAATCATCTTCAAACGATGCAAAGGGGATTCTCATGCTGCGCTACCGTTTCAGCGCATCTGAAGGTTGTTTCTCCTACTATGGCCTAATGAACAATGTCACTTACGTGGCGATAGTATCTCTGCTCCTTTTGTTTTTCTGTCAACCTTGTAACTGTCTTTTTTTGTTCTTTCAGAAGCTGTCTTCAATATGATGTATACATGATATTCTTCAATTAATTATGTGCATCTTATCTTATCTTATCTTATCTCCCACGAATTCAGATTTCAATTTGATTATGTCCATTGATAAGACACATTGAGTACACTACATATCTATCCGTCTTCTTCTTCTCCTCCTCCATTCACCAACACCATCTTCTAGCCTCGGAATCCTTCATACTAGTATGCCTGAACTTGATTCTTCTCCTCCATTCGCCTCAACCCTTGATGTTCTCGCCAACATTCTTCCATCAAAGTTATTAAATCCAAAGATCGGAATCGTTTGTGGATCAGGTTTAAGCACACTTGCTTCGAGTTTAAGAGATGTAGTGGAAGTACCGTATACTGCTTTGGAAGGATTCGGGAAAAGTACTGGTACGTCCAAATTCTTCTAATCCTGGTCGCGTTATTGTTGACATGACTGCAGTCCTTGGACATAAAAGTGCTCTCGCATTTGGCCTGATAGGTCCCGGAGAAGGTATTCCAGTTGTTGCAATGCTTGGACGGGTATGCAATCTTCCTCTTCGATTTAATATTCAATTGATCGAGGAATAGCTAGTTCCATCCATATGAAGGCCATAAAATGTCTACTGTTGTTTATCCCATCCGAGTTCTAGCTAGACTAGGCGTACAGAACTTAATCAGTATGTTTAATTTCACTTCTCACCATCTCTTGATTCTCTTTAGAATATAGGTATTGATGATATCACATTTAGTCACTAATGCATCCGGAGGATTGAATCCTAAATTGGCTGTTGGAACGAGTAAGTTACTATAGTTTATTTCCCAAGTGTTTATTTTAATTCATCTGTCTCTCAGTCGTCGTGATCCAAGATCATCTCGCTCTCCCTAATCTTACGGGTCCTCTTAATCCACTCCTCGGACCACCATTAACCCCAGATTACCCCCGATTCTTACCTCTCTCCGACGCTTATTCCGTGAAACTTCGCCGTCTGGCATTCCTCGCAGCAAACCAGTTATCTCTTCCCGAAGATGCACTAGAAGAAGGTGTCTATGCTTGGGTTTCTGGTCCCACTTACGAAACTCCTGCAGAAGGAAGATTCCTTAGATCTGTTGGATGTGATGTAGTTGGGATGAGTACGATCCCTGAGGTCGTTGCAGCAAGAGAAGAAGGAATGGAAGTTATGGTGTTAAGTTTGGTCACAAATCCTGTCATTATTCCGGATAAATATAGAAGTATCAAAGAGGAAGTGAAAGCTGAGGTGAGTTATTTCTCTAACTTATTTATGATTCTGTGTTTCATGTCCTGACTGGTTGATTTTTGCTACCGCATTGTAGTTGGCTGGAAAACCTATCGAGAGACCGGCTCTGCAGACTGTTTCTCATGATGAAGTTTTGATTGTTGGAAGACAGAAAGCAGACGTGATGAAAGATCTTGTTGCTCGGATCATTGAGCTCATTCCCACCGATCAGTCGTAATGCGTAACGTATAACCGTCTAGGAGTTGCTACTCATACCATTGTAATTTTGTAGATTGGCGTACGGACTATCTGTTTGAAATATGGCAGATGTCCTTGTCTCAGAGACAATTCCACCACAATAAATACGTTTTGTTCGTTTTCTTCCTTTGTCCGATCATACGGTAGTATACCGACAATGAGTCAAGTCTATGCCAAGGTCAATTTTTACATGACCGTAGTCCGTGATGATAACGACGAATGTGGAGTTGCAATCTGTTTTATGATTTTGCTGCAAGGGTAAGAAAATCGCCAAGATATATAGAGCACATGTCGTTTCGTACTGAACAGGTGCTGTAGATAGATTTTAATGAGGCATCGTCTTCCGCCTCTTCCGACACATTGCGACCTGATGGCTAATATCATACGGACGATATTCTCAATTGAATAAACGCTTATTCGTTCCGGTCAATGGACTGATAGAGTCGCTTTTTGATTGTTGAACTAACACATCATCGTGCATACGAGGCATTCATAATTTATTAGGACACAAGTCATCATTTCTGTACCCGATTCTAGGACTCTTTGTTGAGAATTTCAATTGAGTAGATTATAACACAAAGTACTACAAAGGTGTGCCTATCCAGTATTTGGTTGGTCGAGAGTGAACAGTTCAACGATGGATATAACCTGCCTCTACACCGTCACAGTACGTGTACAGCTAGATTGTTTCGATGCTGTATGTTAGGAAAGTCAACAACTTGAATTTTGAGCCATCAAGTCAACAAGTTAACATTTCTTTTTTTGGACGAGCGGTGTAACAATGTGATGCGAGACTAGCGGCCATCAGCTACGTTCCCGGTCGCTTTCAAGTTCAATTCAAACCAGTAAGTGTGATTCTCATTCTTTGCATATTACAACTTCGAAAAACTCTTGAAGCTCATTTTCTGTTATCTCTACGTAGCGCTACAGACAAGCACGTTTCGCCCCTTTGTGAAAATTTCCGAAACGATGATTGTCGGTGTGTCGCAGGTCTTCTCCGAGTCAACGAAATTGTGACAACGATGTGGAAAACTTGGCGATTGAGCTGCATATGATGAACCCCACCCTCTCAACAACCAATGCTATTGAGCTGTTAACCATCCCGCTGATCATCAGTGCTTATGCAGCGAGATTGATGAAGGTACGCAACATTCATGTGGATTTTCTGCTCTAGTTGTTTTTTACCTCCAAAGTAGGAATAAAATGTTCTCAACAAATTGTATTTTTAACCATGGATCAATCCTTTCAAGGTGAATACTCGGGCCGTCATCGTGCTACTACTGAACCGATCACAGATGTCAAAATTCTAGCGAACGACAGCATCGTCAACGCGATGTACTTGGTTAGACATCATCAGGAGATGGTCGCAGCCACTCGGTCATTGTTAGGTTATGCGGTTGCGAAACATAATCAACCGTGGACAGCTAGGATTCAACTTTGCTGACGGTGGCAGGTCGCTCCAATCAACGTTAAACTTTCCCTGGATATTATGTTCATCTCCCTGATGAAAGGCACATGAAATTGAAGGATCATTAACTGAAGGTAAAGTACATTTGGATTCTTGGTAGCTCATGGCATCCGTATGTTCTCAACCGTGCGATTTCAGGTAGCTTTGGTCTGATATGCAGTGCTCCTACGACGTTGAGTACACTGATGTCACCGCATGCCGGTCACAGCTTTCTGTACCGGCTGAACTTACACAGTGCTCCACCGGGCCCGCTTGGTATCTCCAAGCGCTCCTTTTTGTTCGGAAATCAGAGCGAATCTTTCATGATTCGCCCTATCCAAACCCTTTCCTCGAAACAATCTGTCGTTAACAATGTAACGCCCTTACAATACCTCTCATGCGTGCTTGTGGTTTTTCTGGCGACCTCATAGATCATTTGCCGCGTCAGCATGATTTTGTTTCAATCTGTCGATGGTAGGCTGCGAAGACCTATAAAATGATAGCACATCGTGGTTCATTTTCCCCCAGCTTTCCTCTCAACTCTTTGGGAAGTCCACTTCGATATTAGGTGCCGGTCGGTCAGTACCTTCATCCCCCCCCCTTCATCCATACACTCTCGTCCTAACAATGTTCTCCCCCTCCTTTTGCAGCCTTTATCTTCAATCTTCAAGCCTTCTTCTTTCCTTTCCGAGACGACCTTTTCACGACATTCCTTCACGTTCAACGTAACGCTAAACAAACTCAACCTCTTTCTCATCTTACGACTTTAAATTTTAAACAAACACGATGCGTTTCAACACCGCTGTCCTTATCGCTGTTCTCGCGGCATCCAACTTGTCCGCAACAGTTGCTGCTCCCGCTTCTTCTTCGTGAGTAACTAACAATCTATAATTACTGTTCCGGAGAACCTAGCTCATAATTTTACGGTTTCGTTGACATTGCAGTGACCTTGAAGCCCGTGATGATGTATCCGAACCTCTCATGGCTCGTGAAGACGCTATGGAACTTGTCGCTCGAGCGGGAAAAGCTAAGAAGGTCTTTGGTGCACTCA
This sequence comes from Abortiporus biennis, assembly GCA_022606235.1. Classification (NCBI taxonomy): domain Eukaryota; kingdom Fungi; phylum Basidiomycota; class Agaricomycetes; order Polyporales; family Podoscyphaceae; genus Abortiporus; species Abortiporus biennis. The sequence goes on from JABYQP010000040.1 coordinate 300,939, forward strand.
AGAAAGCACATATCGGTCATAAGCTCGAACATGTCAACACCGGCCTTGAGATTGCCAATAATGGTATCCAGATTGCACAAGGTCTTCGGTATGTGACAGTTTGTCAAATTTGCCCACTAGGAATTCACGCTAATCGTTATTGAACTGCACATAGTCAACGAGACATGAACGATGACCTGTATGCTCGTGATGAGATTGAAGAGCTTGTCGCTCGGTCTAAGAGTGGAAGAGCTAAGAAGGTCTTCGGCGCACTCAAGAAAGCACATATCGGTCACAAGCTCGAACACGTCAACACCGGACTTGAGATTGCTAACAACGGAGTGCAAATCGCCCAGGGCCTTCGGTATGTAATTTTGCTGGTTAATTATGGGATAGTTTGCTGATGACTTAATGCCCTCAGTGGACGTGACTTGAGTGATGATCTGTACGCTCGTGATGAGATGGAAGAGCTCTTTTCTAGAGCTAAGGGTGCAAACCGTGCAAAGGCCAAAAAAGTCGTTGGTGCCATCAAGAAAGCACATATCGGTCACAAACTTGAACACGTTAACACTGGTCTTGAGATTGCTAACAATGCTATGCAAATCGCCCAAGGCCTCCAGTGCGTTACGCTTCATAATATTTTATGAACGATTGAACTCATATATTTACTTCTATAGCCGACGTGATCTCAACGATGAGTTGTACGCTCGTGATTACGATGACCTTTATGCTCGCGAGTACTACGATGAACTCGTCGCTCGTTCCCCTAAAATCAAGTTTCACGGCGTTGGAAGGAAGTTAGACCACCTCAACACTGGTTTGTCAATTGCCAACGCAGCAGTTCAAGCTCATCAAGCATTGTCGTGCGTTTCTTGATTTTTACCGCTGATCTAAAAAAAATCCTATTCTGAAACTATTCCAATAGGCAACGTGACTACAATGATCTCTATGCTCGTGATGAGATGGAGGAGCTCTTTGCTAGGGCTAAGGGCGCAAACCGTGCAAAGGCCCAAAAAGTCGCCGGTGCCATCAAGAAAGCACATATCGGTCACAAACTTGAGCATGTTAACACTGGTCTTGAGATTGCTAACAACGCAATGCAAATTGCACAAGGTCTTCAGTAAGTCTAATTCTCTTCAACCTATGCTTCTCAATCTCAAGAGTCCTGACGCTTTGTTCTTTTTTCTACTTCCAGCGGCCGACGTGACTTCAACGACGAGCTCTACGCCCGTGAGGATATTGAAGACCTCCTTGCTCGTGAGGACTTCGAAGAACTGTTCGCTCGTGGAGGCCACCACCACGCAGGTAGACACAGTCACAGTGGACACCACGGTCACCACAGCCACCATGGTCATCACGGCCGCCACGGTGGGGCTGCTGCTGCTGCTGCTTCTTCAGGTGCCGCAGCCTCTTCTGGTGCAACTGAGCAATCTTCGGAGTCCGCCGATTCCACCCAACAAGCTGCGAATCAGTAAATTCAACATTCCCATTTCCCTTCGTGTTTTCCCCAGTCGTATTTGATGAAACTACTACTTGATTAAGGTTGCAAAATTTAGTATTATGAATTGTGTCGTCTTTGATTATTTTGTACATAATGCTCAATCGAGGATAAAATTGAAGGTCTTTTGGATTGGCTCTGTAACTTGTCTCTTGATTCAACGAAGGAAGTAAGGGATAACAAAAAAGAATGAATGGTATAGTATGAGACCAACGACTTTTCTTCCTCTCCCGAATTATATCGTACATAAAGCCGAGCTCGAGTGGGAGGATTCAGCTGAAGTGGCCCGGTAAGTGTAATTGGGCTTGAACCGTGACATGTGACAATGATGTCCGAGTCGGCCCGCCATCGTCACAGAAACCGCTTTTACTAGAACTTAGTTCAAGTTGCACCTCGGTTGAAGATGATACGTCTCGATATTGCTGTAGCTCTTCTTACTGTTGTCGCGGAACCCAAGATGTTACCTGCTTTCATTCCTTCTCTTTAAGTAGTTCAGTATATTCGCAGCCATTGAACCGAACATGATTTACAGTATGTCTTTGTTTTTTTTTGTAGTCACAGTACTCCCGTAGTGTCCTTGAAAACCGTGATGTATTCGAACCTCTCATCGCCAGTAAGAACGAGCATGAAGATAAAACAGATGATTCAAAATGAAATCCTGATAGACGATGTGACTACGATGAAAATTCTCTGTATGCTCCTGATGAAATGAAGGAGCTTGCGGCTCATTTCAAGAAGCACTGCCTATCATCCGCCGGTAATTGCTTTTCAATGCGTAACAAATTCGATGTCTATATTATGCCCTATAATAGTTAACTGGGAACTTCTAGTACAGCCAAATCTTCTGCTGCTGCCGCCGACCGATGTCCAGCAAAATCGATACAATACACAATAATTTCTTACACGTGTTTCTTCCATGCAGTCGTGAAGGTTCTGGTTTTCAGTATTTAGGAATTATGTTGTCTTGAAGGATACCAAGTTCAAAGACCATCAAGCAAACTTATTGGTTGCCCTTTAGAGTTCTCTATTAATGTGTTGGTTCCTAGCTACATCGCCCAGAAATGGTTTCCGGTGAAGATGTATTAACTTGGAAAGCCGAAGTGACATCGGAATCACATTTGGCCACAATCCAGTTCTCCTGCATCATTATGTCTGCTGAATAGCCATAGTTGTCACATTCTCGTTTTTTTTTCCCTTTTTCGAGAATATATTTGGCAATGCCTAAGAATTGGCTTTTTCGACAACTGGGAGAGGTAGGTACTATGGGGAGCGAGAGTTCAACGTTCGCCAATTAGTATCAGTGTTTGAATGTGGGTATCGACTCGGGCATCAGGATTCTTCCGGAATCACGAGCCTCAGTGAGACGTACTGCAAATAGAAAATAAAATCAGCTTCTATCTATGGAGTTTTTGAAGCAGACATTAACGAGGATAAGAAACCTGTATATGATATTGACCCAGCAAACTCGGCTCTTGTGTTGCCAACTTGAGTAGAGTGTACTTAGTGTCGATATGGACATCATGACCAGTCATACTGTCGAAGACTTGACTCAATGACTGAGCTGCGCTTCTCAGGAAATGCTGTAAACATCAACAGCTATTTGAGCATCGTCTCCTCGACAAGCCTGGTCAATTCACTTCGTATATCAAGATTTCCCAGCATCATTAATATTGGTAGTTACCTTCAAATTTAAACTTACGGCGTTCAATAGGATGTGAAGATTGGATCACAACACAATGTTCCGCTTCAAATTGTATGAAAACCTCCTAGTTTTCCTCTGATGTTCGACCTGATATCCCTAAAATTAGGAGTAAGGAGAAATCTTTTGCGAATTCGGATGAACATACCTCGCAATCTCATGGATGAAGTGAGATTCTCTTGTGCATGGAAAACACTAGTGGATTTCTGATCCTGAGTGCGCAATCCATCTGTCACTAATTGGCAGGAAATTCAGAATCTCTACAATTTCGGGCCACTCGAAATTCGATAATTTGGACGGAGGAAAATGAGAAACACGCCAAACCGGCAATTTTGCTTATGTAGCCATGATAGGCGCCCGGTTAAGCAGAAATTCGAAGCCTCTTCCGTTCGTTTAGCCTCAAGCAGACCGACCTGCTCTCGTTCTCTCCTTCCTTCCTCACTGTCGCGAACAGCGTAGACACTCCTTTTCACGGCGAGTAGTGTACCCTCAACGGTGAACGACCGTCACCTCGCATTTTCGAGATCGACGTCATTCTTACTTGGCGAAGGTGTTTCGCGCAAGTCTCCTCGGTGGCATTCTTACAACCACCATTTATTTGGCGGTTTTCATCTCCAGCTTTGCTTGGTTACTGTCTCGTTCAGGAGACTGGGGTTACTGTGGAAGGACTTTTAGGAGGTCAGTCGTCAATTTCAATTCATCTCCAAACTTTTCTTTGTTATTGGTTTGTGGTCGTGCGAGCGTGGACGGCCTCATGCTGCTTATCTGTGTGCATGGAATGTCGAGTCTCGTTTGGATATGATAGAATATTAACTCCTTCAACAGAGAGCTGTTTGTTTTATCACTTTTCACCATTTGACAGCAACCACAACTTACCAACATTCCGTCTTTTAGTCCCCAGGTATCACCAAACCTGCACCGTACTAGCTGGAACGTATCGGCGCATTAGTCTTCATTTGTGAGTCTCTGTTTGGAAGCTGTTGTAGTTGTAGTTGTTCGGATTGTGCACTACATGTGATGGCATTAAGCTACCAGTCTCACAGATACTCGCTATGCAGTGTCAAAGATACTCATCGTTTCTCTTATATAGGGCATTCTAGGTAGCTACGGCTTGCCACTTGATCTCTCTCCAACTGAGTGCATACCGGTTTTATATACCTTGCATTACAAGTAGGTCCTGACGTTACGACCTCCATGTATGCGTCAGTCTGCTAACCATACACCCCTTAGGCCCTCGTCGCTTTATATCACTCACTTAACCAATCTGCACATTTAATATATCCAATCTCGTTATACCTTTTAATCGCATTCATACCCTAATTTTCCTTTTTATTGAAGATGATCATTCGTCTATTCCCAGCTACGCAGGTACCCTCGGTGCTGTTTACCCTCTCATTCTCCAACCATCTTCCTCCCGCGCTTCCCGTTCCACAGGCATACCTCAACCAGCTCCATATCCTCAGTCAGTATGACTTGGAGCCACCGAATTCATTCCATGTCCTGGATAAGGCCGTAGGAATGATTGCTCTTTTGCACGAAGTTTCATTCGATCTCAGTCCCACTTCCAAGCCTGGATGCCAAGATCAAGTCATCGTCAAGTGTACTTTTATTGACGGCGAGGTGAAGCAGTGGACAATTGCTAATCGGGGTTGTGTTGAGGCCTTGCAAGGTGTTTTGAGGGATGTAGAATGGTCTTCGATGCAGGCTGAAAGGGAGAAGTATGAGAAGTTTGGAACTAAGCCTCCCAATGTAGAGCCAACTCCACCTCCACCGACTCCGGTCAAGAAGCACAAGAAGCAAAAATCATTATTGATGTCTCTAGTGGCGTAGGTTTCGAATTTTACACTCATGCACGTCCATCTGCTGACTATCAAACCTTCATAGATTGGTTCAATCTGCTTCGTCGTCGTCGTCGTCATCTCATGCCGTTAGAGCACCGTCCCCTCCTCCTCCACCTCCCGCTCCTCCTTGCGATCTCTCGTCTCATCTCCTACGTCGTCGCGCCCGTTCAGCACTCGTGAATGCATTCCGGAGACATGTTCTATGCACGATCTCTCACTCGTTCGTTTCAGTCACTTTTGGTTTCACCACGTGGGTTGTCCAAAGCACTCTGCGAAAGAATGAAGAGAAGGTTGAAGCTCTTATTCGCGAAGCCGGGCTGACTCTGACGATGTCAGGAGATGGACAAGAGATTCACACATTTGGTTCTGCGAAAACTTCTTCATCTGGATCACGGACTCTTGTGTCAGACTCTCCCTTCTTCGACGATGAATCTGACGAGGGCGAAGAAGAAACGTCGAGTACGGATACAGACGGTTCTTCGGTTCATACCCCTACAGAATCTCTTCTTCATACTCCGTTCCCACCATCACCGTCTGTTTTGAAGAAGCCTCGACCAAATGCTCAACATATTCCTCGAACTCCATCACCACCTTCACCTCCATCATCTCCGTCAGCGAACACCTTGTCGTTCTTGAACACCCTATCAACAGTTTCTCATCGGTTACATAACTTGTTGTCAAACCTGCATAATACGCATGCGACTGCTTTGAACGAAGAGAAACAAATGTTGGCAGTGTTGGAGGTAAAGAGTAAGAGGAGAGCTTGGAGTAATAAGGACTTGCTTGGCGGAGCTAAGATGAACGATCTTGGGTTTGGTATGCCTGAGAAGAGCAGTCCGTTAGGTAGGACTATGGTTCTTGCTTCGGATTTGGACAATTTGGAAGAGATGGAAGTTGATGAGAGCATCGTGAATCTGAGGGCTGGAGATAGGAGGTTGAGAGGGTTGGAGGTTGCTGTCAGTGTTGGTTCTTCAGGTGTCAATGGAGTCAAAGAAGAGAGGAAGAAGGAGGTGGCGAGGTTATTTCCTGTTACTGAAGAGGATGAGGAGGAAGTTGAAGAGCTCGGGAAGGAATTCGATCAGCAGACAGCGCAAGAGTCCTACGAACAATGCGGATTCGCCTCACACGAGTCAGATTCCGGTTTGACTTCAACTGTGAGATTAGTCGAAGATGCAGAGAAAGGATGTTTGTTACCCCTTCCCTTACCTCTTCATCAAGTCCAGCAACAACGTATTGTTGAACCTGTACCTCGAGCACCCACTCCCATTCCACCGCAACCGCAAACTCCAATTCGAACACGAACAAAGAGTATGCTGGTACCCAATCACCACCATAACTATATTTCTACTATTGATTTAGAAGTGTCTCTTCGTATCGACGCTGATTTACCATCGTCACAGATACCTTCTTCTCCATCATCTCCTCAGGATATCTTCTTCCATCCTCTCGCTCGGCAAGCATCGTCTTATCCTCCTGCTACTTATCAATATTCGAAACTTCCTCATCCTCCACTCCCCTTCGAACCTCAAACGAAAATCGAAATCTTCGACGTCAGTTATTGCGATGACGATGAAGAGGAGTGCCTTCCGCTTCAATACGATCCGAATTCCATCTCAGGATGGCGAGAGGGACATCACTGTCAACAACAGGAAGAGTTCACGCTTTCTATGGATGTTTCTTCGTCTTCTCTGACCCTTGCTGAACCAATTTGGCAAGACGACGAGATGGAAGGATTAAATGGAGTTATTGAAGAAGAGGATGAGGACATTGATGCCGACGAGGACCATGATGAAAGGAGGTTCGGAAGTGGACTTCCATTACCCGTTTCTGCTTGTCAGAATCAGAATTCGGGTTCTCAGTTTTCATTCGGTTCGAAATCTAGTTCGATATTTGGTGGAAGGGGAAGGAGAAGGAGGAAAGCGGATCATGGGTGGACCGCTGGTCCTGTTGGACTTGGACGTGGTGTTGAGGTGGGTGGTCGTCGTTGAAGGACCGACGTCTTATCTTTCCTTCGAGGTTTCGTGGAAGAAAATCATGGCCTACCAGTCCAAAAGCTTGAAGCTTGGATGGTCAAATGAGTCCCGGCGTCCTTGAACTGGTCATTCCTTTCTACCAAGTCATCTCGACTCTGAGGTTCGACACATTCTCTCATCGTCTTCTTCCATCCATCCCCTCATCCCGTAACCTTTGCTTAATTTCTTTTCTTATTGCTTTTTCTCCTTGCATTATTCGCTCATCCGTCATGCATCCATCTCAGCTCATATCATCGATCACAGTTTAACGAACATTATTGTGCATATCACTTTTGTATTTTTTCTTTCTTTCTTTTTCTTGCCAGTGCTGCATGTTTTCTACTTGGTGGTCTTGTCTTTTTTTTCTGCATATGATGGATCTGGGGCTCGGAATCTCTTCAACTCTTTGATTTCTTTTCATTTACGACTCTTGCTGCATTTCTCTTCAATGTTTGTTTCGGATTCTCTGGTCCTGGACCCTGCTTCTTCTTCACACATCTGCTCGCCGTATCGTACAACCCTCGCAACATCTTTTTTCATCATCGCATTTCAGCCCAATTGCTTTCTCAATCGTTTTCCCACCTCACTAGTCACGAACAATCAATCAATCCAACGCAACCGTTCTTCTCTCATTATTCCACTTTTCCTGCGTTACTCGTCCAACCATTGTGCATTATACATTGTCCTCACTTCTCTTGCGCACCATCACAAAGACTTCCCTTCTTTTTCTTCGATTTCGCTCTCTTCTCTCTTGCTGCATTCTTGCATAGTATCGTAATTGGTACTCAACTCCTGAGCAACTACTGCAGCCTTTCTCCCTTCCCTCCCTCATTCCATCACGACGTTGGACTCATATCATAGCCGTATTATTAAACTCGTAAACCATATATAAACTCATCGTTGTCACTGCCATTTTGTCAAGTTATATAGTATGTCTCCTTCGGAATGAATTCACTCTGCACCAACTGTTCGATATCAAGTCTAAAAATCCCCCGTCCCTTCTCGCCTGCTAAGTACTCGTACTCTACAGCCTTATGAACGTGTCACGCGTCGCACGTTTCGGAAACTTGAATCGTTTATACCCCGAGAAGTTCATGTTCGAGTCCAGCTTTTAGCCATTCTGTTGTCTTCAACCTGCTGAAATATAGACGCGTTTTCTACGTGGTGACCGGTACCGGTGACCAGTCTTCTTACGAGATCCTGCTTCCGACTTGGTCTTACTTGACACTCAACGTCGATCCCGGTATTGGTCTCATATCGTAGCGATGCTAATGATTTCAATATAAATTTATTGCATCATGTAAACATTAAGCCGTAAACATCTTTCAAGAACTCAAAGCATGCACCAACTCTCCAAAATCACGCTTCGATGATCCATCTTCCTTCCAACTTTGTGACAACTTTTCCTGCAGCTTCTTCATGTTCTCCCTCTTTCGTTTTCCTCCATCTTTAAATGCATCATCTAGAACACCATCAACTTCCTTCCGAACGGCTTCGATGGTACCAGAAGGCGGTCGTCCAAGTCGGTGTATATCTTTGAGACCATGAATGCCCGCTCTAACCTCAAAAAGCTCATATGCGACATCGAAATTCTCGGTGTAGTTGAGGGCATTGAAGGGTTGATCGGCGTAGAAGGGCCAACATATCCTACGAAACAATTTCAATTGTTAAATTAACCGAAACGAGAAGGCAAGAGGAAGGTAGTAACCGACATTGGAACTCCAGCTGAGATAGTTTCTAAGACGGCATTCTGGCCGCAGTGAGATAGGAACCAACCGGTGACCTGGATTTTACTGGCTTCAACAAAACTTTGATATTGATTGTAAACTGAATACTCACCTTGTGCTCGAGAATGGATTGCTGCGGAGCCCACCTGCATACCATACCGAGTTTATAGTTGTCGATTTTCTCTTGAATGTTTTCTGGTATTTCGGCAAAGTGAGCACCAAGGCAGATAATCTGGGTGGCAATTCAGTCACGAAGCTAATCATATAAATCCAAATTTTGCACGTACGAAAGGAATTTTCTTTTCCATCACAACGTCTAAAGTGGTCCATAACGTCTCCGCATTGATAGGCCAGAAGAGAGAGCCGAAAGATATCTAAATAATTCGATAAGTCGATGAACAGATAGGTAGGTAATCCAGTCCTTACGTATAACATGGATTCAGCCCCGTGGCTCTTTAAAATGGTGTCCATGAAAAACTCGACATTATGAGACATTTCTGCTTCTTCCAAGCTGACTTGTGACCTAGCTTCCGTAGGTGGGAGCAAAGGTCCAACAGCGTATACGGAGTCGGCACCTTTCCCCACCCACTTCTTGATGGTCGTGGTTGCGTCGTACTCTAATTCCTCCGCGGTAAGCAATACTGCGCCATCGCATATGTCGATAGCTCTGTTAAAAAATTACTTAGCACCTTGTGTCAGAGAAGAAAGACCGCAGGAAACATACTCAAGGATACCGAGCCAAGCACCAGAAGAACGAAATTGAACTGGCACCTAGTCAGTTATATAGGAGTAATGTCAGCAAGGTAGAAAGAATGATTGACCAATAGCCACAAACCTCTTGAGGTGCCATTTCATGGTCGTATAATGGAGGTAGTCCAGGGATCGCGATTACTTCGCCACGACGGGTAAAGAAGTACTATCAAACGAATATTAGCAAGAGTTCGACAACGATATCGAGAATCGTGATGAATCTACCTCCATAGCGACATCGTTAAATTCCCTTCCAGTCCTCTCAGCTTCTGCATTCAACCGAGGACGAGGATCATCTCGGACATCGGGAGAGTATAATGTTAGAAATGCAGTAGAGCATGGATACCACAGGTAGATTTTGATGTCTTTTCCTGTCTTAGAGCGAACATGCTTAATGGGAACGAAGTGGAGGAACTGGATGATTGTGAGAAGACAGTATGCTAAGTAAATCTTAGTACTTACATCAAGGAGAATCGAATGAGGCTTCGGGATTGCTTTGTGTGTTGTGCCGTATCGAGCGCAGACAATGGGGGCTTCTTGCATAAGTTTGTCGTATGCGACGTAAAACGGCTCGTACAAAGATCGTGCATAATGATCTGTAGGATCGCTGTTGCCGAGACCGATGACTCTGAAAGGGAATAGTAGTAAGCCCAGAGTAAAGCATAGCACAAGGAAATATAGCCCTACCTAACGAGATTCATGAAGTCCTTCATTCCAGATACAGGATATCGCGAAAGTTCTTTGTGCACACGATCGACGAATTCCGTAGAAGTGAACATGGTGACATAAACACCTTTGCTCTCAACTAGCTTGGCAATAAAGGAGCACATAGGACGAACATGACCTGTGAAGCAAGCACACCAAGTCATAAGTAACATGTCGCTAGATATATATCAAAGAATATTGAAACATACCCCAAGCCTTAGCCGTGAAAACCGCAATATGAGGTGGAGAAAAGGATGGTACGATGGTCATTGTGAGGTTGTTATTGCTGTATGAGTACTGGTTGTGTATTTTGGCTCTCCATGCTGGGGGTATTTATACGGTCGAGCGTGTCTACCACTGCAAGCACTCCGACAGTGAAAGCAAGTAGGATACACTACCAACATCGTCAGTCACGGTGTTCCCCTGTTTCATAAAAGCCGACCGTAATCTTACCCGCGTTTACGATCGTCCAAGAGTAACCTGGTGAAACAGATATTAGCAAGATCTCCGGTGTATGCATGAGGTAAAAATAGGGGTACCACTTACTACTACACACCGGCGGAGGTTACACTCCATAAACCGGCTTGTTTCGGTCAAAGCAGTATATACTCATGCAAGACACCCTTTGGACACTGTAACACTATTAGTGAAATGACACCGTTTGAGGATGATGAAGCAACTTATGGCATTCGGCCATAAGAAGTGATAAAATGAGAGAAAAATAAAAGAGAAATTTCTAATTCGCCATCCCCTTGCCCTGAAGTTCCGCTGGTTGGGGGTGTTCAAGTTAATGGTTTCTTGTCGAATCGCGCCCATTTTGCCTTCCTTTGGTTAGTTGAATCGCATATTCTTTCTGGGTATCGACCCTGGAGTTCTGCCAGATTCTTTTGATTCATATAATACTTCCGCCATTCGGTTGAGAGAAATTGGGGCCACATTTCGACCAATCTGATTCATAGAGTGCAGCAGATGGGAGATAGGACTTTCCGGAAAGCATAGTAACGATGACAGAAGTTTGAAATGATCGTATGCCAGGATGCATCGATTCGTTCCTCAATCCTCCTGATTGCTCGAAAAATGATTTAAACAACAAAATATTAACCAACTACCCTAGTCTCGTCACAAGACCCCGGCTACGGACCTCTGCAAGCGAGGGGTTTGCGTCGAACCTACCAACTACCCCCAGATAACCCTAACCCCAACTTTATGGTTAGAAGTCTGACGTCATAACCATTAGACAATGAGGGCTTGCTCAGATATCACCCTCTGGGACCTCTCACGCTCTTTACACCTTCCGACTCTGAGTGTTTCACTGAAATTGCTAACAGTTGACTCGGAATGGGACTCTTCAGATACCACTATGTCTTCCGTCTGAGACATCCAAGTATTCAACCAATAAATCATATTTTTTCCACAAGTATACATAGCAATCAAGCCGAATTAACCACAACCTCATCTGCCAGCCGCGAGGAACCATTAGAAAAGTATAGGCGTGGTGGATACCATCCCGTTGACATTGGAGATACATTTTGCGCCAATCGTTACAAAATTGTCCGGAAACTTGGATGGGGCCAATACTCTACTGTATGGTTAGCTGAGGATTCATCGTGAGATTTTCTCTCTCTCTCTCTCTCTCTCTCTCTCTATAACATGCATCTATGTATCCATGTGTCTCGGTCTTGTCATTTTTGACTTGAACAGGTTAAAGAAACGTGTGGCGATGAAAATCCTAACAGGTGATGCAGGTAGCGGGTCTACCAAGCTCGATGAAGTCCCGATATTGGAACGAATAAAGTCTGCAAGACCTAATCATCCAAGTCTTAAGAACATCGCTGGGATGTTAGACCATTTCACTCACCGAGGACCTAATGGTGAACATATCTGCATGACATTTGACGTCTTGGGAGACTCTGTTACTTCTCTACGCAAATATTTTCCAGGACGAGTCATTCCCGTCAATTTGATCCAAAGGATCACTTACCAGGTATTATCGGCATTAGTGTATCTACACGAAGACTGCAAGATTATACATACTGGTATTTATCCTGCCTTTCGATTTATACCTCAATGTGATCCGAGCGATGACTGCCAGCTGAACAACCTTTCTCTGTGACTTCGTAGATATCAAGGCCGACAACATTTTGATCTCATTGAAGGATCCAGAACGGAGGATCTCAGAATACCTCAGTCAAACACCTATACACGCGCAACCACCTTCTCATCCGTCGCGTTACACGCCAGAATTACATATACGAATCTCAACCGCTTCCTACCACGCTCGAATCATTCGACAGGCAAGAGGATATTGACGTTAAACTCGCGGATTATGGGACATGTGAGCAAATTCTTATTTACATCCGAATCTGTACCGAAGTATGAAACTAAGGATATTGCTGTTGCATTGACCAGGTATCTGGGAAGACCAGGACCATCCTGTCAAAGTGATTCAGACCCCTGCATTGCGAGCCCCCGAAGTCATTCTGAGAGCACCATGGAAAACGAGCGCAGATATATGGGCTTTGGCTTCTGTGGTAAGATCCAAAATTATACACCCAGTCATTCGTTGATTCGGAATTAATTTTCGGTGGTTTAGATTTTCAATCTTTACAGTTCGAAGTGGCTATTCATGCCTATCCCATGCGAAGATCCAGAATTAACAGCGGAAGAAGATCATATCGTGCAAATGATCACAATGCTTGGCGATTTTCCGTTAGATTTTATCAAAAGCGGAAAATCGAGTGGAGAATTCTTTAACCTGAATGACGGTCAGTGATATCGTCCGCTATATTTGCTTGTAAATTACTTCGCTGTATACTCCTGACACTTGTACATGTCTTGATACAGGTTCATTACTCAAGTATAAGATCCCACCCGAATTCATGACATCTCTTGATGCTGTTGTTCTGGACTTTGCACCCCCAGGAGCACAGGACGATGAGTTGAAAGGTATCACTGATTTTCTACGTCCTATGTTGAAGGTTGCACCTCAAGAACGAGCTATTGCAAGGGAGTTACTGAACCATTCCTGGTTGAGAGATTTTCGTCCTGCATAGGTGGCAGCTTGGAATTGTCGGCTTTTTCTCTGTGAAATTTTGTATATATCAGTGGTTTTATTCAATCATGTATCATTGTTTGTATGTTTTATCATTCTACTTGTGATAACACGATGACATTGCATCGAGTATGCTCGAATTTGACTTCGAATTTGATCTTGTCAACCGAAGCGCTTAAGGGATCAGTCCTAATTCGAAATCGCTCCGAGTTCTACCCTTCAAGCTTCATGATATACTTACCTCCACATTCATCTGGACCTGCAGCATGGACAACCATCAAGATTTATACCCAGAACTTTTACTTGACTTCTGAATTATTCATTCGTATCGCGAGCACAATACTGGCATATGGGACGGAAGACTTTTGACAGATGCTTCAGAGCTATCAACACATGCTACCGTATTGTTGCACCATAAACCACCAATTCGATTACTTGAAAGACTCATCTGGAATTCAAAATAGAGCCTCTTTGACCTCTTAGAACCGGCTATATGCGATGCGTACATGTGAAGTTGTCAACCAGACAACCTTCGAATGCATTCAAACATGAGCACGCTCATCCATGTATGCACAAGCACATCATGCCACTCGAAACGAATGCTAACCATTTACCCAGTTTTTATGCATGAACGTAACTATTCAGGTCATGCGAGTCGTCTCCTGATAGAGATGTAAAGACGTGTGATGTGTCCTTTGAGTGGTTCTCAAGCTTCATTGATGCTACAAGGTCAAGGTTTGAATCAATATAAGTCTCAACTCTCCTACCAGTGGCTGTAAACGAAGATGCTCTCTCCTTCCCTCTTCTTCATTGGTATTGGTTTGCTGTTGTCTGGAATCCTACATCATCAAGGTCATGGCGTGCTTACGAACAATTTCGCAGGAGCAAATTCCTATTATTTATGGGCTGTTTCAGTAAGTTATAGATTTACTCTGAACGAATGACATTCGACTTTTCTGATATAATACCTGTGTGCAGGATTCCGATAGAATTGCTGTTCTTGATGCCATGAAGAATGCTGATATGAAATGTGCGTTTTGTTCAGAGGTATACGAACGTCACTAGTGCTGATCGCCACACCACCCATTGAATTATTAGTGCTCCGAGCTTTCATCACCAAAGTGGATGCTGGTACGAAAGGTTCTACTTCTGTGTCTGTGAATGATTTGGAAACGGTGGCTGGTATGTACTCGTTCAGAAACAATAACCACATAATCATACAAACTTCTGACGATACTCAATTTAATTTAGTTGGATCTTACGACGATACGGTACTACGAATGGTTGATGCCCTCGCTGCTGAAGCTCATACTAGAGGTCAGTATTTTGTGGTCAAAGAGCTTGTCCTTGAATGCTCATCAACTGACGACTTACGACTAGATATCAAGCTCATCATCGCAATGCATGATCGGTACTCCCTGGGTTGCTGGGGTACAGATGCTTATGTTAAAAAATACAACCTGCCCACTACGAACTGTCAAGATGGAGTCCCGGATTCTTCGATATTCTATACCAACCAAAATGCCATTAACGATGTAACTTGTCAAGTTGAACATGTATGTGGAAAAATTGACATTTTTTGTTAAAATTTACAGTTCGACAATCGGTCGCGACACATCCTAAATTTTCAATCTCCTAACTTTGGTGTTCCCTGGCGGCAACTGTCAGGTAAGTAACTAGTGACCACTGTTGTACAACGATCACTGAATCACTGCACAATTCGATGTACTGATGAATATTCGCTGGACTCTAATGTCCTTGGCAACGCCGTGCAGATGCCATATTTGCTTTCGAAATCCAAAATGAAGGTGAGTGATGTCCGTGAGTTAGGTGTAATTGCCTAAATTTTGACACACTACTCTTCTGTAGCAATGGGTCATATGAATCAGGTAGCTCCAAACTGGTGGTATGCTCTATGGCCGGTTGTTGTTGTCTACTAGGGTAACCTAGCTTTTTTTGTTCGCAGGTGTGATAGAGCGAACACTATTAGAAGTGACCTAGGTTCTTGGGGTATTCAGATCTCCACCGGAGGCGGAACTGACCTCCCGACTTCTCTACAATCCCAGTTTTTCAAGTGCGTATCTTTAAATGACATATTTTCTAATATTTGAACAACGACGCCAAACCCGCAACGCTCTTTACTCATCACTATGGTGAAAACTTCTCCTGTTATAGCTGCGCAGATATCCAGATCATTGCATTGCACGACTACAACCTCGACTCTTCATACATAGCATCACACGTTGACGCCGCAAAACCGTTGGCTTTGTCTTCCGGGAAAAGGATGCTGTATGAAGAGTTCGGTGCGTTAGGAAGCAGAAAACAATCGGAAATACAAGCAGTGACCAATCTACTGATTTCTGTAAGTCCCCTCACGAGTATCGGACTTGAGATTGAAGGTAACAAGCTAACGGTCTTGTGGAAGACTGGCATCCCGTGGATGTATTGGGAGGTAAGGAATTGACTGGTTTCTAGTTTGCTAGTCCTTAGTAATCAACGCGCCCTTTGATGCTGAAGGTGACAAAACCTGGTATAGGGAACTCTGATTATGAAGTGAGCACATACACATACAGTGTGGTTTTTCCGCTTCCTAATATCGTCGTCTTCCATTGTTGGTCAGATCTGGACGGATGAACCATCCTGGAATACCCTGCAATCCCAAGCGCAAGCAACAAGGAAGCAAGGCGGTGAATTTGGTTGGCCTGAAATCGATGGTGGGCAGTGAAGTGGAACACATGCACAGAGTGGAAAACTGAACTTGGTCAGTCCGTTGTGGGATATGGAAGTTTCTGCCGTTACCGTGGTGATCATCTGCGTTCAATCAATGGAAAGCCTGAGCGCCTGGTAGGAATTGAAAGACGATACCGATACAGCATGAGCGCAGGAATAATCGGATCTCCCACTACTACTCAAACTCTCTGAAGCAAAGAATCTACGGCAAAAGAAAGATACATGCTTGAAGAAAGCCTATTGCATACTCATCATAGTCGTCACCAGAATACGAAGTAACGGAGATGTCCATGGACAAAAGTTTGGCACACTTGTGTGATGGCTATGCTCAACCAGACGCCTGTCAATTATGCCAACTCTACTGTTTCTACCCGTTCTCTTGGGTACGTATCACTATCTTCACATCTACAAGCACAGGTTCTCAAGCACTCGATAAGTTCAGGTCCTTCTAACGCTCTAGCCCGAAGGTCATCATAAATCCGGGATGTTAAAGTTCACACTGCAAGTCTGCGGTGTCATGTTTGCAGGCAGCCGAACATTCTCTCTCAGATAACCCCAGTCTCTCAATATTAAGCTGACAACGTCTCCCCGTTCTGCTCTAGTCAGAACGGCTCCCAGACCGTCGTCAGCTGCAGGCTAGCTCCATTATGTCAGTTCCAAGCCAACCCAACACTCCTTCTAGTTCAACTACATGCACTCCAACATCATCAAGTATACGCAAATCAACATTATGGTCAATAGGAGAAAGCAACAACAATACACAGACTCAGGGCCCGGAGCCAGGAGTCTCAATCGTTAATGCAACTGTTCAGCTTCGTCGGAAAGCTCACAGTCTGTTGGCAGGTTTCAGTCAGAGGTTTTCCCTGCAAGACAAACATCGTTCAACTCCGAATATAGAGATAGATGCTCTTCCCGAGATGCCATCTCAGGACAAACCCTATGATGACGCTATCGTCGGTATGGTGCAGAAAGCCATTACATGTCCATTAAACAAGGAAATAGTGTTATCCTTTCGAGGGGAAGCAGCGGGGGACACAGTTAGAATCATTCAGCAGGTAAGACTCGCACAGACTCTCCCCCTTTTCTATATGAGTCCATATCATGTGTGCTTAACTTGTTGTGAACTTCCGTCACAGATGCTAGACAATGCTGAGATATACGATGTTGAACCCCATCGTTATACTCTTCGTCGACTGTTAATCAGCCTTTCCCGAAGCTCAGAGGCACTGCCACCATCATTGTTTCTCAAGGGAGTTCAATGCCGTGATAGGAATCCTTGGTTCTCTGGTGGTTTCGCAGACATTTATCGTGCAACGTACAAGACTGAAGTTGTAGCATTGAAGAAACTTCGTACAACCATGGGGGGTCTCCCAATGAGAAGAGAGAGAAGGAACAACCAGAATTATGTGGGTGTTCTATCAGTGACCTTGAAAACCAGAGCGCTCAACTTACAAGTCAATAGGATCTGGCAAAGGAAGCTTTAGTTTGGAGACAGCTGAAACATCCGTACATCCTACCGTTCTTAGGAATAGATGGAGATTCGTTCAAACCTTCCTTGTGCTTAATCTCACCCTACATGCAGAACGGGAACATTTTGCGTTGTATGGAGCGTTTGGATGAATTGCGCGCCGACATCCCTCGAGAGCCTTGGGTAAGTCCTCGTCATATCGAACATCTAATGCTGTCTGAGGCATCACATTGAATGTTAGTTACTGGAGATCGCTCGTGGCCTGGCGTACTTACATTCAGAAAACGTGGTCCATGCGGATTTGAGAGGAGTATGCACTTTTCACTTCTGATTATCTTTTGGAAACATTATTGACATATCCGAAGGTCAATATTCTTGTTGATGATGATCTACATATTCGGTTGTCAGACTTCGGATTAGCCTTGGTTATCGACCCAAGTTCCACAAGCTACACATGTAGCTACTTGGGAGGTTCGGCGCGTTGGCTCGCACCAGAAGTCCTTAAGGAAACACAACCATCGTTCCAGTCCGACATTTACGCTTTTGGATGTGTATGTGTGGAGGTGCGCTTTGATGTTCTTACTGTTTCATCTACGTTTTCTGAAACGGTTGACGTTTGCATTGTCCTTAGATCTATACACGGCTACCGCCTTTTCCAGACTTAAAAGATACTCAGGTTGTAGCCCAGGTTATTCGCGGTGCTCGGCCTACACGACCTAGAACTGGAATGCAAGCTTATGTCTGGAACGTTGTCAGGAAATGTTGGAAATGGGATCCCCAATCAAGACCAAACGCTGAAGGCATTGTCGATGCTTTGTGTCACGGTGACACCTTAGCGTCTTTTCAACCACAACGAATGCCACCACCTCCACTTCCACTCCCTATAGGTATTTCTCCAAAGAAATCTCAACCCCATCTACATCCTTCAAGATCTCGCTCACCTCTGGGAAAAACCAAACTAGAATATAATCGTTTCGAGTTGGTCGATGGCGGGAACTTATCCGACACTCAATCTGTCGCTCTTTCAATATCTCCTCCTACAGCAGCTAGCTATGGTTCTTTCCAACTACTCTCTCATCATTCCAGTCGAAACCAATCACCTTCATCCAATTCTGGCGTTTTGTTCAGTTCACCTTCTACCAACTCTTTTTCACCTGGTGGTAGCAGTACTCATCGTCGTCGTCGACAACTCAAGAGTTCAGATTCACCTAATGGATCTTTGAGGTTTCGTTCCGATTCTGACTCTCCGCAACATAATGCTGCTGCTTTTTCGGACGCTTCGAGTTTTGATATGGTTTCTCCTCCTATCTCTCCCAAGGTTTCCTTTGATACAAACAAACCACTTCCTTCTCCCATTCCTGCACTATGAAGCTGTTGTCGTTGCTGTTGTTGTTGTTTTCAATGATCAGTTTGGACTTGTTTCATCTGTTTCATCTTTGGTTGGTTGGTTTTCATTGTGATTCATCATCTGATGCAAATCATTTCGTTTCGTTCCATTCGATATTTCTTTTCATCTTAGGTTCTTTTCATCTTTGGTCCGCGCGCTTCAAAATTTGGCCGTCTTACCATGTTCTTTCTCTCCTCTTCATCTTCATTTACCGTTTTCTGTCTTTCAACCCTTTCTACTGATCTTTTTTCTACAAATCACAGAACTATGCATCATTCACTATGTCTATCATCCTGGAAAACCATGGTTTCTTCTTTTTTGAATCATTTCTGTTCTCCTTTTTTTCTTTTCTCTTTTCGTTTCTTCTTCGTTTGTGCATGATTTTTGCAGTTGCATTTCTTTTACGACTTCACATCCAATCCCTTCGAAAGAACTATATTTTTCGATGAAGGGGATTAGGATACGGTTCATTCGACGACATTTTTACGAATACTTTAGTAGCGGACTGTTTTAGTGTTTATGATAGACCTTCAAGTAGAGGTGTAATGTGCAGAAGAAGAAAATAAAATGTTAATACTGTAGTAAAGCTTGCTTGAGAGCGATTGGCTAGGCATATACTGTAAATGAGAAAAGACGGAAAGACGGTTTGTCCGCGTCGACTCACACATGTCGGGATATCTTGCAACATACGAGCACGAATACCTCAGATCTTAGAGTTTACAATGATATAGAAATCCATTTCATAGGAAATGCCGATAAGTGATACAAACATGAGTGATATATGCCAATACATTAATGACCCAACAATCCAAGCCAAGCCAACGACGACCAACGACCAACGCATCCAAACACGACCCCTTCGTCTCGAAAGGTGAAGAGGAGGGAGGGGTAGACTTGATAACACAAATCTCCTCTACAACTTGTTAGGAGACTGTCTAGCTGCCAACTTCTTCTTCAACTTATCGTTGACAGTATCCATGTAAACATTGGTAGTGACCCAATGTTCCCTCTTCATATCCTTTCCATGAATAGCCAAAGCCAAATCCTTGGTCATAACACCATCCTCATCGATAACCTCAACGCAAGCAGCTTCCAAATCATTACAGAAGTCCTTCAAAGCGTCGTTTCCATCCAACTTGGCTCTGAAAAGAAGACCTCTTGTCCAAGCAAAGATTGAAGCAACAGGGTTCGTTGAGGTTTCGTTTCCTTTTTGGTATTCACGATAATGACGAGTAACTGTTCCGTGAGCAGCTTCAGCTTCGATAGTCTTGCCATCGGGAGTGAGAAGTTCCGATGTCATCATTCCCAGAGATCCGAAACCTTGAGCGAGGATGTCGGATTGAACATCTCCGTCGTAGTTTTTGCATGCCCAGATGAATCCACCGGAAGACTTGATGGATTGAGCGACCATGTCGTCGATGAGACGATGCTCGTAGTAGATACCGGCAGCCTCGAATTGTGACTTGTAGGTACTGCAATATATAGCATTGAGTTGACGCTAGATGAGAAAGTCTGAGAAAACGGATAACGTACGCCTCATACACCTCTTGGAAGATATCCTTGAAACGACCATCGTATTTCTTCAAGATGGTGTTCTTGGTGGACATGAACTACATACCAAAAACATATCATCAGAACATGTCTGCGATGCTAATTTCATGGAACTTACAAGAGGAAGCTTCTTTTGCAAAGCAAGCTTGAAGGAAGAGTGGGCGAATCCGTAAATGGACTAAACAAAACACGGCGATCAACTGGAAGTCCAAAGATATGAACTCAGCGAGTTTAACTTACGTCGTCAGTGTTGTACATGCTCATGGCAACACCCTTGCCCTTGAAATCGTAGACATCGAGAGCAGTGGGAGTAGAGCCATCATCGGGGGTATAGACCATCTGCAACTTTCCGGGTCCGGGAACGACGAAATCAGTTGAACGGTACTACAAAACATGAGTTCCATTAATTTCTGTCAGATTTCTTCGACATAATTTGGAAATTTACTCACTTGGTCACCGAAAGCATGACGACCAATGATAATAGGCTTAGTCCAACCAGGAACTGGCCTGGGGATGCTCTTCAAAACAATGGGTTCACGGAAAACAGTTCCTCCGAGGATGTTACGGATGGTACCGTTTGGTGATTTCCACATAGCCTTGAGCTTGAACTCCTCGACACGGGCTTCATCAGGGGTGATAGTAGCACACTTGATACCGACGTTGTATTTGAGAATAGCCTCGGAAGATTCGATGGTGACTTTGTCGTCAGTCTGATATCAACGGAAATATATGAACATGGAAAGTAAACAGGTATAGGAGAGGACTTACAGCATCACGGTGCTCTAAACCAAGATCGAAATACTTGATGTCGAGTTGAAGGTAGGGAAGGATCAGCTAGAGGAATGGTGTTCAGACAATGGCCGAAGTTAAAATGTTAAATAACAAGCTCACCTCCTCCCTGATCTTCTTCCAAATAATCCTAGTCATCTCATCGCCATCGAGCTCGACGACGGGGTTTTTGACAACAATCTTTTGGAATTCGGCTGGTTATTGGGACGCCACAATGTTATTCGATGCATTGAAGAGAAGAACCATAAACACTCACACATCCTTGAGAAACTGCTCGCGAAACCTCTGTGTAGAACGGATGCACGAAAGGCGGGTTGACGATTATATCTAAGGGAATGAGAGAGGAGAGCAGTGGTTCGTGGCCAAACTTGAAGCATCGCGAAATCTCGTATAATAAAAACTGCTCGCAATACGTTCGGGATTTCAACCGCGTGCGTCGGTATCGAAAAAACGATAGAATAAACCGAATAAGACCTAAGG
Source organism: Abortiporus biennis (assembly GCA_022606235.1). Lineage (NCBI taxonomy): Eukaryota > Fungi > Basidiomycota > Agaricomycetes > Polyporales > Podoscyphaceae > Abortiporus > Abortiporus biennis. The sequence goes on from JABYQP010000040.1 coordinate 322,607, forward strand.
CGGGCTTCCGTTCGGACTTGGTCGAGGGAAGGCTCGTAATCTAGTCGCAAGACGAAGTCCGGACTGCTACGATGATGACCAGATGGGGAGGAAGTAATCGATTGAAAGATGCAGCTCGCGGTGTGCTCTTATCGTCTGCCGAACTCGTTTCTTTTCTCTCTGACTCTTGCGTTGTCAGGGCATGTTCGGACGTCGGACGCACAACCGAGAAATGCGGGGGAATATTCATCAAGCGCCCCTTTAGCCGTCCATGCGGGGTAAGCACCTCCTGACTATCGCGCTTCTCATTGGCTGTACCGCATCAATTATGTAATCCGGGGCGCGAACGCTCGAAGCCACCTCGGGCGAGGATACAGCGAGCAGCAGGGAAATGACAAACTCTGCGACGTAAAAATGGGTCGACTATTGGTAGAATAACTGCGCTATAGTAGCAGGGTAGTCTTTTGCCAGTCCGATGGTTTACCTCGCATGCTTTTATCTGCTGATCTGAGAAAATAGCCTTATCCAGAACAAAAACCAACCTGGATAGAAGCTAGATGCGGGTCACAACGGAGACATATATGCGCGATTTCGAATAGGTGAACTGGAATAAAAATTCGGCAAAACCGCGCTAGGTCATCGGCATTGATTTGATCAACATCATCGATGTGACAGTTGCTGAGAAATGCGTTTCCTGATAAAAACAACTCGCGACGCTTCGTAGCCTCGTGTTTCTTGAACGCCTCTCTTTATAGGCGCCCATAACTTTATTGATTGTGCGACGACCGTGACACAGACGAGAGTTTCGCCACACCAATACACTGCGCCAAAATCAGCTGATTGATGGTTGGCACCGGCATGGGTACGACTGCAGATGTAGACCAAAATCATTGCGCCCAGTTTCTCAACCAATTCCAAGAAGTCGAGCGCATAGAGCGACATTCTGAAGCGCATATAGGGAGGAAAGTTGCTTGCCTTGGGGTATCAAGGTCCTCTGTTATCAAGCGTCGTTGTTGAGGTGTAGCTTCATCGAGACGTTGCTGATAAATTTCTGCATGGGTACGCTTTCGAAGTCTCTCACTTTTCTCTATCGTAGAGAAAGATGAGTGCGAGACGATCAAACGACGAGGTCAAGCGAATTCTCGGTGAAGAAAATGAGAGAATAAAGACAAGAGGGGCGAATGGGGGAAAAGGGAAACGTCAACGGGAAAGTGGACTTATATATGGAAGCTGCAATTCGTTGGGGTTTTCAAAAGAACGATGCGACACCAATTCAAGGTTTGGGAAGTGCGAGTAGTTTGTGTGACGTGATCACGTGCGGGGCTGTTTGGTAGCAATGAGATGCACGACCCCATGGCTTTTGGGGTACACTTTGTGAAGACTTTGAAGAGTGAAAAGAATGTGCACGTGCCAATCACCCTGAGCGAGATGAAACTACATTCTCATAGCAACGGAATCTCATCGAAAAAATGTTAGTCACAGATTATATTATAAGTTTGAGTACCTGGCTAAGAACTGCGGCCACCGTTGTGGTAGAGTGAGAAAGCTCACTCGTCGAATACTAATTTTTCCTTGTTTCTTATTTAGGTCACTAATCACACCAGAAGAAGTGGGTTAAAGAATCGAGCACCTTCAAGCTTCAAACATGACGACGAACTTTCACCTTCAACGACGACCTCAACTAACTTCAAGATGCCCTAACTTCTTAAGCACTCGCGACCGCAATTCCTCAAGACTCTGGAATCATCAAGAATGAATTATTCTACTGTCTTTGAAGGATCGGGCTCGGCGAATGGTTGAGGCACACGGTGTCTTCCTTTTTATTTCATTTTCGTATGTTTTTCCTTTATTTTTCTTTCACTTCATTTTTGTCAGGCTTGCCTTAGGTGAAAGTAGCTAAATGCACGCGGAAAGTAGAGGTCGAGAGTGCCGAGCACTGTACACACAACCTGGGACAGTTGTGGAGCTATGAGAGGAGCTCATCGTACTTTCGTCACACCAGTATTTCTCCCTCGAGAAATTGTCCGTAGCATGAGGCTACTGAAACCTTAGGTGAGTTACTCCTTTCAGTTTGTTTGGTGATGTCAATGGCACGGCAGTTTTGTTTTTCATTCTTTATCTCGGTTTATTTGATTTTATCTTTGTTTTTCATTGGCTACCCGAGAAGGAGGCGGCAGCATGAGCAATGCGTGCCGCAATTCCATTTGTACTTAGCCTGCCGTTTGCGGTAGTGAGCCCCCTATTCAACCATTTGACTCGGAAAGTCCACTGCGTGCTGAATCCCATCTAATGCGATGGTTATCGAAGTTTTATTGAAGTTTTATCTTAAGTTTTACACCAGTTTCTCTACCTCCCTCAAGATCTCCCTCCACAGCTCCTCCTTTTTTCCCCGACAACTCTACCAATACCTCAAGAAACGCTCTCGCCGCTAACGCGGGGTGTTATTTCTCACTCTACTCATACACTCACACATGCTCGGGTTCCGACCTCGAAACGGATCTACCAACGCGCGGCCAATTCTTCTACAAAGTGGTGACCACCGCAGGGGTTCAGGTTTTCCGGGAATCTTTGCACAACAGGGCTTTCGAGGTATCGTTTGCTCTTTCTATTTCTACTAATTACTATTTTCTAGATACTTTCTATGGGTTCTCTTGGAGCTACTCCCATGAACGTCGGTGGTAGTACTACAATGGTCGGAGGGGGAAGTTCTGGGACAACTGGAGCTGGAGTTCAGAGCCAACCTGGCAATGTCTCTATGCTCGCAGTTAGGTCTTCGATGCCACGGCCGAATTCTAAGGATGCACCTCAATTCAAAGGACAACACATTGAAGATTTTATCGAAGAAATCGAGGAGCTTGCACGCAACGCGAATGTCGCAGAGTCTCTCTTACCAAACTGGGCACTTCGTTACTCCACAGACAAGGTCAAATCGACGCTTCGTTACCTTCCTGCATTCAAGAGTGGCAAGGTTTGGGATGCAGCCAAGGAGACTCTCCGTGACCTTTATCAGTCAAAGGACACCAAGCGGCATTTCAATGAGAAGGATCTGCACTCGTTTTGCAAGAAATCGGGGGCTAGAGATCGTTTCAAGTTTCACGCCGAGGTCAACATACACGTTCGCAAGTTTACTCGAATCGCGTATGAACTTCTCGAATGGGGCATCATCACTCAGTCTAAACTCGACCACTCCTTTTACAAAAGTCTTCCTGAACTCATTCGCCGCCATGTTCGCAGCAAGCTTTCATCCACCAACATCAAATCTATCGATTCCATTAACATGCAGCTCAAATACGTTCAGGAATTCTATAGTGAGGAGGATATTGATGCGGATTCTGACAACGACAAGCACTTGGAGGTGAATTCGGATGATAAAGAGTCTTCGGGTGATTCCGACTCTGATTCTGATGATGAACCTACTAAGTCTTCATCCGAGAAGGAAACCAAGTCACGCCCAACTCCTGAAGGATCTTCAAGCGTACCTCCAGCACCCACATCGCCTGTTCCATGAGATCAAATCATGGAGCTCAGCGAGCAGCTGCAGCAGCTTGCTATAGTTGTTCAGGGCTTGCAGACCACTCCAGGCCAGGGTATGTCTTTGGTAGCTAAGGTGCAGGTGTGCTACATGTGCGATAAGGCTGGTGAGCATCCTGGAGGGTATGGAAGGTGTCCAGAGACGAGGAGGTTGATTGAGGAAGGATTGGTGATGTATAATCCTATGGGTAGGTTGGTTAGAGCAGATGGGACAGAGCTTCCCTTCTTGCGGCCAGGTGCTGGAGGTATTGCGTTGGCCTTAAGGGCAGAAAGACGTAATGGAAAAGGTAAAGGTCGCGAGGAACCACCACACATGGGCCAGAGTGCGAGCACGATGACATTGGGTCTCGTTTTGGGGTACAGTGGTCAGGATTTGCTCCATGGTGATGTCTACGCTATAGCGGCACCAGAGTTCGATGCATTCCCAGCTGCTCGTTCCTCGAAAAAGGACGTTCATTTTGACCCTATGTCAAAGAAGGAGGATGGTTCAGGTGCAGGTAATACTGGCATCAAGATCCGCGTTTCGGGCAAAGGTCAACCTCCTTCCATCACAGTTCATCACCCCGAGCTTTCAACAACTCCACCTACTCCTGTTTCTAGCAAAACTGTCCCCCAGCCTGTCATCGAAGAAATACGTTCACCGGGGATTCAGCAACAGCAAAGATCAGTCGTGAAGAAGGTTCCTAAGCCTACAGTGGTCGAAATCGAGGACACCAACAGGAAGGACCTTCCATCATCATGAGCGAAGACTCCAACATATTGTTTTACCTCCGATGTTCAAGAATCTATCAGCTTCGATGACATGCAATCCCGTATTCTCGACACGCCGGTTACTATTTCACTTCGAGAGCTCTTAGCGTTGTCACCAGAGTTCCAAAAGAGGCTGACCACCATGACGAAGACTTGGTGCGAGTATCTTTCGGATGCTTATTCAGTTTCCTTTGGCGAGGTTGAGGAGGAAGAAGAGGAGGTAAAGGAAGTCTACCATATCACATTGAGGTCATTTTTGGAGCTTAGGCAGGGAGAGGATTTGGATGAGGTTTTGGAACAGTATGTATATGCAGTCATGATTTCAAGACCCCTTCCCTTTTTCGCGATGACTACGGGATGACTCGAGGCTACAATTGGCCCCCACACCTTCTCCTGCATGATTGATACTGGCTCTGAGTTGAATGTCATATTGGGGACCGCATTTGATCTACTCTCATCTCCCCTTGACATGGATGGATCTCGTTGGTCACTCCGTGGTATCAGCGGGAACCGGTCACCATTCAAGGTTGTGCTCGCGATGTTCCTTTCGAGATCAGTGGATACAAGTTTCCTCATCACTTCTTCGTCGCGCAACCTGGGGCAAGTATTGGCAAGCAAGATGTTATCTTTGGGCAGCCGTGGCTTCAGTGGTTCTCAGCATCCATCAACTACAGTCGAAACAGTGGCAACATGACCATTACTGTTAGGCCTTTAGGTGATGAACTGGGTCCTTCGATCACGCAGAAACTTGTTCATCCAGATCATCATTGAAACATGGATCGTCTGGTGATGGACAAGGGTTTTTGAAGCAAGGTACAGTGCAGCACTCAGAAAGAATGTCGACTGTGTCTGCTGCGATGTTGGGACATTCTCTATATACTCTACTAGGCGATAAGTCTTTCTCCTCACTCTCTGACTCTAATAATTTTTCTTCTCTCTTACCCCCTTCCGAATTTGACTCTATTCTTCAAAATGTCTCTTTTATTCTTCCTTCTAATATTTCCCCTTCTTCACTTTCATCGCCGTGGGTTAAACGAGCATTAGCTGATGACGCTTCACATGCTTCGGCAGTACGCAAGTACAAACCTGTGGCGAGAAAAGTTCATCCTGTTCCTACCTATATGCCTAATCCTTCAGCTCAGGTTTTTAAGCCTATTCCAAATCCTAATTTCAATCCTTTACCTTTTCATCCCCCTCCTTTATCCTCTTTCATTCCCTCAGAATGTTTAACTCTTCCTCGGCTAACTCAGATTCTTTCTACAATACCTGACAGTTTCCTTCGTCCTGCCGAAATTGACCTTTTAGTTCATGTTTTAGATCTTCACCAGAAGGCCCTTGCTTTTACAGATGCCGAATGTGGGACTTTTTCCCCCGAATACTTCCCTGACTATGAGATGCCAGTTATCGAACACATTCCCTGGTAACTTCCTCCTATCAAGGTACCAAGGCATTGGAGCGAGTTCTGTATGACTTACTTATGGAGTAATGCAATGCTGGCAAGTACGAACCATCCATGTCCTCCTACCGATCCAACATCTTTCTCGTCGAGAAGAAGGCCAACAAATACCGAATCGTCCATGACTTACAACTACTCAATGCTATCAGCATACGAGACTCAGTCTTACCCCCCAATGTAAATGACTTCGCTGAGGGCTATCTTGGTTTTGCCATCTACATGATTGCTGATCTTCTTGCCGGCTATGATGGTCAACTCATTGCTATCAGTTCTCGGGATCTTACCACGTTTGGTTCTCTCATTGGTGCTCAGCATCTTACTTCTCTTCCTATGGGGTACTGCAATACTGTTCAGGAGTTTCAGCGATGTGTCAATCACATTCTTCGAGATGAGATGCCAGACTATGCGGGTGCCTTTATTGATGATGTTGGGATCAAGGGCCCTCGTTCACGGTACAACGACGAGCCTATTGTTCCAGGTTCACCTGTTTGTCGATTCGTTTACGAGTTTTTGACAACCGTGAATCATGTTTTTGGTCATTTCGAGATTGCAGGGATCACAGCGTCGGGACACAAGCTGGTGGCTGCTACCCCCGAGCTTCACATTGTTGGTTCTGTGGTTTCATTAGAGGGTTGGAAGTTGGCTCATGGAACAGTTAACAAGGTTTTGAAATGGACATCTTGTGCTAACGTTTCTGAAGTTCACAGTTTCTTAGGTATCGCTGGAGTCGCTCGTCGGTGGATCAAAGGCTTTGCTATCATCGTTCGACCACTCACAGCTCTTACTCGAAAGGACATTCCCTTTGTCTGGACCCAGGAAGCTCAGGATGCAATGGATCTTATCAAAATTAGGGTCACTTCTCCCCCAGTTCTTCGACCTATTGACTACGAGACTGCTCGACTTATCTCACCTCTTCTCACTCGTTCATCAGATCATGGCCTAGTTATTCTCGGTGTTGACTCATCGAAGTATGGTTCGGGTTGGATTTTGTCTCAGATGTTTGAGATTGAAAAGCACCCAGCGCTTTTTGGGTCTTGTACCTTTAATCATATGGAGGCAGCTTACTTACAGCCCAAGTTGGAGCTTTATGGCACGTTTCAAGCTGTCAAAGAGCTGCGACATCAAATTTGGGGTATTCATTTCCGTTTGGATGTTGATGCTAAGTTTCTCAAACAGATGATCAAAACTCCTGACCTTCCAAATGCGCAGCTCACATGCTGGGTCACCTACCTTCAGCTTTTTGATTTCACTATTAATCATATTCCAGCTACTCAACACACTCCTGTTGATTCCCTCTCACGACGACGTCCTTCCTCTGACAATTCTGAAGAGGAGGATGCCGAACAATATTTGGATAAGTTTTTTGGTCATCTTTCATACCGAGAACAATTTTCTCTTTTATCACATCAGCTTACCCTTCAACATTCATTATCACAAGCTCCCTTCTTTGATTTCCTTCCATTTTCTCCTTCAGTTCATGTTTCTACCCTCGGAATTTCTCCCTTTGGCTCTGTTGGTCTTACCAGTCTCTATGATAGTGGCAGCTGTGAGATCGACGGGGCTAATTATTCAAATTTCTTCACTCATTCTCTTTCTCAAACAGACGGACAGTTTTTTGTTGGCAATGATTTCATGTGTCGAAATGTTGCAGTGGAGACAGTGCAGAAGTATGAGTTTAGTGGCGAAATGGTGGAGTGTTTGGTGACAGAGTATTGGTATGTGTATGAAGTTTCACCTTCTGACAGTTTCAAGTTTCAGCTTGCAGCTTATGATTCATGTACAACAACAAGGGCTTTGTATCCAGATTCGAGTACGAGGACTGTCAACCATGGTCATCGGTTTGGCAAGCGAGACGAGGAGTCAGTGGAGCAGTGGGAGGAGGTGAAGAACTATCTCAAGGATAGAGTTATACCCTCACATTGTGCTAATTTGGCACAAAAGAAGAAGTTTCTCTCATTTTGCTCTCGTTTTATTTTTTCAGATAGTCATCTTTGGCTTGTCAAGAGTGGAAAGATGCCTCGCCTTGTTATTACTGACAAAACTCGCCGTTCTTTTATTATTGCAGAAGCTCACAATCAGTGTGGTCATCGAGGTCATGATGCCACTTATCTCCGACTCTCTGAACATTACTACTGGCCAAATCTTTACGATGAAGTCTCTCAGTTTGTCCAGTCTTGCAATGCTTGTCAATTCCGTTCGAAATCACATCCAGTTATGACGTACAGTCCCTCATTCACTACAGCCATGCTTAGAAAGTTCCATCTCGACACCATCTTCTTACCGAAAGGTCGAAAGGGTATGCGGTATATTCTTAAGGCTATTGAACCTTCAATCGGATGGCCAGAGGCTCGCGCTGCGAAGAAAAACATGTCAAAAGCATGGGCAAAGTTTATTTATCAAGACATCATTTGTCGTTTCTCTTGCATTCCAGTTTTCATCTGTGACAATGGGTCCAAGTTCAAGGGAGCCGTTCGAAGGATCTTCGAGAAGTATGGAATCATTTGTATTTTGGTTGCACCTTACCATCCTCAGGCCAATGGCATCACCGAACGATCACACCAGACACTCATGAGTGCGCTACTGAAGGCTTGCGGGACTCATCCCGAGGACTGGCCATTGTATTTACATGGTGGATTACATTCTATGCGAACGACAACCTTTTGGATGACTGGCTACACTCCCTACTATCTCCTTTATGGCCAAAATCCAGTTTTCGGCTTCGACATTGCAGATCGAACATGGGCAGTGCTGGATTGGGCTTCGGTGAAGGACACGGATGACTTGCTGGCATTGAGGATAAAGCAGATTACCCAAAGGGAGGAGGACATTGGGAAGGCATTCGAAAAGTTGAACAAGGAATGGGTGAAGTCTATCGTAGATCACGAGAGGAAGTACGGGTTGCAAATCGTATCAGAATTGTTGCCAGTAGGGACATTGGTATTGGTGCATCAAACCTGGTTGGACAACCAGCATGGAAATAAGGGAGTATTGAGATGGGCAGGACCGTACATCGTAAAGAGAGTGGTGGATAGGTTTTACCACCTAATGGAGCTAGATGGGACTGAGATGAAAGGAGCCTTTGCGGCAGATTGTGTTAAACGATTTCATTATCGTTTTGGACACCAGAGTATGACGGACTTACCAGGACACAAAGCCCTACTCCAGCCTTCGGCGGCGGATTCAACCACTCCCAAGAACTTGAATTTCCTTTCTTCAATTCCTTCAGAGTCATTTTCCATTTTTTCTTCTATTGTTGATGGCTCGCGTTGCCTCACGTTGGGGGAAATCGACGACGAGAGGACCCTGCTGGATGGCCAAACAATCGCCGAGACCAATCTTTGACAGCTTGCGGAACTTGCCTCTTCTCTTCAGCCTTGGTGGTGATTTGTTCTTGGAGTTGTGGTGTTTCTTTCTTCATTCCTTTTGGTTCTGCCTTTCTTCCATTCTTCTTGTGGTTGTCGATGCTGAGGACAGCATTGAACTGTCCCCCACTTGTGGTAGAGTGAGAAAGCTCACTCATCGAATACTAATTTTTCCTTGTTTCTTATTTAGGTCACTAATCACACCAGAAGAAGCGGGTTGAAGAATCGAGCACCTTCAAGCTTCAAACGCGACGACGAACTTTCACCTTCGACGACGACCTCAACTAACTTCAAGATGCCCTAACTTCTTAAGCACTCGTGACCGCAATTCCTCAAGACTCCGGAATCATCAAGAATGAATTATTCTACTGTCTTCGAAGGATCGGGCTCGGCGGATGGTTGAGGCACACGGGGTCTTCCTTTTTATTTCATTTTCATATGTTTTTCCTTTATTTTTCTTTCACTTCATTTTTGTCAGGCTTGCCTTGGGTGAAAGTAGCTAAATGCACGCGGAAAGTAGAGGTCGAGAGTGCCGAGCACTGTACATACAACCTGGGGCAGTTGTGGAGCTATGAGGGGAGCTCATCATACTTTCGTCACGCCAGTATTTCTCCCTCGAGAAATTGTCCGTAGCATGAGGCTACTGAAACCTTAGGTGAGTTACTCCTTTCAGTTTGTTTGGTGATGTCAATGGCGCGGCAGTTTTGTTTTTCATTCTTTATCTCGGTTTATTTGATTTTATCTTTGTTTTTCATTGGCTACCCGAGAAGGAGGCGGCAGCATGAGCAACGCGTGCCACAATTCTGTTTGTACTTAGCCCACCGTTTGCGGTAGTGAGCTCCCTATTCAACCATTTGACTCGGAAAGTCCACTGCGTGCTGAATCCCGTCTAACGCGATGGTTATCGAAGTTTTATTGAAGTTTTATCTTAAGTTTTACACCAGTTTCTCTACCTCCCTCAAGATCTCCCTCCACAGCTCCTCCTTTTTTCCCCGACAACTCTACCAATACCTCAAGAAACGCTCTCGCCGCTAACGCGGGGTGTTATTTCTCACTCTACTCATACACTCACACACGCTCGGGTTCCGACCTTGAAACGGATCTACCAACGCGTGGCCTATTCTTCTACACCGTATTCGATTGGTCCGTATTTAGCAAGTATGTTCGTACTTCTACCAAGCAGCTTGTCATGAGCTACTCATCTAGGTTCTGTAAATTTTATCTTCTTCCGTTTTTACCTCGTTATATTAGCTACTCTATTTGTGTTTAACTAGGTACATAGGTGAATATAAAATCCCCGGGACTTGGACGCCTCTTCGTCAAGTTTCCCGTCGTATATCTTACAATAACTCTCCCATTGTTTCTCGTTAACTTCTCTTCTTGTGTGCTAATTACAGATTTATACACATCTCTCCCAGCCTTATCCCTAGTGTTACGATCATAACAACATAGACAGCTTCTCAACGCACCTTTTTAAGAGTCCAGCTCCAAGAGTATGTCAACAATCAACGTTCGATCACTATCCATGTTGTTAGTTCAAGATACGTGGCTCTTGGAGTCGGTGGGAAAATGTATGAGCATCTTACAGAGCTTTCAGGCTGGTAATGTGGTGATGGGTGAGTTCCATCGTTTTTGCTCATGGAATGCTTCTTTTTTTTATCATAATAATGCTCCATTTCAGTTTAGCCTCATGGCGGCTCGAGATATCCTCATACCACTCTTCTCTGGCTCCAACCCAAAGTTGAGAAGATCCAACATCACCCGATGACGCATATCCAGTTACCCTCACTCTTTCGAATCTCACTGACTTGTTCTAGATGAGCCTGAGTCCTTATCAACGTGGGTCTGGTTCGGCTTTGATGAGGTACTGGAGATGGCTCTCAGTGTCGTGCAGGAAAAGTGTCAGCTTGTAAGTTGACATCTTCACGTCGGTCAATGGATTTCATGATAAACAGCGCTGACGGGGTATTTTTTTTTTTGATATAGATCTGACTCTACTACCCTTTCTGTCTGCAGGACATCAATCCTGGGTACTTCCTCAAGCTCAGTAACTCGACGTTAGCAGGGCGAGCATTGAGACGTTCGGTATCCTGGTGTTTCGAGGGTGCTCCAACATTGCTCTGCTCTACGACTCTTATATTCAAATGCTACAGATCCATCCAATTCATACCATTCGATGCTGAACTGTACCCCACTGCAAATCCATCATACTACCTGCACAGTGCGCTCTGTATCCTTGGATTCATTGGATGCAAAACCCTTCCAGATACTGCTACTTTTTCCATTTCCTGTCAACCAGATGCGAATTTATCAATGCATGAGATTAACATCCGATCGCGGTGTGGATACTGGTTCATTATAGGTTGTCGGTGTATATCCTTTCTAGATGCTTAACATGTCGCTTTTACTTTCAGTAGTGGAAGGGCCACTCTTCTTAGTGTGAAAAGAAGGTTTGTCGCAGATATTGTTCTTTTAATGCAGCGTCGGTTCGGCGTTGCGATCAATGAGACCCACTGATGTCATATTTATGCCTGTGGTTTGAGTGCAATGCAGTGTTTGGTCCAGTGCATTGTCAAACAGCGTCACAAGTGAATACTGGGTTGTAATATGTGTATTTGTATGACAGGATTTCAGAGTCGGACACGTACTACAGCCATCTCGATTGGATAGTATGATAAATAAGAAATGAACATTGAGAAGTGTAAATCACAACAACACCAGTCAGAAAACTTATTTGCGAGTGCACAAATACCCAAAACGATCAACTAACACCCCTTTGGACTTTAATTTCAGAAGGGACCGCGAGTATTTTTTCAGGATTTCGATCTGGACATGATCATGAAGTTGTGCAAGAGTATCGTCGAGTAGCACATTGCAAGCCTGTTGGTTCGATTTGATTGGTAGACACTCTATTTGAATGCATGAAAGGGAGGAGGAAAGGCTGCTTCTTGAAACAACACGGCAGAATGCACGGACGAGAGGTGGATGGTACAAAGCGGCGATGTTGAGAGTTTGAAGGGCTGGCAGTACGTCGGCGCTGAATGAAAGATCTGCATGAAATCATGTATGAATGTAAAGAGTGAGTGAGATGGGTGGTTGACTTACTTTCATTCATTTTATCCTCGCGCATGTTCCATTGAAGATTTAGATGCCGAAGATATCGACCGAACGATGAAAGCATTTTTGGAAGATCAGTTGCATAGATTGAAAGTGAATCGAGGCTATTCTGGGTTAGACTCCACGACAACCATTGGGGAATGGCAAGAGGCACGTCATTGGTGAGAACAGATAGCGACGAAAGAGACGGTTGCTTCTTCTGTGCGAGTTTTGGGGGAAGAAGGACGTGGGAGGAACGAATTCTGACGCCACGCATCATCAGATCGATGACGTAGGGGAAAAAGCTGTCCATTAGCCTTCGAATATCGAGTACAGACCCAAAGCTGCAAGAGAATACTTCAAGTCTTGTGACCAAATGGAAGGGACGACCAAAATTGGCGCTGGCGAGTGAAGGATGTAGCGGAGAGTGCATGGCGGCTATGTGGACTGTTTGAAGATTCGGAAGGAGAGGTGGGCCACGCAGGAAGAATTCAGTGCATGTCTCGGTGTGACGGAGAGTAAGTTTCGTTGTGAGTGGTTGGAGATGCGGAAATTGTGCAATGCTGTTGAAGAAGGACTTGATCTCCCCTTGTGTTTTGAATGCGATGCAAGCATAGAGGCAATTACGGCTCCAACGAAGAAATTCGTGGCATGTGAGACAGCATCTTACCAGTGTCCTCACCTTACACTAGCGATATAAATCCTCAACATTGTTTATTACCAATTTCCACAGTTCCCGTTGATGAGCGTTGAGTATGGAAACACGCTAGACTACCGGATAAGGCAAGCACACCACCAGACCGGAACACGAGGCTACCGATCGCAAACGCAAATTCAAAAGCAAGAATATGTTTTTCGTCAAATACCGGACGATTTCCACAGGGATTTTGACTCGTTTTCGTTGGGATTCATCAGCCACTTGTCGGGCCAAGCAGTTCGGGGATTTTCTTACTCATTTCCCTTAGATTTTATTCACTGTTCACTCTGGTGAACAAGTTTCCTTTCAAAAGTATTTCATTTATTTTCATTCCTTTTCATTTCCTTTTCTTCCGACTTCATTAGTATTCGTATTCTCTGGCTGCGCAGAACATTTCCAAAATTTTACGGACTCACGAGACCCAGGTTTTAGAATAGTATAAAAAGCCTGTACCTTTACCGTAGAAAATCCCAGACTAGTTCTCCCCCAGTTTCGAGTATTGCGCACCGAGTCCAAGATCAAGTCTACCAAGCATATTATCAAGTCTTCCAACCAGTAACCGTGTCCTTCCAATCCCTAGTGCTCTTGCTATAGAACATTACAGCTTTCTTCACTTCGTTCTTAGTCACTTAGTCATCATTCCCCCTTTGGGAAAGACTCGGCGTTTTCCTACTCAACACTCACGGTTGACTTCCTGTCACCGTTCCTCAGTTACAACTCATCTTCTTTGTTTCTCTATCATAAGTGAGTATTCTATCCTCGTCTTGAGGCTAACCAAAGTTCTTTTTATTATAGATCTACTTTACTTTCTACACAGGGAATCAAGAGGCTCCTCGCACCCCTTTTGGCTCGAAACACCTCACCCAAGTGGTAGTTTAGGTGTTTTCCTCCGAGTCAGCACGTCATTTGGAGCCCACCGTGAGGGGTTCTTTTGACACTGCCTTTGTAGAAGGTTTCTTACCATGGCTGATCAACCGGAACTCTTCCGGCTTAGACCTGTTACTGCAGAAGACTGGAATCCTCGGGAAGGTCCTGAAAACAATTCATCAAGTCCCACAGACTCGTCGTCACAATCCCCCACTTACACATATTCAGAGCCCCCTTTCATACCATCCATTCCATCCATTCGACCTCATTCACCAGCTCAACACCTCCATCTTTCACCCAGAACTCAAGACCTTTCTCTTGAAGTTTGGGCCTATCAAGTCAACCCCGGTACTCCTTCACCCACTTCCTCATGTACTCAGTCCACTGATGCATCTACACTTTACCCTCATGACTCTGTCACACTCTCAGGAGTTCCAGCAACAGTGGAAGACACTCCGGCCAACCTGTTATTAATTCCTCTTCCTCTATCTCCTATTCTTACACCAGCAATCATCTCAACAACTCGTAATCCACCTCCTCATATCTCAAATCTTACCATGGCTACACCATCATCTATGCCCTCTCGAGAATCACGCGATGCTCCATCTTTCAAACCAGAAGACCTGCTCACCCTCGGATGTTACTTTGAAGACCTCGAGCAACTGTTTATCAAGCATGCAGTGACGGGAGCAGCAGATAAAATTTGCTACGCTCGTCACTATGCACCGGTTAAGGGCTCTGAAATTTGGGGATTAGTTCCTGAACTTGAGAAGCCCGAAGCCCAATGCACCTACGAGGAATTCAAGAAAGAAGTCAATGCACTTTACCCGGGTGGTTCAGGCAAGCGAAAATACATGATCGCAAATCTGGATCATCTTACTGGCGAGTATTCTAGGGTAGGAATTCACACAGCTTCAGAGCTAGTGGACTTCTATAGGAACTTCATACTTATAACAAAGTTCCTTATCCAAAAATCCCATCTCTCAACTACCGAACAAGCAAGAGCATTCGAACGCGGTCTTGGTGTTGATTTATTGGCCAAAGTCTGCTCTCGTCTATCCATCATTCTTCCTAATCATCATCCAGACGACCCCTACTCTCTCAAAGAACTACATGATGCCTCAACCTTCCTTCTTTCAGGTACTACCAGTTCTTTCTTCACTCTCTCAACCCCTTCTGTCGACGCCTCTTCTCCCGGTGAACCTACCATCAAACAAGAACAACTATCATCTATTATTGAGACGATAACCAAGTCTTTCACCCAGATGCTAACCCCAACACTCACTGCACTTCAAAATCAAGCTCAACACGCTGCCGGATCTTCCCAAGCATCCGGAATAAACCGTCCGAATGGTTGTCTATATTGTGGACAGTTTGGACACTCGATCACAAGATGTGTACAAGTAGAGGAAGATATTAGAGCAGGGAAATGTAGGAGAGCTGAAGATGGGAAGGTCATCCTTCCAAATGGGAGTTTTGTTCCTAGAATTATCCCTGGCAACACTATGTGTGAATGTATTCATGAATAGCACCGTCAAAACCCAAACAAACTCACTGCAGACGTCTCTCATCCCTCCACACTCATGCTAGCAGTCTCTCCATCTTCGACATCGATGTTTTCAGTTGCCACCATCGATAGGATCTCAGCCCTGAAGGTGGAACTTCAGCAACTCGAATCTACACTACAAGTTCGACGATCAGCATGCCTGCAAGGCAATCCATCCGAAACTAAGGACAACTCTTCCACCTCTACTCAACCTTCAGTCGTTACTGCTCCTCCTACATCGTCTCCAGTCTCAGAACCCATCCCTTCAGTCCAGGTTACTCCACCACCCCTCACATCTCCCTCTAAGCCTACTACAACTCCTATCGAAGATGACGCACCAATCCATCCATATAGAAACCTCAAAGACGCCTCCTACGCGATTTCTCGAGAACAAAACTATGATGCACCACCTCCGAAGCCTCCCAACCACGCCCAGGACTCATTCCAATGTCCACAAGCTCTGATCCAGGATCCAAAATTTGCGGAGGACGTTTACAATCGTGCAATGAAGGGAACAATTACAATTACTCAAGAGGAACTTCTCTCCATGGCTCTGGAGATCTGAACGAAGATTAGGGAAGCTGTTACATCCAAACGAACTCCCGGAGCTCCGGTAGTCTCAGCCTCTATGGAAGAAGTCCCTGACGATAAAGAAACCACTTGTTCTACCCCCCTTCATTCAGTCTCTGTCAATACCATATCAAACAATTGTATTTCTTCACCCTCGGAACTCGTTAGCAGTGGAAAACCAACCCCACCAGGAGTTATCATTATCCCAGACCCGTATGAGCTGTATCTTCAATGTTTACCTCTGGAAAGCGTCCCTGAGGTTCTAGTCACAGCAAAAGACTCTCACTCACTTCGCTCAATCTTAGGGATGGTCGATAACAAGAAACAAGTAGAAGCTATTGTCGATCCGGGCTCTCAGATTATTGCAATGTCTGAGGAAGTCTGCAATGCCTTAGCCATCCCCTACGACCCCACAGTCACTATCAACATGCAGTCTGCGAATGGTACAGTTGACCGTTCACTTGGTCTTGCTCGAAATGTCCCTTTCCAGGTCGCCGATATCACTCTTTATCTTCAAATGCATGTTATCCGGAATGCTGCCTACGACATTCTCTTAGGACGACCTTTCGACGTTATAACGGAGTCTATCGTCAAGAACTTCCAAAACAAAGATCAAGTCATTACCATCCGTTGTCCGAACTCCGAACGACGTGCCTCGGTACCTACAATACCCCACGGAAATCCTCGTTTTAGTGGGATGAATTTTCGTTAATCTACTACAAGACCAAGATGAAGTTGGAGTTATTTTTGAGTATTCCCCTTTTAATGATGCTTCTCCCCTTTCTATATCTTCATTCTCTGTTCTACAATCTTCTAATCCACCTTCTACTTCATCACAAAAGTACTCATCCTTATTTCTTTCTGCTAAAACTTTTACTTCCACCTTAAATTTTAAAACCTCAACTCCCCACCCTCAGGACTCTTTTTTTAGCTATAAAACTTTCGAGTTCATTAACAACCCAACCTTAGATTCATTTCATTTACATTATCCCCCTCGTTTAAATTCATTACATTCTTCTTTTTCTATTTCTACCCTTTCTCTAGATGTCAAACCCACAGAAATGATACCAGTTTTCATTTCCTCCAAGAAAAAGTACAAGCTGGTTGCGAATAAGGTCAAGCCCATCCTCACGACCCTACCCAAGAAATTTTGCATCCAGCGAAACATTCTCGGTGATCCTCTAGCCTCCCTCTCTACCTTACCAACTAATCCACCTCCCTTCATCCCGACCAGTTGTTACATGCAAGAGTGTCATGACAACCTTCAAGCAGCCCATTCAGGAGATTTCTTTTTCTTATGGCCTGAGGAACAAAGACTTATGGATTACTTCATGAGTATTCACCAAGATGGCTTTGCTTGGATAGACTCCGAGCGAGGATGCTTCAAGCCTGAATTCTTCCCTCCAGTCGAATTCCCTATTGTACAGCACATGCCTTGGGTCCTCAAGAACATGCCAATACCTCCAGGTATCTATGATGAAGTCTGCTGGATCATCAAGAAGAAAATTGATGCCGGTGTTTACGAACTATCGAATTCTTCTTACCGATCTCGCTGGTTCTGTGTTCTCAAGAAAGATGGCAAGTCTTTATGCATCGTTCATTCCCTAGAACCTCTCAATGTAGTTACCATCCAACACTCCGGAGTTCCACCATTTCCAGAACACCTAGCTGAGCAGTTCGGAGGTCGAGCATGTGGAGCCATGCTGGATCTCTTTATTGGATACGACGAATGAGAAATTACTAAGCCTTCTCATGATTTAACTACTTTCCAGACCCCTTATGGAGCCCTTCATCTCATTACCCTTCCGATGGGATGGACAAACTCAGTTCCCATCTTTCATGAAGATGTCACTTACATTCTTCAAGCAGAAATCCCCCATGTTACTATCCCTTACATCGATGATGTTCCAGTCAAAGGGCCTACTTCACAATACATTCTGCCTGATAGTTCATATGAAACAATTCCCCAAAACCCAGGCATTCGATGCTTCATTTGGGAGCACTTCCAGAACCTCAATTGAATCGTTCAACACATGAAGTACACAGGAGGCACCTTTTCAGGACTTAAGCTCATCCTTTGTGGTCTGGAAATCACCGTTCTTGGCCATCGCTGTACCTACAATGGTAGAGAACCATCTGAGACATGAGTAGCAGTCATTCGGAACTGGGGACCCTGCAAGGACCTTTCAGAAGTTCGTGCGTTCCTTGGAACTGTTGGTATACTTAGGATTTTTATTAGGAACTTTGCACACCGAGCCCATCACCTTGTAAGGCTCACTCGCAAGGATGTCCCTTTCGAATTTGGTCCAGATCAACTGGCAGCTCAAGAAGATCTTAAGCAAGCTGTTCTTTCTTCTCCCGCCCTTCGAGCTCTCGATTACAAGTCTCCAGCACCAATCATCCTTGCAGTAGACACCTCCTACATTGCTGTTGGCTTCTACCTCTGCCAATGTGATGCTTCCAATCCCAAAGTTCGCTTTTATAACCGTTTTGGATCTATAACACTCAATGAACGTGAATTCCAGTTCTCACAACCCAAACTCGAAATCTATGGTCTTTTCTGAACACTGAGAGCACTCTGACTCCATCTTATAGGTATCCGAAACTTGGTAGTCGAAGTAGATGCTCGTTATATCAAGGGCATGCTCAAGAATCCCAATATTGTACCCTCAGCAGCTATCAATCATTGGATTGTAGCAATCCTCACCTTCCACTTCACCCTTGTCCATGTTCCCAGTACTCATCATGGTCCAGATGGTCTCTCTCATCGTCCACATCAACCTGGAGACTCTATCAACTACAGTAGTGACTCAGACGAATTTAACGATTGGATCAACCACTTACATGGTTTCTATCATTTCATTAATCCTCCTCCTCATTCTCGAACCATACCTCTAACATTTACCTTCATCAAGTGGATCACCGAACTTCCGGTAACCTCTCCGCTCAATTACTCGCAAGTTCCTCGTTCATCTCAAGCCTCCAAGCTCGATTCTCAACTCCCTTCCATTCTCCAATGGCACAACACTCTTCAACATCCATCGGACCTCTCAAATGAAGAATACAAATGATTTATCAAGATCAGCCTTCAGTTTTTCATTGATGACAACAAGCTTTGGCGCAAAAACTCACACGGACTTCACAAACTTGTTGTTATACCTGAAGATCATCTCCACATTCTCAAGTCTTGTCACGATGACAATGGCCATCGAGGGACATTTGCAGCAAAATCCTTGGTCTCCGAACACTTCTGGTGGCCTGGATTGGCTGAAGACATCTCTTGGTACATCCGCTCTTGCCACCTTTGTCAAATCCAAAAAACAAACAAAGTTCACATTCCTCCTACTGTCTCTATTCCCCCTCCACCCTTCTTCAAGGTTCACATTGACACCATGCATCTTTCTCGTTCAAATGGCTATCGTTACATCATCCAAGCTCGTTGCACCCTCACACATTACCCCGAGTTCTGGATGCTCCGTGCAGAGAACTCCATCTCACTCTCCAAGTTCTTATATGAAGACTTGATCACTCATTGGGGGTCACTCATCGAAATTGTCACAGATAATGGATCTCCATTTATCAAGGCGATGGATATTCTCTACAAGAAGTTTCACATTAATCACGTCCGCATCTCAGGTTACAACTCTCATGCTAATGGAATCGTAGAACACTCTCACTTCGATTTCCGGGAAGCCCTGTTCAAAGCTGCTCAAGGAGATGAGTCCAAGTGGTCTCAAGTCGCCTACTCTGTTGTTTTTGCAGAACGAATCACTACACGATGCCGTATAAGTTGCTCACCCTATTTTGCAATCACCTCATCCCATCCCCTCATTCCCTTAGATATTTCCGAAGCAACCTACCTTCAACCTCCTCCTACCTCCCTCATTTCATCCACAGATCTCATCGCACGCAGAGCGGAGGCTCTTCAGAAGCGTCCAGAGCAAGTAGCAGCCTTACATGACAAGGTTCTTCAAGCACGACTTGATGCAGCCATTCGTTTTGAAAAGGATCATGCTCACACTATTCGAAACTTCAATTTCAAACACGGAGATTTAATCCTTTTATGACACACACAGATCGAGAAGACTCTCAACCGGAAGATGCATCCTCATTACTTAGGACCTCTAGTGGTACTAGCACGCAACCGTGGAGGTGCCTACATCATCTGCGAACTCGACGGGACTGTTCTTCATCGTCCAGTCGCTGCCTATCGCGTCATCCCATACTTTGCTCGACAGTCAATTCCTTTACCTCAAGATGCACTAGATATTCCCTACGAACATCTTCAAGAACTCATGTCGACCTCTGGAACCTACGAGAATGATGACGACTCATCCCCACCTCCCGAAGATCAGCAAGAAGTCAAAGAAGATTTAGAATATGGAGAGGAAGACTCACCTTAGACCCATCCCTCCCACCCTTCCTTTTTTTTTCTACATCTTGTTCACCCCATCTCCAGAGCTTTTGCTCCCTCCGTCACTAGTCCTTATTTTTCTTCAAGAGGTTTTACAGGCCATGATGATCTACTGAGCCTTTTCCTCTATTCTTCTCAAAATTTTGTCCCATTTTTTGTCGCGTTCTTCGTTTACTCACATTTTCATTCTATCTATCCTGGTATTTAGATTACAGTAGGAAGGAACATTACCCTCCTACCAAAAATTCACCCACTACTCCCAACTCAGTCATTATTTTTCGGTTCTATATTTCCTCCTTTATCTACCACTCAGCTCAGTTTTCGTCTCTTAAAAGTTCTTTCCTTCACATTCGTCTTCTTCCCAACCCGTAATCATTGCCCTTATAATTCCTTTATACATTGTTTATATTTCCTCTCCTCCCCTGCCCTTTCCAACATCACCGAGTTCTGGAAATCCAAGTTTTTTCCTTTTTGCCAACTTCAGAAACCACAAAAACCTGTTCACACATCACCCGGGTCTTCGTCCTCACCTCTCAAAACTTCACTACTCATCCTCACTAATTCCTACCATCACCCGCCACATGTCCCACTGTCCCTCATTTGCACCAACCACTCTCCAGTCAAAGACATCCAAGTCTCAAGGACGTCATTCGCTGCTACTGGTTGACGGTACCACCGGACTGAACACCCTCAAGGCGACACCATCCTCATGTCACTCAATTCCTCACACCACTTCCTACATATCAGACTCATTTCCCACACTCAAACCTGGTCATCGTCACATTTCCAAACCTCTCTTCCTCGTACTCGATGAGCGCATCTTGACTTGGGTCTGGCTTGACTTTGAAGAGGTACCGACGATGGCGGGTTGAAGTCTTAGGGATGTTGTAGGCCGCATCGATTCATGCTCGAATTACAGGTTAGTAATGAGTCCCCATATCAACATGAGTAGAAACTGACAATACGTTTGCAGATCTGTTTTTACTGACTTGCCGTCAACATGTGGTCACCTCCCATTTCTCCTGATGGCCATCCAAAATCAGCCAATATAGAGGGAAAGTCAAGGACGTTGAAATAGCTCCGTCTCCTGAAGGCGCTTAAAGTTCCAACTCAATCCGTTTGCCATTCTCTTGCACCAAGTACAAGCTCCCTACCGATTCTAGCCTCGTAGCAGAAAGCCGCTTGTAATACTCGATTTCAATGGATTCAATTTCCTTCAAATGTCGTCATCCTATATGAAACGTGATGAATCTGTGCTGGAAGTTGTACCAGCGACGTCGAGTCCAAGAGTCACTGCGACATCCCTGAATGTCAACATCCTTGTTCAGATAAGTTCATCGTCTGGTTTGCGTCCGTCCCGGTGCAAAGTAAAACAAATATTACATAATGGGCATGTTCATACACAATATAAATATGTACATACGATTCAAGCAATGTTGAGAACTAGAAATCAAACGAGCGTGTCAAAAATCATCATCATAATTGTACGGAATTAACACTCTTTTAGACTCTAATTTTGGAAAGAACTTCCAGTGACTTTGCTCGATTGCGATCTGAATGCGGTCATGAAGTTGTGCAAGTGTATCATCCAACGCAATGGAATCCTGCTCTTTCATTTCTTCTGGTAGACCCCATATTTGAATGGATGAAAGGGAGGGAGCAAGACTGCTTCTCGAAAGAACACGGCAGAATGCATGGGTACGAGATAAGTCATACATCCAGTAGACGCAGAGCGCTTGAAGCACTGGCAGTACGTCAACCCCGAATGAAAGATCTGCATCGAACCATTTTTGAATGTGCAAGAGCGAGCGAGATGGCTGGTGCACTCACTTTCATCGAGATCATTCTCGTGCATGTCCCACGCAACTTTCAGCAACTGGAGGCGTCGACAGAAGGATGGAAGCATCTTCGCAAGATCAGATGCCCTGATGGAAAGTGAATTCAAAGTATTCGGGGTTTGGGCCCATGACAGCCATCGCACCACCACATCAGCCAAGAAATAGGATTGAAGGTGGGAAAGAGACAGAGGTTTCTTCTGTGGCCGGATTGGAGGAAGCGAGAGGTGCGAGGAATTAATTGTGACCGAATACAATGCCAGGTAGGTGACATTGGGGAAGAAGCTGTCAATTAGCCTTCGAAGATCAAGCACAGACTGAAAGGTACACGAGAAGAATTCAAGTATTCTGACGGAATGAAAGGGATGACCAATACTGGTGAGTGAAGGATGCAGTGGAGAGTGCAGGTTCCGTAGTGTGACTGATTGAAGATTTGGGAGGAGAGGCAGGCCGTGTAGGAGGAATTCGGTGCATGCTTCAACCTTGGAGAGATGAAGGTTGGTTGTGAGTCGTCGGAGATAAGGAAATCGAGACAGGCTGTCAAAGAAGGACTTGATCTGCTCACGTTCCGAGAAGGCGACGTGTTCATAGAGGTAATCATGGCTCCAACGCAAAAATTCATGGCATGTGAGACAGCAGTTGGCCAGTGTCGCTGTATCGTCCCAACCCCAGAGATTGTCAATCACAAGCTTCAAGAGCTCTAGTGGCAGCCGAGGGGACCGCAACCTTAATTCAATCCTCCACTGAGAACGTAACTCGGTTTCAATCCATCCATGATTCCGTTGAAGGAGTTCCTCCATCGCAGCAGAAACTGATTTTCGAACATCGTCTTCGGACAATTCTCGGATGAAATTGATCTCTAGTTTGATATTTAGAAGGAAATGATATTGAGTAAATTGACTGATATACCATTTTTAGAATTTATTCGGTAAACCAATGTACGCTTTCGAACGAAATCCTCCAATGGCTCGTCCTCTTCCAATCCATATCCAAACACATCATGGATATCTAATCAACATGCATGTTCAATACACATATGAGCTATATTATTACACACCCACGTACCATTGATCAAGACTGTCTGACCCCTCGATTCCATGTGCAAGAAACTATCTATGACAGAATCCAATGATTCTGTCATTTCTTGCAGCTGATGGTTCAAATTGAGGATACCAACAGCATCTATTATGATAGACTTCATCATTAATCCAAAAATCCATGCATATGGTCTTTGACGTACCAACAGCAACAGAGATGCTCTGTTGGAACCATTGATTGCGAAGAAAGTAATCTTCAGATACAATGATCATCATAGTTTGAATTTGTTTGACCAATTCTCTCCATTTTGGATAGATGAAAAGCCCTAATGATTGGGTTCAACTATGTGATAACAGGCAAATACTGCTGAACATACAACGATCGACTGTTGAGGTATCAAAGCTCAGCTCCGCCAATTTTGCAAATACTGCGACCTTTCCAGAAGAGTCTACTAAGTGGTCATCTGAAGATCGAGATAACGTCGCAGTAATTCAGTACACGCAAACAAGCTATAACCTGTGAAGGAACATACCATACTTTGAAGGATCCTCATTCAGGTCCATGTTTGAGAGTGTAGAAGAGTGGAATAGTGGACGAGGGTAAAGTGAACGATCGATGTTCA